>BLBF01000032.1:16082605-16100899 GCA_015471245.1 Laticauda colubrina
GATACAATGTTGCAAATGTCTGAATGATACATAGTTGCATTGATACACAGTTGCAAACACATAAATGATACATAGTTACAACACAACTTTCCATAGCTGCCTGAACTTTTTAAAGTTGGTGCTCAATGAGAAAGGCAGAAGTTTCAAGTTCATGGTTTGAGTCAACATAGATTACCAGCAAAACTATTGCTACGCTGATGATGTGTTCCATTTTAGATTTGGCAATTTTCCTGACATTTATTTTTTAAAAGTGGCATTAAGATGTCATGCCAGTGAGCTACAAATTAGTTCTACCCTCCAACTGATTTTGCCATTAATAACCTAGAAGGCAAGGAAGACTGCTCCAGGGCTAGAATGCAGATCATGAAACAATCTTGGATATCACTTGGTCTTTGGGAGTATGGTAATTATTTTTTAAAAATAATACCTCACTAATTGTGAGAAAGTCTGATAATATTTCTTCCCTCCATGACTTGTATGTAAATTCATTCCAGTTTGTAAATACCATAATTTTTCTTTTATTTTTGTAAATGAATACTTTAAATTATATTCCCCAAGAAGTGAGGATGAAGTTCTGCTTGAGAGAAATAGGCTGGACAGTTGCTCCAGTTGGCTGTATCCAAAATTACCATTATGGAAAGCTATTTTATATGATGGATTGTTTTCAAACTACCACATGTGCTGCTAAGTCTTTGGCTTCATGAACTTGTCTGGTATGGGGAAAACTCTCCAAGTTGCCACACTCTTGCCTTTTCAAGCCCAAGCAGCAATATAGGAAAGCAATCAATTACTTTTGATAGCTAGGGCAGTGATGGCAAACCTTTTTGTTGTGGTGTGCCAAAGTACGCATGTGCTGGCACCCACAATACAATGCACCCCACACCTGCACATGCGCATGCAACGCCCCACCACCCTAACTGCACTGCGCATGTGTGTGCCTCCCAGCTGATTTTCATCCCATTTGAGGCCGTTTTTGCCTTCCCGGAGGTTCAAGGGAAGCCTCTGCAGCCTTGGGAGGCTGAAATACCAGAAGTTTTGGCACTTCTGGTATTTCCGGAAGGCCCATTTTTTTGCCTCCCAAGGCTGCAGAGGCTTCCCTTAAGCCTCTGGGAGGGTGAAAACGACCTCAAACGGGCCGAAAATCAGCTGGGAGGCGCGCAGTTGCACAGTGCAGATAAATTTGGCTGGGTCTCACGTGCCCGCACAAATGGCATATATATAGCATGCCACCTGTGGCACACATGCTATAGATTCACCATCATAGAGCTAGGGGAAGAGACCTCATGCCTACCCTTCTCTCTCACCACCCATTTAGGGCAGCCAGTACCATAAATATTTATGAGGGGGCAGAAATGGAAATATTGACTTCACAGAACATTTTCTATGAGGTTGATATTCCATTGACTCAAAAGATGCAATTGACCAACAAGTGAGACGTATTATTTTTGGCAGCCAAAGCAGAAATGTCTATGGAGTCACAAAGCAGAAATGTCTATGGAGCCTGTGGCCTGATGGGAGGGGATGATTCTGCTACATATCAATTGAAACCCTATAGATTTCCAATCTGCTTCAGGCTTATTTCCTATATGAATCAGTATATCTTCATAATCAAGGTGTGTCAGATTTTCTGATGGAAAATGCTATCCTGCCACAGTATCTTGATCTGGTTTCAGCCTGGCAGGCTCCAAAATGAAGCGTCACATATGAGGACATGTCTTGGTAAGCAAATCACCTGCCAACTTAGTCCAAGGAATGGGCACAGATGACATTTTAGTGAACACAACAACTGTGGAATTATTCACCTTGGGGAACCTCTTGAGTTTATGTGGCTAAAAACATCACTGTGAAAATCTTCTCTGTAACCTTGTTTACCTTTGCCAGAAGGGTCAGAGAAACTGCCTCATTCAGCCTGAGCTGGATTAGATAAATTCAATAAATAATCTAGTTCTTTCTCCTAAAGCAGGATACTTTTCCTAATTCGTATCATCTGAAACAGTTCTCTGAAGCTGTAAAATAAGGCATTTGGAAGCTTTTTACCTGACATTAGAGAACTTATCTCAATGAGAACCAGAAAATCTCTCTAGATTTTGTCAAAGGTGCCATCTGATCACTCAAGCAGATTAACATCATCTGAAGTAGAAAAGTTGACACTTTTCTGTCACCTCATCCCAAATTTAGCATTTTATAGTAGAAGTAGTCTACCTGTGAGACACTGAATAAAGGAGCTTTGGAGATGGAATTACTAATGCATTGAACAATATATTTTGCCAAAATACCAGAGCAGTTCTTGCCCAGCCTTCCTTGAAAGTCCTTGAATACATTTGCCTATCTTCTCCTGCAAGCAGATGCTGGGCAAAAGTAACCCCCTTGGTTGAGTAAATTCTGACATTCAAAGGATAAACCAAACCAGAGCTCTCCCAGCTCACCTGGTGACAGTTGTTGTTGTCCATCTGCTTCACTTAATAATTGTCGTGGGTTACCTAGAAACCCTTGTATCATGTCTTCGGTTTGGAATGTTGCAATGATAATATGCCACCATTCAAACTCCAGAGGCATCCCTTTTAGTTTTAATGTTTTGTAAACACAGAGCTTTTAAGGTTTTAGAAGTTTCCTTGATATGAGTCCTGTGAGCTAGTTCCTCAGGATATGCACAAATTTGAGCTTTAAAAATAATGTTTTGTGGGTTGTCATTCACTTCTGTCAAAGCTTCCATTAATTTTAATGATCTTTGGATCATGAAATGAATAGCATGCCCCCATCTCTTAATATTCACTATCCACCCACCTCCCTCCCTCCTTTCTTCTTTCATTCCCTCCCTCCCTCTCTCCCTCTTTTACTATCTTCCCTAGAAAGAACCTTACTTTTATAAGATGAGTGAAATACTTTTCCATTAGCTAATTGGCAAACATAAGAATCAATCCACTTCTAATGGAACCAGATAACAAATGTGTTTCCCAGGGACATTTAGAGGACATTATCCTGAAAATGCAGCTATCAGATATTCATCTATCTCTTCCCCCACCCACTGGCTGCTCTACATCTATATCCACCCTATTTTCAGGAGAATGTTTACATGTGATGTATACAGTTCTGTAAGTTGAAGATAGAGGTCATTTGGTGGAGAGGTTAAAGCACCAGGCTAGAAACAGGTTAGTGTGAGTTCTAGTCCTATCTTGGGCACAAATCTGCCAGTCACTTTCTCTCAGCCCTAGCGAGAAGGAGTGGCAAACTAGTTCTGAATAACCTTGCCAAGAAAACTGCAGGGACTTATCCAGGCAGTCTCTGAGAATCAGACACAACTGAATAAAAGAAAAAATTGAAGATGCATCACATCTACAGAGCCCTCTAGTTCATGTCTAGGCTCTAACCTACGCCTCAATTCACTCCCACACGCCAGTATCTTTAGCTTAGAAAATGCAGTTTGCATGCAGTGTGGCTGTCAGCTCATTAGATCATTTTTTCAAAAACGAATGTGCACCAGTGCGTGTTAGAAGTGCAACTGATCCATATGTCAGTGGGGAATAAAGAGCCTGCTTTGCAGCACAAGTAATGTTTCGTGTAAGAAAACCAAAGAGACTGCATTTTTGTCTTAATCTATTAAACAAAGCTTGCCTGTTCCAAAAGCACAAACT
Organism: Laticauda colubrina; assembly: GCA_015471245.1. NCBI lineage: Eukaryota > Metazoa > Chordata > Lepidosauria > Squamata > Elapidae > Laticauda > Laticauda colubrina. The sequence goes on from BLBF01000032.1 coordinate 16,086,238, forward strand.
GTCTTCCCTCATTCCCCCCACCCCCTGCAATTTTATATTGTTAAACCAGTTGTCAGACTGGACTGCTGCAATGATCATGATGTATTGTTAATCTGATTTGGAGGACAAAATGAACTGACTTAGCTAAATGGGGAATTTGTAATTTGATGGGAGAAATAAACTTTATGAAAGTAAACATAAATTCTATCCAAAATGAGAACTTTGGGACAAGTTAAAAAAAAACAATAACCTGTCATATACTATAGTACATTCTGTGTTTTATCTTTCGAACTTCTGAAGAACACCTTGTTTAGTCTAAGAGATTTTTAGAAGAAAAGAAACATTTGAATTGAATAATCAAGTCAAAGGTATAAAAGCAATAAAGGTAGTCCTCACATTTGGGACTGGCAATTTGGCCATTAAGCAAAGCAGTCATTATGCAAAACCACAACTGTTCTTATGATTTTATATCAGCTTTGTTTTGCTTTACATAATTGCAGAGGGTGCAAATGTAAAGGTTGGTTGCAAAGTTTTTTTTTATTGCCATCTTAACTGCAACTGACTGCTAAATGAGACAATCCTTGAAATGAGGGCTACCTCTAGATACATATGTGCATATGTATCAAAAGACAAGTTCATTAGGCCAAGCACAAAGGAAAATAGTTCACTACATCAAGTCTTCCTATTATCTTTGGTTAATGGGGTTACCTTCCCTATTGTCTCCCAGTGCAATCAAAAATGAGAAATATTGCACCAGGTGTTAGATATCTGCATACTCACCTCAGATAGGCTGGTCCGGATGGTGGGAATTTTGATGAGCCGTCATTGGCCACGAGCAGCCAGCTATATAAAGGCTGCCGCCTTTAGTTCAGTTCCTGTAGAGAAAATAAAAAGAAAAATCAACTGGGTCTCGCATCTCCTTTTCCCACAACTCAACACTGCCGACGAGGATGGGATACTGAGACAAAGGAGCCCAGTTGTGCACAACATGGCAACGAGGACCGAGTGAGACAACTCGCCACTCGCACCATTCAACCCAACAACTGAAAACTGGGAATCCTACATCGACCAATTCCTCATGTTTCTAGAAGGGAGCGATCTCCAGGGAATATCCGAAAATAGGAAGAGAGCTGTCTTCCTCACCCACTGAGGTCCCACATTATTCAGAATGGCAAAGGCATTAGCATCACCCCACGATGTGAAGAAAATGACGTAGACGGACTTAGATAAATTACTGCGAGCCCATTATGCACCAACTGTTTCATTCCTCATCAAAAGACATGAATTTTATAAGCGCGACCAGAAGGAAGACAAGAGCATTGGAGATTTTGTCGCAGCACTAAGAGACATTGGCGGAGCATGCGAATTCCTAAACCTGGATAAGGCCATGAGGACCGTGTGGTCCTCGGACTAAAGGACCTTACATTACAGGGTCGACTGCTAATAAAACCTAAAATAACATTAGCAGAGGCAATTGAAGAAGCCACCACAGCGGAAGCAACAAAGAAATCGGCAGACACCATGCGACAAATGAATAAAGCAATAAAGGAAACCCCAAAAGACACTAATCAAACACACAATAAGACATCAGAGGAAACTCAAAAAACTCACCACCACAACACACCACAAGGACATTGAACCCCTCTCAGAAGACGAAGAGGAAGAAGAAGAGGTAAATCAACTCCAGTCGGAAAAAAGCAGATGGGAGCGGAAAGGAAGGAAGTCAGAATTCCATTGTGCTGGGTGCGGAGGAGACCATCCACGTTCCGAAAGCCGTTTTTTCGATGCCATTTGCAGGTACTGTGAACAGCGGGGACACATAGCTAGGGCATGCCAGAACAGAAATAACTATAGCCCTAAACAAAGATGGAATACTCCTCCCAGAGAGAGGGAAAAGCAAACAGAAAGCCGTTAGAATCAAGAAAACAGAAACAAGCAGTGGAGAGAAACCAATAGCAAAGAGGAAACATATCAAACAATAACTATTGGGCACTCGAACTCAATCAATGCAAAAAAGGTACGTGTGCAAGTCACCATAGAAGGTAAATCATGCGAGATGGAGGTGGACTCAGGCTCGTACTTATCAATGGTGTCGTGGAATATCATAAAAAGACTAATACCTGATATAAGAAAGAGAGAGCTAGAAATAAAAAACTCACACTAAAAGGTTACCAGGGAAACAGAATTCCGGTAGTAGGAACAGGACATTTCAAAGTTGGATTCAAAAAATACATTAAAGTCCTCCCATTAACCATAGTCGACCAGGATTGCCCCAGCCTGCTGGGACTCGAATGGTTTGCGCCATTAGGAATTGGGGTAAACGGAATAAATAACATTGCTGAGACAGACTGGGAAGAGAACCTGATGAAAAAATTCCAGGAAGTCTTCAACGGAGAACTGGGCAAATACCAAGGATCCCCTATTTCATTTAATTTGAATCTGAATATAGCCCCAGTAAGGCTAAAGGCGAGGCAAGTTCCTTTCGCATTAAAACCAAAAAATGATAAACAATTAGATAAACTTATCACACAGGGAGTATTAGAACCAATAGACCACACAAGATGGGAAACTCCAGTTGTGACTCCTATTAAACCAGATGGGTCCGTGCGCATCTGCGGAGACTACAAGACAACCCTTAACCATGCGTTACAACAAAGCACATACCCAGTTCCGGTGGTAGAACACCTATTACATTCTCGGGGGGAGGGGTAGAATCTTTGCAAAATTGGACCTTACACAAGCCTACCAACAATTACCGGTCAACCCAGAAACAGCGGAAGCACAAACAATTGTGACCCACAGGGGGGCATTCAAGTGCAACAGACTACAATTTGGAATTAGCGTGGCCCCACGGGTTTTCCAGAGCTTAATGGAATGCCTGTTACAAGGAATAAAGGGGGTGGTACCATACTTTGATGACGTATTAGTATCAGCTAAGGACAAAGAACAGCTAGAAGACTGTCTAAGGGAGGTTTTAAAAAAATTTAAGGAGGCGGGACTTAAAGTTAAAAAAGAGAAGTACAAATTAGCCACCAACAAAGTTGAATTCCTGGGATACCTCATAGACAAAGAAGGGATCCACCCCACTGAAAACAAAATCAGAGCAATTAAGGAAGCTCCCAGACCCGAAAATAAAACAGAACTACAAGCCTTTTTGAGTCTTATTAATTTTTACAATGTATTTTTGCCAAAGAAAGCAACGATAGCGGAACCACTGCACAGGTTGCTTGATAAGAAAGCTGCCTCGGACCTGGGGATGACGAGAAGAAACAGCATTCCAGAGAATTAAAGACTTACTTACATCAGACTGTGTGCTACGAAACCCTTCCACTAACATTAACATGCGATGCGTCACCATTTGGCATTGTTGCCATACTCAGCCACGTACTACCAGATGGAAAAGAAGCACCCATCGCATTCTACTCAAAAACCTTATCAAAAACGGAGTGAAATTACAGCCAACTGGATAGAGAGGCATTGGCTGCAATAACAGGAGTAAAATGGTTCCACGAATATATTTATGGCAGAAATTTCTCACTTGTCACAGATCATAAATCTCTTCTAGGAATTCTCGCAGGAAACAAAGCTACACCCAACATACTGTCACCGCGGATGATGAAGTAGTCCAAATTCCTCGCTGCCTATAACTACAACTTGATCTACAGACCAGGGAAGAACATAACACATGCTGACACCCTGAGCCATTCCCCCTACCTGATTTAGAAGATGATCCTGCACCAACCACATCAACACTGCAGGTCAAGACGTGGGAAAACCTACCCATAACAGCAACAGACATTGCTAGGGAAACCGCAAGAGACAGAAACCTGGCGTGGATTTTAAATTGGGTAGGTAAAGGGTGGCCAGAGACTGCTCGTGACGAGACTTTCAAACCGATTCGGAATAGACTAACCGAACTCTCAATTTTAAAAGGATGTATACTATGGGGGGATAGGGTGATCATACCAGACATAATGAAAGAACAAATACTTCAGTTATTACATGAGAATCACCCAGCAATTGTCAGAATGATGTCCCTGGCTAGGAGTTATGTATGGTGGCCAGGGTTGGATAAGGATATTGGTGAATGGGTAGCAACCTGCAAACATTGCCAAGAATCTAGACCTACAACCCCTTCTGCACCAACACTTGAGTGGGAAACACCTAGGGGTCCATGGTCTAGGATACACATTGATTTTGCAGGACCAACTAAAGGGCACACATTCTTAATAGTGGTAGACGCTTACTCAAATTGGCTAGAGATAAGCATTATGCACTCAACTACAACAGAAGCTGTTATCAGACAACTGAGGAAGCTTTTTGCAACACATGGTTTGCCGGATTTAGTTGTATCTGACAATGGACCACAATTCACGGCAATTACATTTGAGAAGTTCCTAGCCAAACAAGGGATAAGGCACACATTAACAGCGCCGGGCCGGCCAGCTACGAACGGATGGGTGGAACGCATGGGCTGTTTTACTAAAGACTACACAAATTAGGAACGGGAGATATACAAGAAAAGGTACATAAACCATTAAGTATACAACACATTATACCAAACACCACAACAAATAAAAGCCTAGCAGAACTATTAATGGGCAGAAAACTTAGATCAAACCTAGACAGACTTCATCCCACATATAGCCCTGAAAAACCAACAGACTCATCCAGTAAGTGCCGCACATTCAACATAGGGGACCCAGTCTATGCAAAAAACCTCACGGGGGAACCATTGTGGATACCGGACACAATAACTCAAAATAACAGGGCCCAGGTCATACAGAGTAGAGACAGAAGACGGAAAGAGCTGGAGAAGACACATAGACCAACTCAGATCAAGGGCCACACTGAGAAACACTAACCATCAGGGGGAGGAAGGAAAGGAACTTACACAAACTAAAGAATCACCTCCAATATTAGACAGAAATAGCCAAGCCAGAGAGGGAGGAGACCCCTCAAACACAAACGAGAGGGGAGGGGAAGACCCTCCTCAAATAAGAGAAATAACAAAACAAACCCTAACAACGATACAACAGCCAATGCTAACACTAGTCCCTATCAGAATTCACAAACACGTACCTGGAACCAGAGTAGAAGAAGACAGTATGTGGAAACTGGAGCCGGCTTCGGAGAACCATCAAGAAGCCACTCCTGGCAGGAGCGGCTGAGCTGACTCAAACAGCCAGGAAAGGCCTGGCGGGAGCGTCAGGGCCAACTTTACCTTCCAGGAGGCTCCACAGAAGAAGACGGGAGAAGCAGCAATCCTGTCTGAATGGTCCGGAGATGAACCCATGACTGAATTGCGCAGGTCCAGTTGAAACCACAAAAGCCCTACCTATTTACGTGACTACGTAACAGAGGTGAGACCTGATTGGTTGGACTGGACCACATGGGGAGGGGTGTTAGATATCTGCATACTCACCTCAGATAGGCTGGTCCGGACGGCGGGAATTTTGACGAGCCATCATTGGCTGCGAGCCGCGAGCAGCCACCTATATAAAGGCTGCTGCGGCTCCACGAGTTCAGTTCCTGTAGAGAAAATAAAAAGAGAAAAATCAACTGGGTCTCGCGTCTCCTTTTCCTACAACTCAACACCAGGTATAGATTTTTTTAAAAAAATGAAGAAAAATTCAAGTTCTTCAGATGGTCATTTGAATTTACACCTATGTGCTTCAGGTGGATCCTTTTGTGGATTACTTGACAGTCAGATAAATAGAATAGAATTCTTTATTGGCCAAGTGTGATTGGACACACAAGGAATTTGTCTTGGTGCAAATACTCTCAGTGTACATACAAGAAAAGATACATTTGTGAAGAGTCAAGAATCACAAGGTACAACACTTAATAATATAATAATAATATAAATCGTAAGGATACAAGCGACAAAGTTACAGTCATACAGTCACAAGTGGGAGGGGATGGGCAATAAGGAATGATGAGAAGATTAACAGTAATAGGAGTGCAGACTTTGTAATAGTTGAACAGTGTTGATGGAATTATTTGTTTAGCAGAGTGATGTCATTCAGGGGGCAAACTGTTCTTGTGTCTAGTTGTTCTGGTGTGCAGTGCTCTATAGCGTCGTTTTGAGGGAAGGAGTTGAAACAGTTTATGTCCAGGATGTGAGGGGTCTGTAAATATTTTCACAGCCCTCTTTTTAACTAGTGCAGTATACAGGTCCTCAATTGAAGGCAGGTTCAAGTAATTGTTTTTTCTACAGTCCTAATTATCCTCTGAAGTCTGTGTCTGTCCTGTAGAACCAAACCAAACAGTTATAGAGATGCAGATGATAATCACAATAATCCCTCTGTATCAGCAGCTTCTTGGGCAGTTTGAACTTTCTGAGTTGGTGCAGAAAGAACATTCTTTGTTGTGCTTTTTTGATGACAATTTTTATGTTAGGTGTCCGTTTTAGGTCATGTGATATAGTAGAACCTAGAAATTTGACGGTCTCTACTGTTGATACTGTGTTGTCTAATATTATAAGAGGTGGTAGTATGGGAGGATTTCTTCTAAAGTCTACCACCATTTCTATGATTTTGAGTGTGTTCAGTTCCAGATTGTTCCAGTTACACCAGGAGGCAAGTTGTATAACTTCCTGTCTGTATGCCGATTCATCGTTGTCTCGAATGAGACCAATCACTGTTGTGTCATCAGCAAACTTCAATATTTTAACAGATGGATTGTTTGAGATGCAGTCACTGATATATAAGGAGAAGAGAAGTGGAGAAAGCACACAGCCTTGAGGGCTCCCTGCGTTAATTGTACAGGTATCAGATGTGATTCTGCCTAGCATCACCTGCTGCTTCCTGTCTGTTAGGAAGCTTATAATCCACTTACAAGTGTGTTCAGGTACCACTAGTTGGTTTAATTTACTTAATTTACTTACTTAAATTGTGGGGATTTCAGAACTCAGCCATTAAGAGACAAGGATCCTACAAAAGTTTCTCTATTAACATGGCACACTGCAGATGTGCATGAACCCATAGATAAGCATTCATTAACTGTAAACAAAAGGGGTGCTTGGCCATTTGAGACCCAAGTATTGTGTGACAAGGTGAGCTCTTGTTCCTGCCAACCTAGCAGTTTGAAAGCATATAAATGCAAGTAGATAAATAGGTACCACTTTGGTGGGAAGGTAACAGTGTTCTATGCCTTTGGCATATAATCTTGCCAGCCACATGACCACGGAAGTGTCTTCAGACAATGCTGGCTCCTTCAGCTAAGAATTTTATCTTTTTAATTGTTAAGTAAGCAGTTCCTACACTGTTTGGGGCTTTTAAACTTTGAAGACAAGTAATGAAGAGACAGACTGATCAGAATATATCATATATCATAAGTATATGTTATGCTAAAAGTCAATAGGCAGTGGTTTGACTTTCTTTACAGTATAGAATTAGGTCTCCAGTGAAGCCAAATGAGGGAATATTGAGGATAGATAAATATTTCTTGACATACCACATAATTAAATTTAAGAAAGCTATACCATAACAGGAAGTGATGGTCACTGACTTGAACAACTTTAAAAGGAATTACAGAAGGCTATTGATGGATACTATATCTTCTACATCAAAATAGCCTTCTGTTTGCATCAACAACCTTCTTAAAATAAAGTTGCTGAGAAACACAAGAGGGTTTATTGCCCTCATCTCCTGCCTGCATGCTTTTCACATTATCTAGTTAGGTTGCTTTGGGAGCTTTGAATCAACAGAATTCTTCTTATTTTGTTAGGCTGCAAGATGAGAAGTTTTCAATCAATTTTCATTTTTTTTTAGCAAGGGAATGCTGTGCTAGGTTGAGACACAGATATATAGACAGATTCTTTTTTTAGAGCTTTACTGTTTTCTCACCATGAATCATTTTGTGAAGAAAAGCTGATATTTGCATGATCAGCTTGTCCCACGGCCAGTTTTGAAACCAGAAAAAAATGGGCCAATGTTATGCTCTACCTGTATCCAGACTCATTAGGAAGGCAATCTTCACACCCTTCCTTTTTCTGCTACACATAAAAAGTAGTGTTTTCTGCAGGCACACGTGACACTACCTGTTTCATCTGCTGTCCTTCATCTTATTGTAAGCCAAGTTCTCCATGCCAGTTGACTGTGGCACATTATGGCAAGAATACTGTCTCCTCTCTAGTCACTGGTGTTGCCTTTCATAATTATTATTCTTTAGATGTTCCTGTTACAACAGTGAAACCAAGGGGGGCGGGGCTTTTTTTAACCAGGTGAAATGGGTAATTCTGCCACTTTCCTTTTCCAGCCCAAATGGAAGAAAAAATTGTAAAACCATCTAGGAGGTGTAAAGAATTAGAGGAATCCCACTAGTAAATATGGCCCAGATAAAACCTGAGGCTGTCACTGGGACCAAAGCAGAGGAAGTGGCTGAAATTCAGAAAGGGACTTTTTAAGCTGGTTTCATTTCTAATCCATTTATGTACCTGAGACAAGCAATTGAAAACTGTTGTATGAAAGACTCCTAAACAAGGAAGACTGTATAAAAGAGGAATTCATTTTTAAGAAGTCTGGGTTGATAATAGATATAAATCTAGAACATTTCTTGTATGTATAAAATGAAGTCTGAATTCCTTTTTATCCAAAATATGCCATTTCAATTAATTGCTATTAATATGTTTTCCTTTTGTAGCATGCTCTACTGATATATTTCTACTGACATATTTCTTCATAAGAGTGTAAATGTTTAGACATTTCACCACAGGTAGAAACAACTTATAGATAGAAGTAGCTTTTGAATCAGAAAAAAACAACAACCCTAAATATTCAAACAAAATGCAGCTGTGTCTCAATTAGGTATCAATATAAAAAGAAGCCTGGTTTTAGGTATTTTGTACTGAAATTCTTACTTTAATGCAGTATGTGATTATCATATAACTACAGACAGGAGAGAAAATTCAACTTCAGTATTAAACTTCAAATTAGCTATGCCTAATTTAAAATCTCTGTAAAGTATAATTTAAAATTTTAACACACTTGCAATTAAATTTCAGTACACATTTCCAAAATAAATTGTTACATTTTTGATATTTAATAGTCAATACTAAAACCTGTGGCATCATTGTTCCTGAGATAGTTTCTTACCGAACATTTGTGTCCCCTCAGTCCTTGTGTTGTACCTCTTGTGTACCCACTTACACCTTTGCACCCCTTCCAACCTCTTGTGCATCTCCACACCTACTCCTCTCATTACAACCTTGCATTACAAGGAAGGTTGTAATCAGAAACATTGAACTGCTGATATACTTTCTTGTGTCATTACAACAAACACATAATGTCGTTGGATTATGCTTAATTATCTACCTAGTCCTGGAATAGGAAATATTCAGCAGTGCCAGATTCATAGCAAAATCATGCAAGGGGTACTTTATGTGGCTGGGTGGTAGATTTTTGCTTTGATCCATCATATCAATAAGCAATTTGAATACTGAGACAATTTTTTTCTTTGGTACTCAGTCCTGAGTGTGGATAATGAGGAAATGCAGGGCATCCTCCTTACAGTGACCTGGCAATCTGTCCTGAGACAGGACAAGAAAACCAGAATAAAAGATACACAGCTGTGATTTTGAAAGGTCAGAACCATGGTCAGGCATAGTGTTAATAATCACAATCCTAGTATCAATGATTGTTGTGAATTGGCTAGATAGTATAGAGTTCCTCCTATGTCCATTGATTTATACACAATTCCACAAGGTTCATGAATCCCAGCTGCCCCATCTGTGTTTTAGAAATATTTCATAGCAAAAACATTTATTGCATAACTTCCTGCCATGTTCTGGAAATGTGTATTGTTTGAAAGAAAAGTTTTACAAGAGACCTATTTAGGCAGCTAAGACAGATGGAACAGGTGTGATGAAGATGAAAAGCACATTTCAAACAATGTTTTTTGACTAAGCACTGTTAAGGAAACACTTGTTTCTTAGCTTTTGATTCTGCACAGATTTTACACATACTAAATTCATTTTATTGTAGGAAATGTACAGATTCTTTGGAATACTACTCTTCTGAATTACCTTTCCTTACCATTTAACCTATGTCAAAGCTTTGATTGTCTCTGTTTTAGCCACATAGAAGTAATAATAATTATTATTACTCTTACTACCTTAGTTCAAATGTGAGATTATTCTAACTTTATATATGTTTGTATGTAACATTCATAAATAGCTGCTTTTAAAGTTATGACACTCGAATGGAAACCTTACTGGATATGGTACTGTATGTCCAAAGGAAAGGAAACATATATCTGTCTGAGGTTCCTGACATAGCCTATATAATATGCAGACAGTCCTTGGTTTACAACTGTTTGCTTAGCAACCATTCAAAGTTACAACAGACACCCCATCCCCAGTACCAAAAGCAGAGGTGGTATTCAGCAAGTTCTAACCAGTTCTGGAAAACCGGTAGTGGAAATTTTGAGTAGTTTGGAGAACCGGCAAATACCATCTCTAACTGGCCCTGCTCCCATCTCTTCTCTGTCTCCAGAGTCCCAGCTGATCAGCTGGGTCTTCTTTTGTTGCCCTGCACAGGAGAACGGAGCTGGAAAGTAGGTTAAGCCCATGTCACACTGAACCAACGGATGCAAAGAGGATGTAAAACGGACAAAAAACCTTGCCATCCGTTCGAAAATGCGATGTACTCACTGCCTCCGTTTGGCTTCCTCTCTATCCGTCCAGCATCCGTTTATGGACGTTTCATCCGCTCAGAAAGTTTTGGGCTGCCTAAAACTTTTGCGCGGAAAATGTATCCAGTTCGTCCATTCTGCATCCGCTACGCATCCGTTACGCATCTGTTACGCATCTGCTATATCCGCTAGGCATCCGCTACGCATCCACACAACTCGCATCTGCCCAGACGCAGGGAGGAAGCGGAACGGATGCAGAACGGATGCCTAGCGGATGCCTAGCGGAAACAAAGCATGTAAAATGGAAAAAACGTTCGCAGAGGGGACCTATCTCGGATATTAAGGATGTCTAGAGGATGCCTAGAGGATGCAAAGGGACACCTATACTGCCCATAAAAAGGGGGAGCAACTCGTCTGCATCTCACTTTCAAAACAGCAGCCAAGCTGTGCAGACCTCTGCAGCCTTCATCTGACTCTTCCTCTTCCACAGCATCCAGTCATGTCCACCATGGATTGTGACAAAGTCCTTTCAGCAGCCACCATCCTTCTGCAACAGTGCGAAACCATCTACAGGCTCTGTGAACTCTACTACGGGAAGAAAAGGAGCCACCCAAAAAAAGCCTGGGTCCAAAGATGGTTCACCAGAAGAGTAGAGGACGGATTGTACAACAAGCTGATGGTGGAGCTCAGGAGCGAAGACACTCGGGTGTTCCAGAACTTCATGAGGATGCCTCCAGCCATGTTTGACGAAGTTGTGCAGCGCCTGACACCCAGGCTGACCAAGGCAAACACCAACCTCCCGCCCAGCCTGGAACCTGGGCTCAAGGTGGCACTGACTCTGCGCCACCTGGCCTCAGGCACCACCTACAGGAGCATGCAGTACGGCTGGAGGGTGCCACCCAGGACCATTAGATTTGTTGTCAGAGAAGTGGTGCAGGCCATCATCAAAGAATACAAGGAGGAGCTCCTCCAGTACCCCTCCACTGAAGAAGGATGGAAGAAAGTTGCAGAGCAGTGGTACCAGAAGTGGAACTTCTCCCACACCGTTGGAGCCATAGATGGCAAGCACGTGGCCTGCAAAGCTCCAGCCAAGTCGGGGTCCACTTATCACAACTACAAGGGCTTCTTCAGCATCATCCTCTTCGCCATGGTCGATGCTGACTACAAGTTCATGTACATCGATGCTTCAGGCAACGGCTCATCTTCAGATGCCCAGGTATACAATGCCAGTCACCTCAAGGAGGGGCTGGAAGGCAACCTCATCGTGGGCTTCCCAGATCCAGACCCACTGCCCAACGACAAGCAAGATGTGCCCTACTTCATCGTGGGGGATGACGCCTTCTCCCTCATAACCTACCTAATGAAGCCCTACACCTCCAAATACCTCACCCATGAAGAGAGGATCTTCAACTACAGGCTGTCCAGGGCAAAGCGGGTGGTGGAGAACGCCTTTGGCATCCTTGGCCAACAGGTTCCAGGTACTTCTCACCAACATGCAACATAGCCCAGAGACCATGAGGAGGATCGTGGAAGCTTGCTGCATCCTGCACAATCTCATGCGCACCCGCTACCCAGTCTTGCAGAACAGGCTTGTGGACCGTCAACAAGGCAATGGGGACATGGAGCCTGGGGAATGGAGGCAAGGGCAAAACCTGATCGACACTGAGGATGTGCAAGGCCCCAACAGAGCCTCACGTGAGGCGAAGAAGCAGCGCAACCTCCTGAGACACTGGTGCAACTCCCCAGCTGGAGCGGTGGAGTGGCAAGACAGGATGATAGATGCTTAATGGATGCTTCCTTCAGCCTGTCTCATCACACGGATGAGATTGGGCCATGTATGTTTGGTTGGTCTACAATGAACAGGACGTTTAATAAAGAGTTGTGTTTATGTTGACATGTGTGGATGATTGATTATATCGTTATTGATAATAAAGGGCCATAGGTGTGGCACCTGGGAGGGTGGACCATACAGTCCCACTATGCTTGCACTGGAGGTTTATCTATCCCACAGCTATTACCCATACCAAAGGTATCCCTGCCCATCCCACAGGTATCCCTGCCCATCCCACAGCTATCTTAACATCCCACAAGCATGCAAAGGCTTAAACCATTTCTAAAAGTTTCCAGCAAGACTTTATTAAAAAAAAAGAAATGAAGCAAGTGTGTGAATCAAAAATAGACTTTATTAACAACAAGCTATAAGACAAAAATGAGTCTCTGGCACTCCTCTTGGTCGCTCAGTCTCAGGGGTGAAGGGTGCAGGTGCTGTGGTGGTGGCTGGTGCTGGAGTGCTTGTCATCAGCTCCTCCAAAAGCAGAAGCAGCAGAAGCGCCAGCCCCAGAAGAGCGAGCCCGTGCTGCAGAAGCCCCAGCAGAAACAGAGTGAGGGCCAGGGGGTGGGATGGTAGCCCTGTCCCTCTTGCAAGGGCTGGCAGCAGATGGCTGAGGCTTGCTGTGCTTCAGCATGGTTGTGGGGTTGCTGGCTGGCAGGGAGGGTGGCAGCAAGGCTGGCAGCAAGGTTTGTAGGCAGACATGCAGGCAGGGCAGGCAAGGCAGCCAATCCTTCCGGCAGCAGGTCTTTCTCTGAATGGTGACCTGCTTCCGAGCTGCTTCCGTTATATCCGCGGGGCTGACGCAATGCATCCTCCCCGCATGCGCAATTAACGCCAGGCATCCTCTAGGCTTCCGCTGTGCATCCGCTGTGCATCTGCTGTGCATCCGCTTCATCCGCTGTGCATCCGTTCTGCATCCGCTGTATCCGTTCCGCATCCGCTTTGCTGCGGCCCCCCGGAAGCCCAGCGGTTGCGCCATCTGCTCCCATCCGCTTCCATCCGCTGGGCTTCCGTTCCATATCCGCTTTGCATCCGCCCTGCGTCCTCCCCGCGTCCGTGTTATCCGCTCCGGTTATGCAAATTTTTTCCCCTTTTGAGAGCGGATAACAACGGATAGAACATTTTGCTCATCCGCTGTGTCCTTTTTGCATCCGTTGGCCAGTGTGACATGGGCTTTAGTGGGGGGGGGGAAGGGAATGAGAATTTTGCAGTATCCTTTCCCTGGAGTGGGGTGGGAATGGAGATTTGATAGTATCCTTCCTCTGCCATACCCACCAAGCCACGCCCACAGAGCCAGTAATAAAACATTGGAATCCCACCGCTGACCAAAAGGAACTTTGACCCAGATCTGTAGTTCTGGCGATTGTCCTGCCCCCCCTGCATTTTGGGTACTCAGCATCTGGCCCATATTTTCAGCCATTTATGATCACATAATCATGATTTTTGACATCTTTATTGAAAACCAGCATTTACTTCTGGTTTTTGGCAAAAAGTCCCCCTAGCAAATAATGGGTTCAATTAATGGGCATGATATTTGCTTCATGATCACCACAAAAAGATTGTAAAATTGGGTCACATGTAGACTCACTTTATGACCATCATGACTTATGACTGTGATGGGCAGGCTCTATGAAGTTGCGGTCTACCTGTATGTATAAAGCAATCCACAGTTGTAAATATATATATTTGGTTAGTTTAAATGGAAATGAAAGAGCATCTCTCAAAGCAGCTTTGAATTTCAGAATTTAGAAATCCCATCTGATATCCTTAATTCTATAGTGGAACTTAAAGAAAGCAAAGTTGAGTTGTTCATGCTTCATCTTGGCAATATTTTAACCAGCTGCCACTCAACCAGCAGAAGGAAACTAGTAATATATCTAAAATCTAACTCTTCCTCACCTGTCTTAATTTTTCTTTGAGTATGGCTGCCATAAGACTATGAAAATTTCAATGTTTTATTCTGAATCAGTTCAACATTCTTTTCAGTAACTCAGGTTGATATAATCATGTTAATAGAATAATACAATACAGAGTTGAAGGTACTGTGTAAGTCATCCAGTCTGTAGTATTCTAGACAAATGGTTGCCTCATCTTAAAATCTGCTGTGTTGGAACAACCACAGATTCTGAAGGGAAGCTATTTCACTAATTAATTGTTGTTACTGTCGGGAAATTTCTCCTTGGTTCTAGGTTACTTCTCCTTAATTAATTTCTCCTT
>BLBF01000032.1:16100909-16123851 GCA_015471245.1 Laticauda colubrina
AATTTCTCCTTGGTTCTAGGTTACTTCTCCTTAATTAATTTCTCCTTGGTTCTAGGTTACTTCTCCTTAATTAATTTCTACCCATTGCTTCTTGTCTTGCTTTGTAGAATAGGTTGAACCCTTCTTCTTTGTAGCAGCCTTTTAGATATTAGAACACTAATGGAAATTGTTGGTGAGGAATTCATCAGAGATAATACTTCTCACCCCTTGCTGAATTAATAGAAACGATCATTTCAGGAATCAAATCATTTTCAAAACTATGTCGAATATCCCTGGATTTGTTTTAGGTCAGTAGTTGCACTTGGGAAATTCTGTCTCTACTTCAAGAGGGAAGCTCCATTAGTGCGAGACTAGAGGATGCTTATCTTGATGTTCAAAAAGTAGTTTTAGAGAGGCAATTCTTTTGCTAAAATTCAAGCAGGAAACAACTGTATTCATTCTAGTTTGATAAATAGGAGACAGTGAGAAAGGCAAAAATCTGTGAAAGCTTAGATGGGACCAGTAGGTTTTAGACCACAGATGCCTGATGGATAAACAGTTAATAATTGATTGGTTTCAAGGGCACTGTGTACCATGATGAGCCTCTTAATTTGACTATAAGACAAAAGGGTGAAAGAACAACTTAAAAATGCCAAGGTTCTAAAAGTCATTTTATATCTTTTCACTAGCAGTGAGCTCTCGATTATTTTAAATGGTTTTATTTTTGTCCCTAGTTAAAAATTTTACTTACCTGAGCTGAGTTTGGAAGCTTTCTGACAGATAACCAAACTAAGGGGAGTAAATTTGTGTGGGGTGGAAGATTTGTAAATTATTGTCAAATCTTGAGAGCCTCATCCACATTCTACATTTGTGGTAGCTAGGAAAGAAATTGAAGCAAAAGCTGTCATAGCAATAATGTCTTCAATACTAATATCTTCATACCTATGTTTCCTTTGCAATCTATTGTACTTCTGGACTTGATATCTCACAAAAGATATTGTTGGAAAACAACAATCAACATGATTAAAGAGCTGGAACAATTCTCTCATTCTGGCATAATGAACTGAGCTTCAAAGGCGGGGAAACCATTTCTTTCTATCAGTTTTCATCAGGCAACTTCAGAGAGCTATTATGAAAGATACTGGCTACATGGCCTTTTATTATCTGTCAAACCTTTTTTGTATGCAGAATATTTGATTCTCCTATTATGTGCATTGGAGAAAAATTCTGTATGAATTTTATTTTATCCACAGAAAAAAAGGAAGCATTTATTCCACAAGAAAAAAGAAAACTATAATTTTACAAATCAGCCAAGTTGTTGATGTTAAAAGCCCAAACAAATTACTGTAATAGTTATAAAATTAATCCCTTAGGCTATATTTTATGCCACTGTCATTCACTCCTCAACAAACAGATCTCAGATGTTTGGACTTTAATTCATACACATTTTTTATATATAGATTGGTAGCTAACAGGTCCAGTACCCAACTATCCATAGCTGGCTTCCTTAGATATGCAGTGCAGCAAATATTGTAACGATAGAAGAGGTAGCCAACTTGTGGCCCATGGCATAAGGGGGACTCCTCCTTGATTTCTGCCTTTCACAAACTTGATTGTGGGGCACTATATCTGGCCTGAAAAAGGTCTACATCCAAAGAGTTAGTATGTATCAGGCTGCTAGGTTTAGGGATCATTCACATTTCTGGAGCCTAAGCACAGTTGTCTAAGCACAAAGACCCGATAGGAGTCATAGAGGAAAAGTGATGGTAGAAGGAAAGAGGTGAGGGAAAATCCCTTACTATTGATTTTCTCCTCTGCCGGGACTCCTGAGTCATCCATTGGTGATAGCACGGACTACAGGATTCCACTAGATGGCAGCAGAGATTCAGAAAGACTCAAGACAAGTCTTTGCTGTCATCTAGTGACCACTAGGATCTTTTCAGCCCACAAAAGGTATGCCTGAAAAGGAAAGGATTTCAGGCAGGCATATGAGGAGTCTCTACTGTCAGGAGTGGAGAATGGGATTTGGAAATAACTGAGAAGTGAGTGGAAACCTTCAGATGTCTGAAGAATATTTTAGCTGCACCAGAGAAGAAGCATCCATGTGAGTTTCCTCCTCCTTTTCTCCTTCCACCCCAGTTGCATCTGGACTCTCTCACCATTGGTTGGGGCCACCAGGTGGGGTCTGTCTGAGAAGTTTATCTTGGGGCCCGAGAACTGTATTCAGCATTCTGGCTTCTAAGTACATTTCCAGGCTTCTGCTGTTAACTGAAACACTTTGGCTATTTCTCAGAGCATACTGCAATCTACAATATACTCCACTTCTTTCTGACTTGTTATCCTTTTTTGCCCTGTGTGTTTGCTGCACTGACTCTTCTTCTGCAAGGCAAAATGTTGAGATGTGGGAAGAATAATTGGATGAGCTCTTGAATTTCATGTAAGCAAGAGATGCCTGAGATGGTAATTCTGCATCTATCTTTGGCAGCCCTTCCTAGACCAGACTAGGAAACCAAGTTCATATAGACCTGTGCTAGCTATTGTTATTGTAAAGTTATAATAATAGAATCTTGTAAGCCTGAATGAGCCTCCCCACTCCCTTCCTTTATCTTCATGTGAACTAAGGAGAGGCTTATTACAGATGTTAATGTATGCTACCGTTAAGACATGTCTCTTCCGGCTCAGATTTCTTTTAAGTGACTGTACCATTGTCAGTATCTCTTCCTCCTCTCCCTCAAAGCCATTCTCTATGTCATCTGCAATCTGTGTACTTAACACAGAAATTTGCAGCATGGGCGAAGATAAGGGCTGTGGATATGGTCCTCACTGTTTCTGAAATGATGATTTAAGATTTCAGCAGATAGGCTTACTCTTTCTATAAAAGAGAGGGATACACTCCATCCTCTGAAAACAATAAAAATGTGTCATGCTCCTCCAGTTATATAATCATGCTATACTCCAACTGCAACAACCTAAAAAAATAGCTTAACAAATGTTCAGCCTATTATGGCCTCAAAACTTTGTACAAGATAATGATAACATGAATCAGCTCCCCACTGAAGTATGTTTTATTTTCAAAGAATTGGGAGAGTATAATTAAAATAGCTTCTACATTATACCAAGGATGCCTTGGAATTATTCTAGCAATATTAAGAAAGATCTTATTGCTTTGTAATTGTGTACAGGTAGTCTTTGACTTACAACAGTTCATTTAATGACCTTTTAAAGTTACAAAGGCACTGAGAAAAGTGACTTATGACCATTTTTCACACTTATGGCCACTGTACCATCCCCAGGAACATGGGCCAGTTGTGGTCATAGGTCTTTCTGTACTTGATTAAATCAGAAATGGACCAGGGCATTTTGCTTTCTTTTGGACAGTTATTTGGGATATGTGTGCAATTCTGATTAATA
The DNA here is from genome assembly GCA_015471245.1 of Laticauda colubrina. NCBI lineage: Eukaryota > Metazoa > Chordata > Lepidosauria > Squamata > Elapidae > Laticauda > Laticauda colubrina. The sequence goes on from BLBF01000032.1 coordinate 16,104,300, forward strand.
CCATAGTTTTCAAGGACTGTATGAACCAGTTTAAAATTACTACTGTGACCTGAGCTAGATGAATTTGTTCTGAAACATATTACATTAAAAAAACCACCTAAAGGTTTACTTTGAAGTCTTTCACTTTGTATGCCAGATTTTGCTACCTCATATGGGCTTAAGTTGTCAAACAGTAGAGCTAGTTCTACCTGTAATTTAGCAGTGACTACATATCAACACTTTTGAAAATTATCTTTGTTTTCCATAAAAACAATTCTAGAGTGGCTATTTTATGGATATTTTTCCTTCTATTTTAATATCATGCTAAAATGTTTGGTATATAACAAGCTCTTTTAAAACCTGCTTCAGGAAAATGCAATTAGTGCATAGGTGAACTTATTAAAGATGTATAAAAATTGTTACAGAGTACCAATTTTACCATCCTTTCTATTAAATAAAGCCACATTCCAGCTGTTAAGTATAATAAACTTGAAAACTTAGAGGTAAAGTCTTTTGAAACTTTAGTTATCAAAGAATCAATGTGTGTAGAATTATCCAAATCTTGCCAATGTTTACACTGATTTTTAATTGCAAAATACACTAATATTTGTAGGGGTCATAAATAGCATTTATCGTTTGTGTCCAGATTCATTTAGAAGTAGAATTGTTCAAACAGAATTATATTTTTTGAAATGCTGGGAGAAGCAGATCTTTATTTCCTTTCTATTTCTGAATCAGTAACGTCTGTTTCATTCCAACTTTGAATAATTGTACAATCTACTGCAACAGTATTATCTGTCTAGAAGTCTTTCTAAGGTGTTATAGCAATTTCAGCGCTCAGAAAGGCTGTTAGGAAAACTGAGATTCTAGTTCCCTGACCAAGAACTTAGTGCTGCAAAAACAAATGGAATAATGTATTTCCTTTGCTTCTGATATCTACATCATTTCCATAATAATATTAGTGCCTTTTGAAACTAGAAATGATAGAAACTAGCACAAGACATTCATTCAAACAAAGCTGTAATTTTGGAGGTATTTTCCCCAATTGAAGTTTCACACTCTAAAGGAAGATAAACCTACCATACATGAATAGAATAATTATTTTTAGCTGGATTTTGCTGTATCCAAAACTAATTTATTGACTTTCTTAAAACAGTACGACCAGCCCCTTTGTATGCTCAAGCACACACAGACGTATGTTTTACCTTTTCTTCCATTTTCAGGAAATGAAATTCATTTAATTTGGCAAATCTGGACCTCTTTTACCTAATAATACCATAATGCATTTCAGTTAGGCTTTTCTCAATTCCTTTATTGGATTGGTTGGATGAACTCTCCTAATTATGCCTTCTATTCATTCTGCACACCACTGTCTATTTTACAAAATAACTCTTGGTACTCTACTGTATTATTTATTTATTTTGATTTGTCAATTGCCTACAAGATAATCGGTATAAGTATATACATAGTTATGAATACATGAAATAGGTACATATAAGAAAAATAAAAGAAACAATAGGACAGGGACAGTAAGCACATTGGTGCGCTTATGCACACCCCCTACAGACCTCTTAGGAAAGGGGTGAGGTCAAAAGTAGAAAGTCTAAGTTTAAAGTTTTTGGGGTTTGGAGAAGAAACCAGAGTCAGGTAGAGTATTTCAGACATTGACCACTCTGTTGCTGAAGTCGTATTTCCTGCAATCAAGTTTGGTGCGGTTAACCTTGAGTTTGAATCTATTGTGTGCTGTTGTGTTGTTATTGTTGAAGCTGAAGTATTCATTGACAGGTAGGACACTGCAATATATGATTTTATATACCATACTTAGATCAGACCGAAGATGGCGTAATTCAAAGTTTTCTAGGTCTAGAATTTCAAGTCTGGTAGCATAAGGTATTCTACGAGTAGAGGAGTGGAGAACTCTTCTTGTGAAATATTTCTGGACTTTCTCAACTGTGTTACTATCAGATACGTAATGTGGGTTCCAGACTGATGAGCTGTATTCGAGCATTGGTCTAGCAAATGTTTTGTATGGTCGAGTTAGTAGTGTGATATTACCAGAGAAAAAGCTACGTGAGATTAGGTTAACAACTCTTAAGGCCCTGTCACACTGCCCAACGGATGCAAAACGTTTGTAAAAAGAACACAGCGGACGAGAAAAATGTTCCATCCGTTGTTATCCGTTCTCAAAAGGGGCGAAAATTTGCATAACCAGAGCGGATAACACGGAAAGGAACGGATGGGGGGAGGACACAGAGCGGATGGAAAGTGGATGCGGAACGGAAGCCCAACAGATGGAAATGGATGAGAGCGGATTGCACATCCGCAAGGCTTCTGGGGGACCTCAGCAAAGTGGACGCGGAACGGATGAAGCGGATGCACAGCGGATGAAGCGGATGCACAGCGGAAGCCTAGCGGATGCACAGCGGAAGCCTAACGGATGCCGAGCATTAATTGCGCATGCGGGGAGGATGCATTGCGTAAGCCCCGCGGATATAAAGGGAAGCAGCTCGGAAGCAGGTCACCATTCAGAGGAAAGATCTGCTGCTGGACACATTGACTGCCTTGCCTGCCCTGCCTGCATGCCTGCCTGCAAGCCTTGCTGCCAGCCTCCCTGCCAGCCTTGCTGTCTGCCAGCCTTGCTGCCAGCTTCCTTGCCAGCCTTGCTGTCTGCCTGCCTGCCAGCCTTGCTGCCAGCCTGCCTGCCAGCCTCCCTGCAAGCCAGTCTGCCTGCGAGCCTTCCTGCCAGCCTTGGTGCCTGCCTGCCAGCATTCCTGCCAGCCTTAGTGCCTGCCTGCCAGCCTTGGTGCCTGCCTGCCAGCCAGCCTTGGTGCTTGCCTTTCTACAAGCCTTGGTTCCTGCCAGCCTCCCTGCCAGCCAGCAACCCCACAACCATGGGGAAGAACAGAAAGCCTCAGCCATTTGCTGCCAGCCCTGGCAAGAGGGACAGGGCCACCATCCCACCCCCTGACCCTCACTCTGTTTTTGCTGGGGCTTCTGTAGCATGGGCTCACTCTTCTGGGGCTGGAGCTTCTGCTGCTTCTGCTTCTGGAGGAGCTGATGCTGCTGCTTCTGGTGGTGGTGCTTCTGCTGGTGCTTACTCTGCTGATGCTGCACCCCAATGGCGCTTCAGACAAGCACTCCAGCACCAGCCACCTCCACAGCACCTGGACCCTTCACCCCTGAGACTGAGCGACAAAGAGGAGTGCCAGAGACTGGCTGGCTGGCTACCTGTGAACTTTATTTGGACACTTGACTTGGGTCATTTTTCTTTTATAGCTTGTTGTTAATAAAGTCTATCTTTGATTCACACACTTGCTTCATTTCTTTTTTTTTTTAATAAAGTCTTGGTGGAAACTTTTAGGAATGGTTTAAGCCTTTGCAGGCTTGTGGGGTGGGTTAAGATAGCAGTGGGATGGGCAGGGATACCTGTGGAATGAGCAGGGATACCTTTGGGATGGGTAATAGCTGTGGGATAGATAAACCTCCAGTGCAAGCATAGTGGGACTGTATGGTCCACCCTCCCAGGTGCCACACCTATGGCCCTTTATTATCAATAACAATTTAATCATTGATCCACACATTTCAACATAAACACAACTCTTTATTAAATGCCCTGTTCATTGTAGGCCCACCCAACATACATGGCACAATCTCATCAGTGTGATGAGACAGGCTGAAGGAAGCATCCATTAAGCATCTACCATCCTGTCCTGCCACTCCACCGTTCCAGCTGGGGAGTTGCACCAGTGTTTCAGGAGGTTGCGCTGCTTCTTCCCTTCACGTGAGGCTCTGTTGGGGCCTTGAACATCCTCAGTGTCTATCAGGTTTTGCCCTTGCCTCCATTCCCCAGGCTCCATGTCCCCATTGCCTTGTTGGAGGTCCACGAGCCTGTTCTGCAAGACTGGGTAGCGGGTGCACATGAGATTGTGCAGGATGCAGCAAGCTTCCACGATCCTCCTCACGGTCTGTGGGCGATGCTGCATGGTGGTGAGAAGTACCTGGAATCTGTTGGCCAGGATGCCAAAGGCGTTCTCCATCACCCGCCTTGCCCTGGACAACCTGTAGTTGAAGATCCTCTCTTCACGGGTGAGGCATATGGAGGTGTAGGGCTTCATGAGGTAGGTTCTGAGGGAGAAGGCGTCATCCCCCACGATGAAGTAGGGCACATCTTGCATGTCGTTGGGCAGTGGATCTGGATCTGGGAAGCCCACGATGAGGTTGCGTTCCAGCCCCTCCTTGAGGTCACTGGCATTGTATACCTGGGCATCTGAAGCTGACCCATTGCCTGAAGCATCAATGTACATGAACTTGTAGTCAGCATCGGCCATGGCAAAGAGGATGATGCTGAAGAAGCCCTTGTAGTTGAAATAAGTGGACCCCGACGTGGCTGGAGCTTTGCAGGCCACGTGCTTGCCATCAATGGCTCCAACGGTGTGGGGGAAGTTCCACCTCTGATACCACTGCTCTGCAACTTTCTTCCAGTCTTCTTCAGTGGAGGGGCACTGGAGGAGCTCCTCCATGTATTCTTCGATGATGGCCTGCACCACTTCTCTGACCACAATCCTGATGGTGTTGTGTGGCACCCTCCAGCCATACTGCATGCTCCTGTAGGTGGTCCCTGAGGCCAGGTGGCGCAGAGTCAGTGCCACCTTGAGCCCAGGTTCCAGGCTGGGCCGGAAGTTGGTGTTTGCCTTGGTCAACCTGGGTGTCAGCCGCTGCACAACTTTGTCAAACATGGCTGGAGGCATCCTCATGAAGTTTTGGAATGCACGAGTGTCTTCGTTCCTGAGCTCCACCATCAGCTTGTTGTACAGTCCGTACTCTGCTCTTCTCCCGATCCATCTTTGGACCCAGACACTTCTTGGCCGCCTCTTTTTCTTCCTGTAGTAGAGTTTACAGAGCCTGTAGATGGCTTTGCACTGTTGCAGAACGATGGTGGCTGCCAAAAGGACTTTGTTATGATCCATGGTGGACATGACTGGATGCTGTGGAAGAGGAAGAGTCAGATGAAGGCTGCAGAGGTCTGCACAGCTGGGCTGCTGGTCTGAAAGTGAGATCCAGATGAGTTGCTCCCCCTTTTTATAGGCAGTATAGGTTTTCCACTATGTGTCCCTTTGCATCCACTAGGCATCCTCTAGACATCCTTAATATCCAAGATAGGTCCCCTCTGCGAACGTTTTTTCCATTTTAAATGCTTTCTTTGCGAGCTGCATCCGCTTTCATCCTTTCTCCATCCGTTCTGCATCCGTTCCGCGTCCGTTCCGCTTCCTCCCTGCGTCTGTTTACCGCTGGAGCGGATCGAGTTGCGCGGATGCGTAGCAGATGCCTAGTGGATATAGCGGATGCGTAATGGATGCCTAGCGGATGCCTAGCGAATGCCTAGCGGATGCAGAACGGACGCATTGGATACATTTTCCGCGCAAAAGTTTTGAGCAGCTCAAAACCCTCTGAGCGGATGAAACGTCAATAGACGGATGCTGGACGGATAGAGAGGAAGCAAAACGGACGCAGTGAGTACAGAACGGATGCATCACGTTAACCAACGGATGGTTAGTGTTTTTCTCCGTTTTACATCCTCTTTCCATCCGTTGGTGCAGTGTGACAGGGGCTTTAATGCCTTTTTGGCTATGTAGTTACATAGTGGGCTGGAGTGAACAGCTTATTATAGAAATAGGTGAAATAACCCCTGCACCAAATGAAGAAATACACTGAAATATATGAATGAAATTGGATCCTGATGACATTGGTGGGAAGTTTTTTTTAATTTATGGCGCAAGTAGCTCTGGTTTATAAGCTCCCGACTTAATTTTTCACTATTTCTCACAACTGACAAGAATCGTCAGGGGATTCTCAAAGTGGCCAAAAGACTGTGATGATTTCATCATTTTGTTTGTTTAGTGATCACGGATCATTCATTCATTCATTCATTCACATCCCACCTTTATTATTTTTACAAATAATGCAAAGTTGCAAACATCCAGCACACCTTTCTCCTACTAGCTTCTGCACAACAACTCTGTAAGGTGGGTTGGGACAGTGCCTAGTGAAGTATCTGTTGTAATAGCAGGCAGAAATTCATATGGAACTACACATTTCCCCCCCTGATCAAAATCTAGACATCCCAGCAAAAATGCAAAACTTTCTGGGCTCCTGAATATTTGAATGGCACCCTTTTTCATCTTGCAGTGCCTTCCAACTTGTGCAGATTTTTTAAAAAAAGTTTACTTCCAGTTTATAATTGGAATTGTTATTCAAAGAAGACATGATTCATGTGCGGAAATATTAAATAGCATGTTTTAAAGATGAAAGCATTGTTTCACATTCTCTAAAAATATTTAATAAGCAGATACAAATTTTCCATCTGGCATTTCTCTGCTTGAAAGCTTGTCTGTCACAGTAGGAATTAAAAATGACTTTCCAAAAGGCCAGTGATGTCTTAGGGATATACAAAGATCTTTCTTTATCTTTCTCAAAATAATTCTAAAATATCAGATAAGAAGCCAATTGTTGTGCAAGAATGATAGATTCTTTATTGGGAAACTATGCACATGAAATCTAGAAATATGGATTTGTCTCTCGTGTATTTGGAATAAAATAAAATTTTGGAATAAAACTTCAATATTGATGTGATATCAAAAGTAAGTTTTATATTTAAATATTGGAATTCAAAACTGTCAAGAGTTTTTTATAGAAAATGAGGGCCTCCACCTTCTATTGTAAGAATTTGCAGCTCTGAGTGTATATATTGCAGAACAGGTACTGTATGATATATTTCCTTTGCCTATCAAAATATCACTAATGAAATCAGCAAACACCTTTGAGAATCCACATTGCTTATTAAGGTTCCAGATAGATCGGGTTTGTTCTCAACATTGCCAGGAAAGCTGAAATCCCATAGGATCTGAAGGTTTATAGAACTAATTATGGTGATCTGATGGAGCAGTAAATTTATTGTTTGTTTGATATGGTCAGGTTATATAGGCTTTTATTTTATTCATTTGTATCACTCTATGTCCATACGATGCTATCAGCATATATGGTGTGTTCAGTAATTACTTGGTCAAAATACTTTTTTACTCCCACTCTTAATCTATAAAGAAAAGGTTTTACTTATTTTTAATTAATTTCTTAAAGGTTTTCCATAACTGCACAGAAGAGTAACTACAAATTAAGAATAATGATTATAAAAAACTATTTTATCTCTGGTAATATATAGAAATATATGAAATTCATCTATTGGTGCTCAACTCTAGATAATTCTTGATAAGACCCTTTACTGCCTGATTTTTGATAATGACTTATGAGAATTTTAGGATTTGTTTTTTTAACTTGTGCTTTTTCAGACCAAAGCATAAGGTTACAGACTGTAACTGAATGAACATTCTGGAAATATTCCAGCAGCATTCTGGTTGAATTAAAGATGACTTTGTGCTGTCTGTAATTATATAAAATAGGAAGAATCGGCTGGGGTTGCTTTTATAGATGCCTATGGAAAATTAACTCTGAAAGGTAGACACAGTCTTACCACATTGAAGTTAGTTAGCTACACAAATTCTGTAAGTCTTATTTTATTTGGACTGTGACTATACCTATCAAATTCTATACCAAGCTAAAGACAGATGACAAAACATGTAATCTGTTGCAAATGTTTTTTAAAAATGCAGTGCAATAAAATTCACAATAGATTTAGCTATTTAGAATCTGGATAAGCTGAGGTTGTAAAATGCTTGAATGTTGATAAGATTGTCCTTAAAGTGGCTTGTTAAAAGGAGAATGTTTCTCATCCCTTTTTTGTTTTTCACACAGATGTATGGATTCTTTGTGATGCTTTTTTCTTTAAAGTTATTTGAATTAAAATTAGTGCTTTATTTATCCACTGTCAGTTATTCTAATACTTCCAGTTTTATCCTATTGTTTAAATGAAGCTTTTTAACATGTTTTAGTTAACATTACTGTTGTATACTTCCTGCCTATCACTCTAACCCTTTACCTTTAGAGTTTCTCTCAGGTTGCTTTTCTGCTTTGTCCTGATTAATTATCCCAATAAAGATGGATCTGAACTGGCCTTGTCTGATCTGTAGATTCAGGTTCTGAGATCTACTGTCTGAACACATCAGTTGGGTGCCAAATTTGTAGATAGCTGTCGTTTGTGGAAAAAACAGAACCAAGGATTAGGCTGTCAATTAATTTGAAAAGTTCTCTTTTTTCCATTACAGCATGTCATTTTCTCTGTATATTTTTGTTTTTAATGCAGATGATGGGACGTACAAGGGCAAAGAGCAAAATTAAGGATTTCTGGTATAACTGACTTGCTTCGTCTGTCTAGTCTAAGACATTATTTCTTTTTTAAAGAGGGCAGTTGGTCCTTGACTTACAACAGTTTGTTCAGTGATTGTTCAAAGTTACAACAGCACTGAAAAAAGTGACCATTTTACAACTATTGCAACATTCCCATGGTCATGTGATCAAAATTCAGATGCTTGGCAACTGTCCGATATTCAAGATGATTGTAGTGTTTCAGGGTTATGTGATCACCTTTTGTAACCTTCTGACAAACAAAGTCAATGGGGGAAACAGATTCAATGAACAACTGTGTTACTAACTTAACTGCAGTGATTCACTTAACAATTGTGGCAAGAAAGGATGTAAAATGGGGCAAGCCTCACTTAACAATTGTGTTGCTTAGCAACAGAAAAATTGGGATCATAAGTTGAGGACTAGCTGTACTTCTAAATTCTCCTAGCCAGATTCATACATTGCATGAAGCTGCATAGAAAGGAACACTTTATGGTTTTAGTATCGTATGAATCCAGCCAGGGAATGTCCTGTTTGCTTCTTATTTGAAGGAAAGGAAAAGTAAATTAGTGGGGTTTGGAAGGATTAGAAACTGCAGAAGGAAATCTTCAATCATCATCATAATCTTTTAACCCTCTTGTGGGGTGGAGCCTGGGCAACTGAATGGAGCTAGCAGAGTGTTTACTGGCTAGATACCCTTCCTGTCGCCAGTGTGGAGTTTTGTTCAGCAGATATATTCTCATTGTTCCCAGAGAGATATATTGTTCTGATCTAGTCTTAGCAGAAGCAAGAAACAAACTTCTTATCATGAAAATCCCCTCTTTATTTCCCTTTTTGTGAATTAATGGCATTCACCCACTGAAAAGTCCAGGCAATAGCCCTTCAAAGAGTTAACTGCAGCAACAGACCTTATCAGTTCCTTGCGATAATTGCAAGGCCCTGAGCTCCCAACAGAAAGGCCACAAATAAAGTTCTGGCAAGCAGTCTCTGTGGCACAAAATACAATGAGCAAACTCTTCAGCAATACTAACTGTTGTCTCCTACAATAATCATTCCCCTTTCCTTCTATTTATTCCCCAGCCAGGGAGGGGCCATTCAGTGTCTATGTGTGCTTTGCTTCTTGAATTGACTCCTTAATCTTCACTGTTTCCCTCTCCTAACATCTGGAACATGTGCATCTGGAACAGGCCTCAGCTGTTTTTCTTCCTCACTCTATATCAGCCTCCAAAGGCAGCTGCCTCTTTGGTGGCTGGGAAATGTTGAACGGCTCTGGCTCTATTATCTCTGTGTCCTACGCAGAGCCTCCATCAGAGCTTTTGCCAGACTCCAGAACCGTCCCAAGTTCCTCCTCAACTTCCTCATCATTTGATTCTGTCGCCAGCTCCACTTACATCTGACAGGCCACAACAAAAACAGCTGCCTCTACCGAGGATCGAACTCACAGCCTCCTGATTGTGAGGCAAGAGCTCTATCTCTAGGCCACCGCACCACTCATAGGAAATCTTCAATCCACACATCAAAACATGAATTTTGCTGAAATCGGTCGCACAGGAAAAATGGGCAGTTTCAATCACACTGTCATGGCTATCATCTTAATGCTTTTTTAAAAAAAATCATATTTAGATCAGTGACCCCCAACCTTTCTGGCATGAGGGACCAGTTTTGGAAGAAAATTTGGGGGGGGGAGGGACAGGAGGATAGTTTCCCATACAACTTACATCCCATGCCTGTGCTTGCTCGCTCGCCGCTTGCACTGCCCAATTCCTAACAGGCCAAGGACCGGTACCAATCCATGGCTCGGCGGTTGGAAACCCCTGCTTTAGATATTTCTCTTGCTACAGATGGTCCTTGCTTAACAACCATTCATTTAGTGACCATTCAAGCTTATGATGGTGTTGTACTATTACTTATGACCTTTCTCCCAGCAGTTATGTTGTTGCAACTTCCTGCAGTCACATGAATACCATTTTGCCAGTCCCCTGCAAATCGGTGGTGATGCCAGCAGGAGGCTGCAAATGACAGCCACTTTAAGTCCTCACTTAACAATACACTGTGTTTTGCTTAATGATGACAATCAGAAGTTCTGGAATTGCTGCAGCACAGTTACAGGACATTGTGCTTTATGATTGTGTCACTTAGCAACAGAAATTCCAGTCCCGATTTTACTGTTGCAGTGAGTGAGAACTACTTCATGTATATTACAGTTCTCCATGTAGAGTTGTTTTTATTGGCACCCATTTTTGCAGGCAAAAAGATCCACAAAGCTAAGCAATATGTGTGCTATTTCTGTGAAAACTTGGCCTGCCCATTAATTTTTTAAAAAATTGCATTTGCCTTTTATTTGTCACATTATTGGCAGCTCATCTCAGTATGGAGACATTAGTGGCAATATAATTTTATAATCAGAAAAAAGTTTGAAGTTGAATCTCCTTCCTTAGGGTTGTGACAAAATTAATTTTCTTGATTTGGAAGAGTTATTTGGAGCACTGAGTTGATGAAATTTACTTAAGTATGCTTTTCTGGAGGCAAAATCCTATGAACATCTTGATAAGTGTGTTATGTAACTCCAGAAACTAAAAATCTGTGGATAAATGTTGGCCTTTGAAAATAAAATCCAGCCAATTATTTCTTGGCCAAAAAAAGGAAGAAAAAGTCTTCTACATGGCAGATTTGTGTCTCCCTTTCTTTCTGCTTAGTTTAATTTTTCAGTCTTATACAACATTTATATTATAAGCTGTGTATTAAAAATGAAATGAAATAATGATTCCAAAATTGTGGGGATAATTATTTTTCAAAAATCAAATTCAAGACAACAAATAAAAAATTGGGATTTTTTCCCCTCTTCCTGCAACATTCATATATTGATTTCAGAACAGGACTGTAAGGAAACTTTGTAATGTATTTTCATATGTTGTCTAAGAGAGTGTTTTGATTAATGGAAGCTTGACAACAAGCTTTTATTTTATACTTGTTTGGAGTTGCTAAAAATAGTGGTTTTGTGATTATGCTGCAGATCTGCCTTGTAATTCGGGCTTAGACACCCTCTGGAGCTGAATATATTTCGAATTTTTAGAAATTCTTAGATGCTTTGACAATGCGACTATCAAGGTCTGCATAAGTGTGGACAACACATCAAAGATGCAATTGAGGTTGTCCTTAGGAATAGGTTTTTTTCCCCCCTGCGTAGGTGAATATATTTCATGTTCATGGTGTTCATAGATATGCTGTGTTGGTTTATTGCCTGTCCTACATAGAGGTCGTCACAGTTCTAATGTTGTATGTTGTAGGTGATTTTCTTTTCTTGGTTTATTTAAGATGTTTTGGAAGGGTTTAGTTGATTTGTGTGCTATGGTTGTGTCGGTTATGAACACTAATTACCAATCAGAAGATGCCATAAAAACTCCTTACTTCACAATACACTGAAAGACTCAACTACAGTTTCAGCTGGAAATCTGTGAGCCTTCTCTAGATCAAGCTAAATCCAAAAAATGCTAGGGAATTCCTGGAAACTTGGCATTCGGATAAATCAGCTATCAGTAAATACATAGAACTAAATATTTACATTCTGATTGACAGAAACAATAAAATCTAAAAGGAAAGAAAAAGACAGGAATACATTTTCTCCAGCAGCCAACACCCAGATGAACAGGGATTAACACCAGAGGAAGAATCAAACATAAAAAAGTGTCCAAATCAATGAACAACCAAGGAGGAAAACGTTTCCCCCCCAAAACTGGCAGAGTAAATTACAATTATTACCAGGCAGCATACTCTACATTCATTTGCACTGATGATGTTACCTAGTTGGGGAATAGAATAGGAACAGAACAGAACAGAACAGAACAGAACAGAACAGAACAGAACAGAATAGAATAGAATAGAATAGAATAGAATAGAATAGAATAGAATAGAATAGAATTCTTTCTTGGCCAAGTGTGATTGGACACACAAGGAATTTGTCTTGGTGCAAATGCTCTCAGTGTACCTAAAAGAAAAGATACATTCATCAAGAGTCAAGAATCATAAGATACAATGCTTAATGATATAGCGTACAATAAGCAATCAAATCATACTAGGAAACAATCAATATAAATCGTAAGGATACAAGTGACAAAGTTAACAGTCATACAGTCACAAGTAAGAGGGGATGGGCGATAAGATGCAATGAGAAGATTAATAGTAATAGTAGTGCAGACTTTGTAAATAGTTGGACAGTGTTGAGGAATTATTTGTTTAGCAGAGTGATGGTATTCAGGGAAAACTGTCTTTATGTCTAGTTAACATCATGAAATGTCTGCAAGAAAACAACCAAACACCAAGGAGATCATAGCTACATATATTCTCTTCTGATGACATTATGAAGTATAAAACAACTATAAAATATAGTTGAATTAAAACAAATCTTAAATAATTAACCATTACGTCTTAATGAGATATGTGTTTTACCATTTTGCTAAATACAGTTTTCTCCTATGGTATTTTGATTTCTTCTTGAATGAACATATTTACCTCAAGCAATAAGAGCCACAAATTAACTAACAGCCTTAAACCTTCATTTTTCAATCCCAACAGTGAGGGACATAGCAGAGAAAGGTGAAGAAATGTTTCTGTTTCCTCCAAACATAGTTTTCTCAAGTTTGCTACTGCTGAAAAACAATGGTGACTTTCTCTGCCCATGTCACAACCGCAAGAAAACCAATTTTTTCTTTGGCATTTGTGTATATAGGTAGATGGGTTTACTTCCATTTGTAAAGCCTTCAGCTTATGACCACAATTGAGAGCAAAATTTCTGTGGCTAAGCAGGACGGTTTTTAAGTGTGTTGCACCCCATTTAATTATATTTTTTTTTGCTACTGCTGTTAACTGAATCACTGCAGCTGTTAAGTGAATCATACCATTGTTAAATGAATTTGGCTTCCCCCGATTGATTTTGCTTGTTGTAAATCAGCTAGGAAAGTTACGAATGGTGATCACATGAACCTGGAAGAATGCAACTGTCACAAATGCATGCCAGTTGCTCATTGCCCAAATTTTGGTCACACGAACATAAGGAGGCTACAACTGGTTTTAAGTGTAAAAACTGTGATCATAAGTCTTTTTTTCCCAGTGCCATTATAACTTTGGGAGTAGTCACTAAGCAAATGTTTGTAAGTTGAGGGCTACATGTATGGTGTTTTTCGCTGTCTTTCATATTGACAGTGCCATTATCTGCTGTGATTTGGCTGGGAAAAAAGCTCTGCAAATAACCTTTTATAATTTATATCATTAGATGGTTCCCATCAGACACAGATTTACGAGCTAAAATCTCAGAATGCTTTTTTTCCTCCATAAATGTCCTCTTGTCTCCTTTTAAGCTCTTCTGCCATCTGCTACTCCTCAGTCTGACAGATTGTTAATCTGTACCACTCTCTTGTTTTCATGCAACTTTTTTTTGCTCATGGACAAATTAACACAACAAATTGGGGGAGAGGGGGAACACACCTTTACTGACCCATTTTTCCTTTGTTCTCATATTTCCATCGGGAGGTAGAATCATCAGCAAATAGGAAAGGAATTGGAACCGAGAAAAGATACTTTCCTTCAATCATGTATTAAAACTACGAAATCATATTTCTGTCTCTACTGTTAGTAAATCCACTTTTATTCACATGGTGATAGTGGGGACATAGGTAGGTCATCTGAAACCATTTTTCCCCAAAAATTTTGATCAGTGAGTCTGATAGGTAATATGCCGTTCTGCACAATATAAATTTTGAATTTCTTACATAGCAAAAAAACTGATTTGCCACTGAAATCAGTATGCCCAAAATATGACATGTTAGTTGCAGAGCTCTTTGGGGCATTCTGAGTCACATAAATTTTGTGAGCTTCATATTCAGTCATTGGATGAAAAATCACCCTCAGTTGTTTAAAGCACAGCACCTGCTCTATATGCAGATCATTAACATTCTAGACAAGCTTTTTTAATATTATAAATAATATGATAACTTATGTTTTGTTAATATTTATTTGAAGCAATTGTTCTCTGAACAATAACTTAAGATTTATAGTACATAACATATAGCATATAAACAATGATGTTATTGTAAATGTTTTATCACTGACCCTCTGGCTTCCCACATAGACATGTATGACTATGATAGTAACATTTTATGTAAAATTCACATAGATGTAGGGCAAGCATATATCCTCACTGAACTCTTTCTTATCTGCTGAATTATATATTACAGATATTCTCACAGTATATTTATTTATATTTCCAAACTGCCCATCTGCATCAAAGAGATAATTTAAAATAAATATATAAATTATACTTAATCCTTACATCCTGAGACAATACCTCACAACATTAACATCTGCCTATCCCAGGTCTTTGAGAAGAACTCAATGGGTGGATAAAAATGCCAAATCCGGTCTGAACTTCTGGTTGATTATGCGACTGAACAATTATAATTAATAATATAATTTATAATTAAATTTCAAAGTAATTTAATGTTAAAATTACAGAAAACAACCTTATCTTTTAGTTTATATATGGTATTGATTGATTGATACTGACAAAAGCTACATATAGATCAGACTGGAGCTTTTCAGTATGCTTTTTCACTGGAGGACTTAATATTAGTTACCAATCAATTCTAATGACTTAAAACTATTTTAAGCTATTCTCCAAAGCACCTGAGGGCAGGATAAGACGCAATGGATGGAAACTAATCAAGGAGAGGAGCAACATAGAACTAAGAAGACAGAATAATTAACCAGTGGAACAACTTGCCTTCAGAAGTTGTAAATTCTTCAACTCTGTAAGTTTTTAAGAAGAGATTGGTCAACCATTTGTCTGAAATAATATAGGGTTTCCTGCCCGAACAGGGTTGGAAAAGAAGACCTCCAAGGTCCCTTCCAACTATTCTATCTATTCTATTCTATTCTATTCTATTCTATTCTATTCTATTCTATTCTATTCTATTCTATTCTATTCTATTCTATTCTATTCTATTCTATGACAGCTATTAATTCAGCTTGGTTTTCTGGCAGGATCCTTTCTAAGTCCATTGATGTTCAGCCTAGATTTTAGTAATGGCACCATTGGTTATAATTGGCAGGGAATCTGTTGCCTCTGAAAAATAAAAACACTTATAGCTGGGACCTAACCTTCAGGAAGTTAGTTCAGCTGCCGGCTTATGTAAAAAGTAAGGCCAGGATTGGGGCTCATCACTTATTCAGCGAGGAATGGCATCCACTTTAAGTGCCTTACAAGATCTCAGTTGGCTTATCCCTTTAGATGTCTCTAAAATAGCCCAGCCTTTTCTATAGGAGTGAGGATTTTTCTGCTGTATTTCTACTTTAGGGAAATGCACTTTCCACACTTCCTAATGGTTTCTCACTCAGGAAGTCACTAAGCCTAATTTTCAGAATAAGATATGATAACCATCCAAAGATGGTTGCATATGGTTGGTCATCCTAATTGTTACTGCACCTTTTTTAAAAAAATGCATCCTCCTCTTTCTTCAGTTTCAGGGAGGAAATGTTTTTTTATTCATGCTATTTTTGTCTTTGGAATATTTATTTAAAATTTATTGGCAAACCTTCATAGGTTCCTCATAAAAAGAATCCTGGATCTCTATCTTTTCATTCTCACATATAAGGCAAACAGAATAGGACTTGGGTCTTAAATTAAGCTGTGCACTCTCCCTCACACATCTTCTTGGCACTGTTCTTGTTTGTTAATATAAGCCAAGAATATCTTTGCCGAAATACTATATTTACAATGCTTGATTAATACGTACGCGCTGATGATTTCACAAGTGCAAACTATACTTAGATTGTGTGTAAACTTTCACAGCCCAGTTAGCAACCTGTGTATTTTGCACTACAGTAGTCTTTACATTCTCAAAGAATTAATTTGATTAAGCTTCAGGTAAATCTGAACCCTTGTGTCTAAATACTCCCATATCAGCTATCTGCTTGCTTTGACTATTTCTAATACAAAACAGTATTCCATATGTTTCTCCAACAACAAGTAAATAGGCCTTCCTCAAGAACTATGCCTGTTTTTGAACATATTTTTCTTAATGCTGAAGCTTTTTATCATTTTGGCATCTTCTCGGAATTTGCTTTTCAGTTCACTTTTCCTCCCTTTTCCTGTGGCATTTAACAGATAATGTTTCAATTCAGGGATAGGCAGTATACCTGCATACCCGTAGGCATCTTCTACAAACCAATAAGTTGAGAAAAACTGACAAGTTGTGCATCACAGACAAATTCTGGCCTTTTGTATTTGAATTCTGACATTGGATGCAAATATATGACATGTGACATACATACATTTCAATGGTTGCTTTTCCCTTGCTCTTCCATCACCATCATCCAAGCATAGATACTGTCTTCAGCACTTAACCAAATCCTTCCCCCTCCTCCTGGCTTTTACATTTTTAAGGTTATTTTAAATCAATTATATGAACAATAAATTGAATGGTGGAACAATAAATCAAAGCATCTTTTTTCCAATATCATCTTTACATCGCTGAATGCTTTAGGGCCACACAAAGGTCACCTGAATAATCACAGAAAACAAAAATGGGACACTATTGCAACCCAATATTTACTTAGGAAGCATGCCAAGAAGCTAAAAGCTAAAGTGCTGGGGAAGCAACCTTACCCTTCATCTAATTAATGATTTTACCTACCATGCTGCCATTTGCAAATCTCTGTTCAGTGTTCCCCATCAACTAAATTGGGGTCAAGCTTTATCGAAGTGTCAGTAAAAAGACGCTGTGACAGTAGGATAAAAAGAAGAAAGAAATGGTTTTCATTAGAGTTGCCAGATCACAAAATTAGTGCATTATCAAATATATTAAAATCTCTCAGCAAGAGTCCAGGTATGCTATATGGTCAGGAAACAGGATAGGGAGTTGATATGTGTGATCTTTTTGTTAATTGGTCTTCAAATTCAAAAGGAAGCTTGCAACTATGTGATGATACCATAGAAATTAAGGGTCTGACATTTCAGTCTGTTCTGAAGAGGAAGAGCTAGGAATTGGGAGAGATGGTTTTTATTTCAGAGAGGTATCTGAACCCTAAAAAAGATTATTCAATTGGAAGAACAAAAGTACAGACCATGTCTGAGAAACTGGTTTACAATTGGATGTTGATTGCTTGATTCTAAGGCATCTAGGAACACAGAACTGGGACTGCTAGTTCCTCCCTGGAGTCCCTGTCTTAATAGAAGGATCTTGTGTCAATTGTCTTCCCTTGGCTCTGCTTGGTGAACCGCAGAATGTTCCATTATCTTTACAGATATATTTGGATTTAATCCTCCTTTTTCCCAGGGCCATATTGTGTACATGGGAGCCGACATGTGCAAAACTGGGCTCCGAGTATATGAACACGTGCAAATATAGTGCCAAATATCCAGACTGAGATCATTTGTTTCCTAGCTAACATCTTAACTCTTGGGCTTCTCTTTGCATTTTTTTCCCCAGAGGGTGCTGTTAGAGTACTAAATTCCATTATTTTAAGAGAGTGCATTTCAATGTGTTTGTTTATTGAGCCAAATCTAGGAATGAACTCCATCAATGTTTTAGCATTTTAGAGCCAACATTTTTGTTTTTCCCTCTCTCATGCATGCCGACTCCCTCCCTTTCTTCAAGAAATCCTGGCCCTGGGGTTGTTTCTGTTCTCCACAGGCACCAGATGCAGCTCGGTACAGCTGATGGGTTCAGAACACACAGGGCGAGACCTGAAAGTCCTTTTTTGTATTTATACTTTATAAGAACACAACAAACAAGAAATCCGAGAATACCTTGTACTGGGTGAATTCCATTGTAGAAGAGAATCTGCCTAGTAATAAAGTTCTTTGGGTTCCTTGACTGATATTTATCTATCAGCCATTTTGCTTTCAACCTTAAAAGCCAGTGTATGAAAAAAGAGTGTTATGTGCTCTTATTAAGTAAGTAATTTATTTATGTACCCTGGAACAATATGTAATGTATGTAGGCAATGAATTCTTCAGGTCCAAATTCACAGAATTAATTTCGCTTCTTGTAAATGTCAGTCCAGATGGGTGAACTGGCTGAATATCACCACTGGTATGCAGAAGCTGTAAAAATCACAGAAACTTAAAAGTTGGAAGAGGGCATTTAATCATTGACTCCAAGCCTCTGCTCAGTGCAAGAATCCAAATTAAAACATCCCAGACAAATGGCTGTCTAGCCTCTGTTTGAACACCTCCGGTGGAGAGCCAAGCACCTGTCTGGATAATTGATTTGACTGTCAAACTGCTCAGAAACATTCAATGGCAATCTGTCTTCCTGTGACTTAAATCCATTATTCCATGTCTTGCACATTGGAATGAGAGATAATGGGCTTCTTCTCTGTGGTGTCCTTTCAGATATTTGGAAATGTGATTGTGTCCCCTTTATTCAGCTCTTCTCAAGATTAAACTTACCTAGCTCTTTATTTTTCCTCTCAGAGGGCTTAGTTTCTAGTCCTAAGATCATCATAGAATCATAGGGCTGGAAAGGACCTTGAAGATTTTCTAGTCTAACTTCCGGCCCAAAGCAGGAATCCTTATAACAGGGGTCCCCAAAGTTGGCAACTTTCAGTCTTATGGACTTCAACTCCCAGCATTCTCCAGCCAGCTATGCTGGAGAATGTTGGGAATTGAAATCAACAAGTCCACAAGTCTTAAAGTTGCCAAGTTTGGAGACCTCTGCCTTGTCCATCATGGACAAATGGTTGTCCAATCTTGCCGTGAAAATGTCCAGTGATAAAATACCCACAACTCTGGGTGGCAAGCTGTTCAATTGATAAATTGTTTTCATAGTCATGTAATTTCTCCATAGTTCCATGTTGGATCTCCCTCTGATGAACTTTCGCTTATGACATCTTGTCATGCCCTCAAGTGCTATGGGGAATAAATCATGTCCTCTTCCCATCTTTATTATCCTTTTCTGAACCCATTCCAATTTTTCTGAATTCTCCTTTAAAGTGATAGTACTCAATAGGATGTCTGTCCAAATCACAAAAGAGCAGAAAAATTTGCTTTCCATGACCTGAACCTTAAATTTCTTTTTTTGAAAATTACATTTCTTTTTATTCAGCCTAAACGTCATTCAGATCCAAATCATTCTTTTGGCCCTTACTCTGTTTGCAGTCCACCACTTTCCAAGATCTCTTTGACAAGTGCTACAACTAAATAATAGTGATATATATATATATAAGTTTTCGCAGGTACTTACATGTGTGCTGTTCAGCTTCCTTCGGGTATTATCCCACG
>BLBF01000032.1:16123861-16187132 GCA_015471245.1 Laticauda colubrina
GCTGTTCAGCTTCCTTCGGGTATTATCCCACGTCATTGTAGTGCTTTCAAAGTTCTAGCAACGTTTCAGCAGAATCTCATCTGCCATCATCAGGCTTCTGTATGGATGTGGGTCTCACAGCTTTTGGTTTCAAATTCGAGGCTGACCTATTCTGATTGGCTGGGAGTTTTGGTCTGTGTTCACTGGACTTGGAGTTTGATTGATTGGTGTTTCTGGTTTCTTCTGTCTGTTTTGTGGCGTTGATTGGCTGGCAACACTCTGTTCTTGTGTTGGAGGCTTTCAGTGCAGCTTGGCTCCGTGTGAAGGGACGGCTGCTCTTCATTAGCAAGCTGCTATTCATTAGCAAGCTGGGTTTCACCTGGGTGCCTGGTGGGGGGGTTAGGTTGGAGCTATCAGAGGGAGTCTGTTTTTGCCCAGGTGTTTGCCTGGCTTGTGGCATGGAGATCTTTCTATTTGAGAGTGCAGGCTTCCAAATGATTGACAGTCTGGTGGAATCATCTCTTCTATTCATGCTGTCAGGTCTTTTTTCAATCTCTATGGCTTCTCTGATGATTCTGTGGTTGGGGTTTTCTATAGTGGCCAGGGTTTTAGTGCCATTGAAGTTGATGTTGTGACCTGTGGTTTTCATGTGTTGGACTAGTGAGGAGGTGTGTTCCAGCTTTTTTACTGCATTTCTGCTGAAACATTGCTACAACTTTAACAGCACAACAATGACGTGGGATAATACCCGAAGGAAGCTGAACAGCACACACACACACACACACACACACACACACACACATATATATATATTTATATATTTATATATATAACTATATATATAACTATATATATATAACTATATATATATAACTATATACATAACTATATATATATATATATAATAAAATATAAATTTCTCCTAAATAGTAACAGTGTCACCCATTCTTAACTTGCATATTTTATGTTTATTTCTTAAGAACTTTGTATTTCTCCTTGCTAAATTTCATGTATTTGTTATTTACAATCCATTTTGCCAATGTGTCAAAGCTTAGAATTTTATTTTAGTTTTCTGTGGTTTTAAAAAAAACAATTTTTCATCATTCCTTTGTTTCCTTCTTCATCTAAATTCTTACATACAGAAAAATACAGGAAGATTTGAAGAAACATTTTAAGACATTTAAACCAATGTATCTCAACCTTAGTAACTTTAAGATACCTGAACTTCAACTCCCAGAATTCTCTAGCCTGAATGTTGGGAATTGAAGTCTGTTGCCAAGGTTGAGAAACACTGATCTAAACTGACTAGACCAGGCGTGTCAATTCAATGCCCGCGAGCCAGATCCGGCCCATGGTGTGCTTAGATCTGGCCCATGGGGCCGCCCTGGAAACAGTGAAGGACTAGCCTGCAGTCTCTGCCAGCGAAAATGGAGCTCAGGAGGGCCATGCAGCTCCCTCCCAGACTCATTTTCAGCCATGACGGCCTCCTGCAGCCTCCTGCCAATGGAAATGGAGTTCAAGGCACCCCCCCCCCCCCCAGCTCCATTTTTACTATCAGGGAGCTGCAGAAGACCGTCACAGCCGAAAATGGAGCTTGGGAGCCCATTTTCGCTGGCAGAGTGCTTGGGCCACCACAGGCACCCCCCCTGACATGAGTGACCACCTCCACCTTGGCTACCCCCACCTTGGTCATGCCCACCCCAGCCCCCCAAAATCAAACACAACCCTGACATGGCCCTCAATGAAATCAAGTCTGACACCCCTGGACTAGTTTGTTCATGTAGGAAGTACTAAATAAATCAATGTCTAAAATCTCAAATAGAAAATAGAGCTCATCATATCTTTGCTAAGGATTCATGACAGGGACAATTATAATACTCTTTATTAAGTTACACTAACCAGTTTGCAGCCTGCTTCTTCAGACTGCTCCACTGCCAACAACTTTCCTCCAAATGGTGTTGAAATAACTAATTGGCAGCAATATTTAACTCAGTGAAGGTTAACTCGTTTGAAGCATGTTCAAATTCTTGTTCAACTCTTTCATCGAGGTTGAAGAGATGAAGGGGGAAAGTTAAGTTTGGGTCAGGGAAAAGAGAGGTTATGGGGGAAGAAGCATATGTTAACTTGCTTTAGAAATCTGGACTGTGTTGTACTGTGGCATGACGAGTTTGTATGTTTCGAAGTGCTTACTTTTATTTCCATGTACAAGTGTGAAAGTTATGGTCTATCTGGCCTGTTTAGGTGTCAAATACTGTTGAATTCAGTGAAATTTATATGCATGCAGGATTGTGATCAGAAATCTGGAGAGACATGATTTGGCTACTACCAGAATTGGGTATTATTCACATTTTTCCCTCTAGACTTTCAAGGAGAATATTTTCTTGTATAAATATATTGTTGTTCTCCCTGATTTAGTCTTGCTTGTTTTTCCTCTTGTTTTTAAATGTATTATTTTTTCTGATGAATTTCTAACTAAGTCACAGAAGGGGTTCCTAATCTTCTGTAGAAGAAAGGTTTAGTTTGTTCTTCTACAAAAATTAAGAGTTCAGATGTATGCATCAAATGAATTTCTCAGCAATCATCTTTTACCTTTCTTTCTCTAGTAATCTGGTAACAGGGGAGCTTTTCTTGATAAATTGTTAGGGACCAATTTAGTTGTTGAGAGATTGTGAATTTAATTTGTGCTGACATTTGCAGTACTTTACAATTTGAGAGATGTTCCTAGTTTTGATGTTACTGTAAAAGGTGTTTTAAAAAGCAGATGTTGAAGATGGACTGTTCTCAGTATTTCTTATTTTTACAATTATATACTATTTTTATATTCTGGAATCTCAGAACACTTAAATTAAGGTTTGAATAATTTACACATTTATATTAAATTGATTAAACAGTCAAAATTTACTCAACTGTAAATTATTTAATCAATGTCTAATTTTTATAAATGTAGTCGTTCTTTTTTCTTTGATAAAAAGTATGAGTGAGAGAAATTTTTAAAAAGCATAAACCCACCATCATAATGTCTATGGAGATTCTCAATAATTCAAGTCATGCTTGTCCCAAAGATACTTTTCAAAAGGCAACTGGACTTTCTTAGAGTTTTTTTTTCCTTGAACACTTTTTGCTTCTCTTCCAAGAAGCTTCTTCAGTTCTGGCTGAATGGTGAAGAATGGTGGATTTATATTCCTTAGCAATATTTTGATTGTTGAGGCATCTAAACAATTCTTAGAGAGTTAATGACTATCCTTCAGAGTGCTAATGACAAGGTAACTGCTAAGGAATATAAATCCTTCCATTCAGCCAGAACTGAAGAAGTTTCTTGGATGAGAAACGAAATGTTTTCAAGGAAAAAACCCAAGAACGTCCAGTTGCCTTTTGAAAAGCATCTTTGGCATGACCATCGTAACTTGAACAAAAATAGATGCAAGGGATTAAATCCTTTTAGTAAAGAATACTTTTGCATAACCTTTGTCTGAATTCCATTGGCCTCTTACAGAATGTGTTGATGAAATAAGCAATATAAAGCTTTTATTAATTCCTAGATGTATGTAGTGCTATTATTTTTCATTTTTATGGAATACCTTTTTTAATCCTTCATGATACAACCAATTTAAATTCTATATTCACATGTTCCACACTCTCTTTTAAATAGCCCAGTCGAATAACATTAGGGTTCTCTGTTAACAATGTAGGTAATTTATTTTAAAAATGAAACGCAATGTTCTGGTCAAAAGGGTTGATCATAGTTGAACTATAATTATCTAACTGAGCACAAATATAAAACAATATTACTCAGTTTAGAGTGGAATCCAAATCTGAGCTGATTTCCTCTGTTTTTATTTTTCATATTAATTAATGAAATTAATTAAAATGTACACAACAAAACAAAAGTCGCATTATTAACAGAATTCAGGAACTATCATTATTAATATCCATAGTTCATATTGCAGGACTTGGCTTCCTGCTTGTTTAATTAGTAATATATTTTATTTGTTGAAAATTGCCTATTATAGAATTATTCTAACATAGGGAATCTTGTGGGCCGTATATCTCAAGTGTTCTGAAAATATTGCCTGCATAAAGTACTTAATAAAATTCCACATAAATTTTTCTAAATCATTAAAACAAATGATATATTTTATTAATGTTTTAGAGAACTTTTTAAATATTAAGTTAGCTTTCACCAAAAGCATGAATGGCACTGCTGTTTTTAATGGCCTATCCATTAGCTCAGCTTCCCCCAACCTGGTAGTCTCCATTTTATTAACATATCGATTGGGGATGATCTAAATAATAATACAATCATATTATTATTATTATTCAGTCTTCAGAAAGAGACTGAAGTTGGGGAAGACTTGTTCAGCTGGTACATGAAACATAGATCATTAAAGGTAAATTTTAATATTGCATGTGCGTGTGGGTGTTGCAGACCTGCCAACCCCTGATAAAGTAAAATCTGGAGACCCATGAAAAAAAATCTGGAGATTCTATAAAAAATAGTGAGATTCACGGTCACGTGAATAACTAACCAATCAGAGCGTGTTATATCCGGTGGTAGAAAAAGCAAAATGGAGGCGCCCAGAGTAAAAAGAAATGTGCTGTATGTATATATGACTGTATGGTATCGATATTGCGTGATCTGAGAAGTGGCGTCATGTCGTTTGTGTGAGAATCAGATTTATGCGCGTATAAGCCGACCCCCAAATTTTGAAAAAAAAAAGCGTTTTAAATTTGGTGTGAGATTGAGGAGTCTTGTCGTGAGACCGTAAGACATGACAAAAAATTGTGAGACTCACGGCAGAACCGTGAGAGTTGGCAGGGCTGGTGTTGCTGCTTCTTTTTCTTCCACTGTAGTACAGTAGGTATCCTTCATCCCCTTTCTGCTTCAAAGAGAAGCATAGATGTTTTTGGAGGAGAGGCGGAAAATGCTCCTTTCCCCTTTCCACTGATTGAAGTCTTCTATTGGCAATGTTTTTTTTAAATTTGTTTGTTTTCAATTATTTGGATTTACGCCTTGCCTTTCTGCTTATGCATGCACTCAAGGCAGCAGCTTAAAGTAATTAGAACAATTAAAACTAAATGCATAATGTGAACAATGACAATAAAATCAATGCCATAAAAATCAATTAAAAGAATTAAAACCTGGTGAAAAAAGACGGGTCTTTGCTGTTTTCCTACTGGCAAAGTCTAAGCCAAAGATACTTTTCCCCGGAACAGACAGCTGCACTTCTGGCAAAAGCTTCTCTTGTTGCTCTAAGTAGCTTGGCTTAAGAGGTGGAGGAGGAGGCCTGAGTTGCTTATGGCTTTAAAGTTCAACACCAGTCTTTTAAATTGTGCCCCCAAAGCAAATTGGCAGACAGTTCAGATATTTCATTATAAATAGCACATAACCAGTGGTGGGATTCACATTTTTTTATTTTGGTTCTGTGGGCGTGGTGTGGCTTGGTGGGCATGGCAGGGCAAAGATACTGTAAAATCTCCATTCTCCTCTGTGCTGCATTGAGAGCCAATTTATAAAATACAGGTGATTTAAAATGCAGACTCTGCATTCTATTTTAGAGAGCGTTCGGGAGGGCGATCTCCTTTCTTCCATTGATCTCATAGAGGCTCTCCTCCACATCCCCATTTGGCCTCATCATCGCCAGTTTCTCTGTTTCTGTGATCAGAATACCCATTACCAGTATCGAGTACTTCCCTTCGGCCTCTCATCGGCTTCAAGGGTCTTCACGAAGGTTCTGGCAGTATTGATGGCATCTCTGCGTTCTGTTCCAGTGAGGATCCAGTGCTATTTGGATGACATTTTGATTCTGTCCTCCTCCACCCATGCAGCCCATCAGGATCTGCAAATTACCCTGTCATACCTCCAGAACCACGGATTTTTTTCACTCCTGTCCACTCCAATGGTTCCTGCTTCTCTCCCAATGAGCAGGAACCAGCCGCTCATCCATCAAGGTCCCGCTCCCACCACAAATACATAGATCTCTCAATTGGTGGCATTCCCCGTTAATCTGGAAGGGACTTTTGTTCAGGGTCCCAGATGGGCTAGTGATAACCACTGATGCCAGCCTCCTTGGTTGGGGTACCCATATGCAGGGCCAGATAGCTCAGGGTGTTTGGTCCCCTTCCCATAAATTGGCTAGAGCCCAGAGCTATTTTTCTAGCTCTCAAGCATTTCAGGCACCCAGTGACCGGCTCTCATATTCTAGTCCTTCGGAAAACATGGCCACAATGGCTCATGTCAACTGGCAAAGGGGGATGAGGTCCAGAGCCTCTTGGGAGAGGCTCTACATTTGGGGTAATAGGCAGAGAAACACCTGTTGTAGATCTCGGCGGACCACATCTCCAGGGTCGACAACTCCCAGGCCGACTGGCTCAGCAGGAGCCTAGTCGACCATTCCTCTGTCTCTATTCAGGGACCTTTCCCTAAGATTTGGAACTAAGATCCCAAAGATCCCTTTCTCTAAGATCCACCGGAGGTGGATCTCTTCTCCATTCCTCAAAACGCCCAGGTCACCAGATTCTTTCCCAGGTTTCCTTGCCAGGGAGCGGAGGGGACCAATGCTCTTTGGTGCAGATTGCCTAAAGGTCTCCTCTATGCCTTTTCCCCCGCTTCCCATCGTTCTGGCAGTAATTTGGAAGATGTTGGAGGAACGAGCGGAGCTCCTCCTCCTGGCTCCCTATTGGCCAAGGAGGCCCTGGTTTGTGGACCTGGTCAACCTATCGGTTGCTTTTTCTTGGAAGACCCCAGACCATCTAATCTCCCTTCATCAGGGAATTCTACTCCATCCAGAGCCCCAGTGGCTCAAGCTGACCGTGTGGCACTTGAGCGGCAGCGGCTAGAGGAGGCTGCTCTTCCAGAAAGGGTCATCATCACTATCCTGGCATCTCGCAAACCTTCTACATGGTGCATCTATGATGCTACCCAAAAGGCCCTTTCCTGATGGTGCCTTAGGAGGGTCTCTCTCCTGCTTCAGCCGAGTTGGCAGAGGTTCTTAGATTCCTTCAGCATGATCTGGAGAAAGATTTGGCCCCCAACACCTTCACAGGCAGGTTCTTTCATGGGGTTTGCTTCCTTCCTTATCCCATCACCCTTCAATCAGGAGGTTTTTGAAAGGGGCTTCCAACCTGCACCCTCCGGTGGTTCACAGGTATCCTTCCTGGTATCTTCATGTGGTCCCTTATGGTCTCACAAAGCCCCCTTTTTAAACCCCTTAGAACAGTGTCTCTCTGTTTCCTGACTCTGAAGGTAGTGTTCCTTATTTCCATTACTTCAGCCAGGCGGGTATCTGAGCTCGCTGCTCTTTCCATCAGACAGGACCTTTGTTTGACCTTTGAGAAGCTGGATCATGTAAAAAAACACTCATTTATGATCTCAGCAGAAGCACAACCCTGGTATGATTGTGTGGAGAATATCTCAGTCTTTGAAGTGGTCTCCAACCCAATTAAAAATGTTAAGATTGCAATTAGACCCTATTCTGGGTGATTTATTCTTTGAATTTATCCAAAACATATCCCAGAGGTTCTTTGTGGAGGATGAGACATTATTTATGACTGCACTTCATTCTTATAATATAGTAGTCCCAAATCCTGTATAAAACATACATTTCATGGTTTGAATGAATTAAGATTGGGGTTAATAAACTGGGCTCCTACACTAGTGATGTTCTTTACCATATCTAAATTTTTTCAAGAAAATTTCTTTCATTTTCTGCTTCTTTAAAACTCTTGACATTGGAACTTCAAAATCAGGCATGAGATTTGCCTTAATCCTGATTTACATGCATTGCTGTTTTCTATTCAAATATACCGTATATAATTAATAGAAATGCCCAATAATAAGAAAGATTTTAGACTATCAGCAAATCCTAGAAAACTAAATGGTTTTTAAAAATCAGGAAAGAAGACAATGCCAAACCGCTTCTACAGCAACTTCAGTTTTAGAGAGTTTTCCTCATGCAAATCTCTTACCTAGCCTTCACAGAAAATTAATCAGTATTTTTCCATCTGGGCAACTTGAAGATGTGTAAATTTGGCTGGGGAATTCTAAGAGTTGAAGTCTACACATCTTCAAGTTGCCTAGGTTAAGAAACACTGATCTACGTAAAAGTAGCCCTCAACTTACAACAGTTCATTTAGTGACTGTTCAAAGTTACAACAGCACTGAAAAAAGTGACTTTTGACCATTTTTCACACTTACGACTATTGCAGCATCTCCATGGTCATGTGATAAAAAATTGGCTGTTTGGCAACTGACTCATATTTATGATGGTTGCGGTGTCCCAAGGTTTGTGACTTTTGACAAGCAATGGAGAAACCAGATTCATTTAACAATATTTTACTGATTTAACAACTACAGTGATTCACTAAACAACTGTGGCAAGAAAGGTCGCAAAATGGCACAAAATTCACTTAACAATTGTCTCATTTAGCAACATAAATTTTGGACTCAATTGTGGTCATTAACTATACCATGAAGCAAGTGCCATCATTTCAGTGTCACAATGAAGTCTGACATGTTGGAAGACACTACACTAGGTAAAATTGCTCAAAGCATTACATAACCATATCACCACAACAGCTGTTGAGGCAATTTACAAATAATGTTAAGTTATTTTGCAAACCAGATTTAATCAGATTTAAAGGAAGGAGAGGACTTTTATTTCCTGCTTTGTAAGCAGGGCCAGGCAAATGTATTTCAAAATATTCTTTCAAAATATTTCTCAATTTTTCTCCTTTCATTTGAAAATATTTACAGACCCCTCACATCCCGGACATGAACTGTTTCAACTCCTTCCTTCAAAATGACGCTATAGAACACTGCACATCAGAACAACTAGACACAAGAACAGTTTTTTCCCGAATGCCATCACTCTGCTAAACAAATAATTTCCTCAACACTGTCCAACTATTTACAAAGTCTGCTATTACTATTAACCTCATCACACCTTATCACCCATCCCCTCCCACTTGTGACTGTATGATTGTAACTTTGTTGCTTGTATCCTTATGATTTATATGGGCTGTTTCCTAGGATGATTTGATTGCTTATTGTACCCTTTGACTATCATTAAGTGTTGTACCTTATTATTCTTGACTCTTGACGAATGTATCATTTCTTTTATGTACACTGAGAGTATTTGCACCAAGACAAATTCCTTGTGTGTCCAATCACACTTGGCCAATAAAGAATTCTATTCTATTCTATTCTATTCTATTCTATTCTATTCTATTCTACTTCATTTTTTTTAATTTTTATTTTATAAATCTGTCAGTCAGTTTCTGTCAGACTTGAGCATGCTTACTCCTTGTAAAAATTTTGTGGAGTGGATATAATTCTTAATTATTTTTTCAATGTATACTTCACAGTGTTCTCCTGTTTCTGTAAACCTTGGTAATCTCATAATGCTGCTTAGATATCTCTCGTATGCGTAATGGGGTATTGACTTACTACATAAGGATCTTTACAATACCGTATTCAGCGTGATACTTGATTACAACATGTTCTTTTCTGGATGTTTTGCTTAAAATGACTGATGTAACACAAAGAGTCAGTAAAGTTGCTGTATAAATAAGACAGAGGCCTGTGATACTTTAATAGTAACTGTCAGATAATGTTAACACATCCTTGCTGAAGATAAATTGAGTTAGAGGGAGTCAACTGAGCAGATTAAAAACAGCAGAGTTGTCCTTTGGCACATGCTGAGGCTGTTGTTCCTTTTCCAAAGAAATGCTGGCTTTACTATTTGGGGATTCTTTCTAGACCACTCCATCTTATTTTTGAAATTATGATAAGCTTCTTTAATAATTCAAGAAGTATGTGAACTCAGCTGTCCTGAATATGTGTCTCTCACTATGTATTACTTATCTGTTCCCTAAAAGCCTGCCCTAAAAATACAACTGTACTTACCCTATATTTAGACAGATTCTGCTCCAGCTATGTGAATATCTACATGTATTTTATTCTACATGTTTAAGCCCCAGCTTAGGTGCAAATGGCCTTTTTATTGTATATTGAAAACTGCAGTTCATTATAATTATTTGTGCCTGCCTCCCATGTTTGTAAAGCTTACATATCATGTAAGGGGCATGATGCCTAGAAAGCTGATAGGCCGGATTCGAGGCCCAAGCGCCGCACAATGGATTGAGCTCCCATTATTTGCTTTAGCTACTGTCCACCTAGCAATTTGAAAGCATGCAAATGCAATAGATAAATAGGTACCACTTTGATGGAAAGGTAACAATGCTCTGTGCACTGCTGTCTGAGCGCCTATATATGTCCATAGAAGTTCTTTGGACAATGCTGACTCCCTCAGCTAAGGAAAGGAGGTGGATACTTCCCCCTTCAGTCAGACATGAAATATGTTGTTGCCATATTTCTGTACATCAATTCCTATAGCTATTTGAATTGGTAATAATTGGATTATACTGGACTCCTCTGTATTTCCTCTTCCAGAAGACCTGCATTCAAAAGAACCCAGGCAATTAAAAATTAGTGGAAAGAAGTGGATCAGCACATTGTCTTTTGGGGGTTATCTGTGTATTACCTATATTATCGATGTATTAAAGTTAAAAGGCACCATTCAAAAATCTACCTTATAAGATCCAACCTGTGGTGGAGCAGTGGCTAGAATGCAGTATTGCAGGCTAACTCTATCCACTGCCAGGAGTTTGATCAGGACCGGCTCAAGGTTGACTCAGCCTTTCATCTTTCCGAGGTTGGTAAAATGAGGAACCAGATTATTGGGGACAATATGCTGACTCTGTAAACTTCTTACAATATGCTGTGAAGCACTGTGGAGCTATATATAAGTCTAAATGCTATTGCTATTGTTATCAACTTCTAGAGTGATCCTGCCCTCTAAGGTAGAAATTGCAGCAGGCATCATGTTCAGGAGTTGACTTTAATGAAAAGATGTACAAACTAGTCAGGCACACTCCATACACACATAAAAGAACATTTCTGGGTGGAGATTAGTGCCTTTAATACAAAAGAGCTGGAATGTTATTTGTAGCATGTTATGCTAATTGTCATATTCTTCCCATTCCTTCTTTGATAACTCTTTTGTGCATATGATAAATCCCTAAAAGATTTATTATGCAAAATTTGACAAATTAATGAGCAAGTAGGACAACATGTGATTGTCAGCACTGTTTTTGAGGGTACAAAATTAACTTTCTAGTTCACTCAATGTCTGAGAACAAAGGACAGCAATACATGCATGGTTTTGAAAGCCATTTAGACTTTTAAATAATCTTTTAAATTTTAGGAATGATGGTGTTTCACATTCAGTTGAAAAGTGTTGCTTGTTAGCCTGGTTTTAGTAGGAGGAATGGGAAATTTAAAGATGATGACTGTTTGAAAGTGGAGCTGTTTTCTGCATGCCTTAAAATAGATAAATTTTAGACAAACTTCATGAGGTTCGGTGACCAGAAAAAGAAGACAAACAAAATCACAGCCCATAGTAGGGCAGAATTTTCAAACAGCGTAACAGGAATTTAGCAACATTTAAATTGTTTTTTGTCTTATAACTAATATAAGTAAAATAAAACAGAATGGGAATTTATAAAGGAGAGGGGAAATCACAGCAAACAAAGTCCTTGTAGAATTGGAAGAATAGCAAAACATGGACTGTAGTTTCTATCATATTTCCATCATAGGGACACCATTTATTGGCAACAAGGATTTCTCTTTCAACACTGTTGTAGGAAAAGCATTTAAAAAATAGGCCAAGGTTTGGACTCTTCTAAATTTCACAACAGTGGTCTAGTCCAGATAATTGGCCAATTAAAATTTGAAAACTGTTTATTAAATACATTATGGAACAACCTGCACAATGTAATTGGCCTTCCACATCTAGAATCTTTTGTTTCACAGTTGAACTAGTTTGCTTTTGTCCCAATGCTCTGGGAAAAAACATAAAGTGTAATTTATTAAAAATGGATTTTTTTCCTGGAGGGTTCAAAATAATTTAAAATAGTTAAAGGGACAATCCAGCTGAGCAATGTAATAATTTCAACCAAAGTTAAATGTATTTGATGTTAGTGACTCTAGCTTCTTGCCAAATTGCAATATTTAGGACAGAAAAAGAGACCTGAAAAATAATCAAAGATTTAGATTCAATTTTCTTTAATATTGCTATCACTGCATGGGCCTATTTGAATCCTGTACAGTAACTGAGCGCAAGCCTTGGCTGTAAATAACTTAACAGCAGCTGGGTTGACCTATATAACTCAACTACAAAGAAAATGTTGTATAATTGGGGCTGAGCTTGTGTCCTTGTAGTCCCAGTAGACGTTTTGGGGGCTCTGGAGGTTGGAGAAACATCTCGAAACATTTAGATATTTTAATTTGCTTGATAGTGTACCCTTCTATTTGCCAGTTGTGTGGCTTTGGACATTTGGAAAATAAAATGATCTTAGAATAATTTTTGACCAATTCTTTATTTTTGCAGTGAAATTAACACACAAACTTGCACTTGTCTCAAAGTCAACAAAACTTACGGACAAAATGAACACATCATCAACATAAAATTGATGTGCTGTTGAACTAATTTAGGAAGATGGAAATTTGGGTAATTAAGATGGGTGTTTTCCTAATAGAAGAAAAAGAGACACACACCCTTCCCCCCCAAAATGATCTAATACAATATTTGGGGATTTAAAATCTTTTCTTTGTCATATTTTTGCATTAAAGTAGATTAGGAAGGAAGATTGAGGAGTGGTAAGCCAAATATAATTTCTAACAATACGAATGAACATTGAGTCATTCATTTTCTGCCATGTGTCTTAGCCTCATAGTATTTTCAAAGATTTTGAAGCACCCTAGTTTGGGCGGGAGGTGGGAGGGAAGCTAACGGAAGTTCTTTGATGTCACAGCCTGAAATATTCTTTTAAATTCAGTCCCAATTAAGAGTCTGGATTTAATCTTATGCTACTGTATGACATGAAAGCATATGATGTCAAGGCTCTTCTGAATACTATTAGTGCAGCTGTTCTGTTGTTTCAGCAGAGCAATGAAGTCCCAAAACAGACGACTGTCTATTTTCTTAGATGTAGAAAAGACTTAGAATATAAAATTTCAGTGATACTGAAAGGTGACTTAAGTTAGTCTGGATACAACCCATGATACATATTTATGAATGATTTCAGATCAACAAAACTGAACGTAAACATTTGATTAGGCAAAGATAAGGGATGGTATTTGTATGTAATCTAATAATTTCTTGCCATTTCTTTACTTTCTGGGATTAAAAAGCAATTGTTGTAGTCAATCCTTTTTCAACAAAAATATTGATTCCATTTACAGATGTATTTGCTTTTAAAGATAATTCTGTTTAGTTAAAATTCTGTTTAGTTAATATAATTTAGCTTAATAAGTAAATAGACTTTAAAACACATTTCATCAGAAAATAGACTTTCATAATATATGATGAGGACAATCTGTTTAATATGATCATGTGGTCGCAATGATTTTAAGGGGTAAATATAAACTCTTCAAAAAACATCAGATTAAATATTTTGCTTCATGTGAGAGGGTGAAAATTAATGTGTGAGGGAGTGACTATTTTACCCCTATGATGCAAAATAACATATACTCAAGCAAAAAATGCTAGTGTTAGTTTCTTCTAGGAAAAAAAAAACAATTGAAATCTCTGAGAGAGAATGTACAGTAGTTATTGTTATTACTTTTAAAAAGTCAAGTTACCATAAAGTAGTTTGGTCTGGTTTAATTTATTTTCTGAACAAAAAGCAGGGTGTCATTTCTTTGCGAAAAGCCTAATGGTTTAAAGTTATTTGATGGAACAAAAAGAGTTTTTAAAAGCTTTTAATGGCTTTTGTTGAAGTATCACAGAGAGAAACTATTAAAATACCTTTAGAAGGATTGAGCCATGTCATTTCCTTTCAAATATATATATTTTTAAATATGGACCAAAACTGGACCCAGAGTTTCATATGCTTTCAAGTAAATGTTATTGTCATACTATACAGGTAGTCCTCAACATAAGTTCATTTTGTGACTGTTCAAAGTTACAACAGCATTGAAAAAAGTGATTTATGACCATATTTTACACATATGATCATTGCTGGATCCCCACGGTCACGTGGTCAAAATTCAGACCCTTGGCAGCTGACTCATATTTATGACAGTTGCAGTGTCCCCAGGGTCATGGATCACCTTTTGTGACCTTCTGACAAGCAAAGGAAGACCAGATTCACTCAACAATAATGTTGGCATCAGTGAAATGAACTTTTAGTTAAAAAGCTTCTGAAACAAATACAGTAAAACTGACACTTTTATTGAGAAATGATACTTTTCATAGAATATACCAACTAATACTTAATACAATTTTCTCTCTTTTTTATAAACTTCATTTATTTTGATGTGTATATAGTTTTATTGTTGTCACCCTTGCAGTATATTTCATACTATTTATTACATCTACTACTTTATGTATTCCTTGTAATATTTTTGTTTCTTTAAAACAGACCTCTCCTATGTAAACCTTCCAACGTATATTGAACTCTTGTCATCATTCCCAATCAACCATGTTTGTGTTAACTTTTGCTGCCACATCTGCAATCCATTATATCTTCCCTCCATCGGGATTTATTGACAGATTCAAAAATCATTGTAACTAAATACAGTGTCATAAATATATATTCAATAACATTAAGCAATAGACCATGGTTTACAAATTATAAATGGTAGGGTCACATATTGTCAAATCAAACCCACTTGATAAAATATCATGGCTGTATGGACTCAGCTACTTAAATTACGCTGTACATAATTTCAGACTGAATCTGGGATACCAGATACTTTACATTAACAACAATATTTGGTGTGTTTGTTCATTTACAAAATAATATTCAGTATGCAGAATCATTACAAATATATTGATTTCTGGACAGAAATGTTATTATGATAAAACATTTGTACTAAAGAAGTCAAAACTTATTTAATTTTGAAGACCTTTATTTCTGTGTTTGGGTATATTTGTTATCATCATCATGTTAGCCATTGTCTATTCACTACAGGATGAAGGCTTCTTGTGCATGTTTCCAACCTATACGATCTGAGCATTCTTTCACCAATTGGACCCGCAAAACATGCTGATATACTTGATCCGTTTTGTTTTAGGTCTCTTTCGTAGACGCTTTTTACCATGGGATCCTTTCTAGGACTGCCTTGGTCCACCTGCCATCAGTTCTTCTTCCTATGTGACCATCCCATTTCCATTTCAATTCTTTTACTTTCTTGATGATATTGTATACTTTTGTTTGTTCTCTAATCCATGTGCAGATCTTTGTGTCTTGTCTTGTAATGCCGAACCTGTAGCTTTCCACGACTCTTTGTGCCACTCATGGCTTTTGTATATAATGATGTTTTGTTCTATATGTGTACATATTTATATATTTTTATTCTTTCTAGTGCTGCTTTGGGCTACAGTTATAAAATTTACTTTTAAGAAAGTAGGATTCTTTGACACTATCTCTGTATTTTTAACCGTTATGCAATAGAGTAAAATTCAAAGGTTGTCCCTTTGGTATTGCTATATGGATAAACTTCTGAGGTCTACATCTGATTCTTGTTCATGGATTGTATACTCATAGACACATCAGTAAATAACACAAAGACCAGAGAAACTACAATCTTCTGGAAGGTTGCCAAAACTAGTGGAAATTGCTAGCAAGGACTTGTTCTGTAACAGGGTGGAAACTAGCAGTTTTTCTCCATGTAAACTGGGAAATCATGACCACAATATACCTACAACTGTTATATAGGATCTTCGTTCAGGAAAGATTCTGTAGGTTTGTTACTTCTTCCCTGCCCTTGCATTATTTGGGGTGAAAGTTATCTCCCCTTATAACCAACAAGTTTACCAAAAGAAAACATGCACAACTATTCATGTACTGACCGTTTGAAGTTCCAATGGCACTGAAAAAAAAGTGACTCATGACTGTTTTTCACACAACCATTGCAGCATCCCCATGATCACATGATCAAAATTTGGACACTTGTATTTATGATGGTTGCAGTGTCTCAGGGTCATGTGATCACTATTTGCAACCTTCTGACAAGCAAAGTCTATGGGGAAGCCAGATTCACTTAACAACCATGTTACTAATTTAATTGCAGTGATTAATTTAACAACTATAGCAAGAAAGGTTGTAAAATGGGGTAAAACTAATACCTGTCTTGCTAGACAATGGAAATTTTGAGCTCAATTGTGATTGTAAGTTGAGGGCTTACAAGTATATCTGAACTGTGTACTTAAAGTGAGATGTATATATGGTAAATAGATCATAACACCTGTGGAGTCCATGGTGCCCACTGAGCATAGAGTACTGATTATGTTACCTTGTTGGGTAATGAAATATCTTCAAGAAAGCAACGAAGCTCAGAGAGCACCAAGGACCCCGCCCCCACAGTTCAACCCTAACCTACAAAAATCTCTTTTATTGACATAACACCCATTGTACAATTTTTTTAGCTTTCTGGGAAGACACATGAACATCCCTGTGTTCATTTTGAAAATAAATAATGGATTTTGCAAGTGTTTTTTTTTTGTTTTTAAGAGAGAAAAAACCTTTAACAAATACACAATGTGTCCATTGGAAAGTGCCTGTCACTCCAAGAATAATCATGCAAGCCAAAAAAGCAATTTGCTGGTGAATATTTTTAGAGCAAAACAATCTTCGGCACTGCATTCCTTTGATCTTGCCCTGCCATTTTTGGATCTTCAGCGTTTCCAGTGTTACCCAAGATAACAAATGCTAATAGCAATGTTAGCTTCTTTTATATATGACTGAAATGAAAAAAAGCAGCCAGCCACACAAAGCCAACTTGTTCATCCCTTCTCTACAATCTCTTGAGATGGTAATGAAATATCAGATTTGTAGTTTCTAATCATTACAAGCATAACATTTATTTTAGTCTTCCCAATCTTTCAAATGTATGTAACCTTACCATAATAGGTCAAAAATTCACTCTCCGCAGAACAGGTTTCTAGCCCTGTAAATAGATTGCACTTGGAAATCTCTGAGTATTCCAGCATTTTATTCCCCTGCTAAGCATTTGGACTAAATAACTTGATGCTTCAGTGGGCATTTTCCAGCCTTCCATTTTTTGGGGGACTTCAACGTCCACAAACACTTCCAGTTGAATGAAGTTCAAAAAGTCTCAGAAAATACCATCTTGTCTATCCTTGTCTCAACCTAGAAAGGTCTTTGTCCTTTTGGTCATATGATTAGTATTTATACATAGAAAGCCAACTCTGTCACTATTTCAAAAACACAATTTTATGATTAGCATTTAATTTCCTTTGCTATGAAGTGTTGCTGCTAAATTAAAGCAGGCTTG
Organism: Laticauda colubrina; assembly: GCA_015471245.1. Taxonomy (NCBI): domain Eukaryota; kingdom Metazoa; phylum Chordata; class Lepidosauria; order Squamata; family Elapidae; genus Laticauda; species Laticauda colubrina. The sequence goes on from BLBF01000032.1 coordinate 16,141,203, forward strand.
AGCTATATGGTGAGCATCAGCTGTTAGAAGAGAGATGAAGGTGTGGGGGGGAAATAAGTCACACACCCTTTCTTGGTATGTCTTATATACCTGCCTTGATTTGGCTCACACTCTGCTTTTATATTATTCATTTCATTAATCAATCACTTTTGTTTGCTTTCAATCATTCTGCTTGCTTCTGGAGAAATATCTGTTTTCTTTAATGGAAAAAAAAATCACCAATCAAACTGTTTCTTTACTGTCTTTCTCAACCTCCTTTACTCAAGTCACATATTTTTCCTAGAAATACTAATGTCAAAAATATGTATTCCCATAAGTATAGTTAGGTAGTATGGAAGTTACATGGAAGGAGTATAAGGAATCATGTTGTATGATAGGTTCAAATGAAACCATAAATATTGTCAGATCTGAACCTGATTGAGAAAACAAAAAGGAGTACTAGATTACAGTATACCTGTTACTTTCACCAGCTATAGTTAAAACAATCATGACTGGTTTCTCAATGAAGTTTCTAGCAAATTGTGGAAAGAGAGTCAGAGAGCGCAAATGAGGGAGACAGGACTGTATTCTAGTGTAGCGGCCCCAATCTTTTGGACACCAGGGATTGGTTCTGCGGAGAGAGGTTTTTCTGTGGACTGGAGGGGGCATGCTCCATCGAGGAGTGCACAGCCTGGTTTTTGGCATGTCATGAACTGGTGCAGGTCCACAAACTGGGGGCTGTTCTAGGGAAAAAATACTTTTAACAGGAATAACAACTATCCAGGGTTCGCAAATAACATTTGTTTTGCAAATGCCATTTGTATGCGCAGTCACTTTCAAAGTATCTGGGTGGCTAGTGGCTAGATGCCATTTGAGATGAGGAAGAATCCTTGTATAGCTCTTAGCTTCTATAATAAATTCCTTCCACTATATTTTCTTAATGTTGACTTTTTTCATTTTAGCTTATCCTGCTCAAGTACTCCGTCTGTTCATCCATCCATTCTCTCTCTCTTTCTCTCATCTATCTCTCACCTTTATTATTGTTACATTCAGGGCAGCAGATTTTCCCCACAATAATAGCCATTTGAGGTGACTTATGCTGAGAGAGAACCCAAGGTCACTCAGCTATTCTCATCCTCCAAATAGTCTGGGACTTGTAAAACTTTTAGCCAAATGATTATTGGGAGCTCTGACAACTGTTGTCCCCAAACCCTGATATTGAAAATTCAAAGAAAAGAGTAAATTAAGATCTTGCTGCATATTTTTTTTCTTTACAAGATAGTCTGAAAAAGTAGTGAGGTTGGGTACATCTGTGAAAGTATTGTGTGATGAAAAGACACTCTGATTGTAGAATAAATTTAATCATTTCCTTTATGACCATGCAAGAAAGTCATTATTATTGAAAGATTCAGTGGCCTGTTGAAACATAACAGTTTGGAATACCCTTTGATTCTGAAGAGCTTACATGTTGCAGCAACACCATTTTAAATGCTGTAACATGCTGATAAAGAAGGAAATACTGGAATTTCTTCTGCTTTGCGGCGCCTGCTATGATGGATTCATAAATTGCAGTCTTAACCTTTTAATGTATTAATCATCAGGTAAATTTCATTTCAGGGTGGCATACATGCATGAATAGCTCCTGTCAAGTGCCAACCGTTTCAAACATTCATTTAAATTTTGCTGTTCTAAAGAACAGAATGATGGAGCTTAGACTCCCGGCAATGGACATCTAACTGATTCTTCCTACCTGTTTGGCTCTCAGTGTCCTGCTGCAAAAATTATTTTAGTCATACACGGAGAAGTCCTACAGCAGAAAAGGCAAAGAGGAAGAGAGTTAGCAGAAAAAATTTCCTCTCTACCTTTCATTAAGAGAAGTTTCTGCTGGAGCTAAGGCCTTAGAAATTATAGAACATGTTTGCATTATGGAATTCAAAGCTTATTAACATTTTTTACTGTTTGAATTTTTTGATTATTGTCTCAACAAAAGTGTGCCTAAGGTTGGAACAGAAGATCATGATTTTGACTAATGGTTAAAAAGAGAGGCTTATGGCTCAATGGACCCTATATTTGTCATATTTAAGTTCTGAGTGCAGTCATTTTTTTTTCCAAATATCTTCAGCCAGAATAAAAACTGAACGTTGATCATTGTCATTGTAGTGAAGAATATGTGGAGAACTTTATAAAACAATGTTATTTTATTTGTTGAAGTGATTGAAGGTCATCTTGGTGACTCCTAAATGTCCTGGAAAATCTCTTCAGCTAAAAAGGAACAAAATTCAGCATCCTATGCCTTCGGTTTTTACAACTAGACTTTCTTCTCCCCTTCATGTTTTCTACCACCCCAGATGTGAGCTAGAGAGTCCACAGTCTCTATAACAGATTTTGAAGCTTGCAAGAGGTGGGAGAGATCAGACCCCACCCATTGATGGAAAGTATTTCATCAGTATAAGAGATCAAATTACTAATCTTGCCTTCTCCCACTCCTACAAAATAAATCACAGGCAATTTAAGCCTCTGCCATTTTCTCTTCAACTTTATTAAAAGCTGTCATAGATAATGTAGCTCTGTAAAGGCAATGACTACTGCCTTTTGAACAGTAGCAGTTCATTGGCTACTGTCAGTCATGCAGTGGCGTCCAAACAAGTTGCATACATCCTTGAACTAATCCTATAGAGACACACTGCTAGAGAGAAGTTCTCTGCAGTTGGGGTCCAGCTAGTGGTGGTATTCAATTTTTTTTATACTACTGGTTTTGTCGGTGTGGCTTGGTGGGCACAGCTTGGTGGGCATGGCAGGGGAAGGATACTGTAAAATCTCCATTTCCACCCCACTCTAGGGGAAGGATAGACTGTAAAATCCCCATTCCCTCCCCATCCCACTAACCTGTTTTCCAGCTCCATTCTCCTGTGCAAAGCAACAAAAGAAGACCCAACCGATCAACTGGGACTTGGGAGGCAGTGAATAGATGGGGGCGGGGCCAACCAGAGATGGTATTTACCAGTTCTCCAAACTACTCAAAATTTCCGCTACTGGTTCTCCAGAACCTGTTAGAACTGGCTGAATATACCTCTGGCTCCAGCACGAGTCTGAAAATTCAGAAGACTAAATCTCTGGTTCAGGTGACCGACTCAAATTGGATCCTATAATCCTACTTTATTATAAGGTTACAATAGCAGAACCTTACAAGACAAACATATTTCTCTCCTCCTCTCTTTTCAGTCTGGAAAACTAGGAAGGCTCCCTTTTGACATGCTTCCCATGCTTTTCTCCCCATCTGCAGATTGAATTGCTTTTTATTGGGCCTTCCTAGGCTACAGGTCTTCCTTCTGCTCCCCAATATCATACCCATATACCATTACGGTCATCACTGATGATTTTTTACTATGTTTTCTGAAGAGTTCTACTTTCCAGAAAACACAGGAACTTGGATTTAGGCAGGATTTTTCATGATTTTGCCTGCGCTTTGTTCAGTTTATTGATGTTGTAAAATTATTCATCTATTTTATATCCAAGAAAATTGACAAAAGTAATGTGTTCAAAGCAGTTACCACAAACATATTTGTTTATGTATATATAAATGTATTTCCTTTCCCAGGTTCTAATCCTAATACAGGTAGTACTCAATTTACAGCCATTCATTCAAGGACCATTTGAAGTTACAACAGTACAGAAAAAAGAAGACAATTTTTCATACTTACAATCATTGCAGCATCCCTATGTCATGTGATCATAATTTGGATGCTTGACAACTGGCATGTTTTTATGATGGTTGCAGTGTCCCAGGTTCATATGATCCCGACAAGAAAAGTCAATGGGGAACCAGATTCACTTAGCAACTATAGTGATTCACTTAACAACTACAGCAAGAATGGGTGTAAAATGAGGCAAAATTCACAATTATGGTCTTGCTTAGTAACAGAAATTTTGGTCTCAATTGTGGTCGTACATCGAGGATTACTTGTATAGGTTATAGATTTGAAAGGATATGTACTAATAAGCATACAAATGGGGAAGAAATGGAGGTAGTGACAGATTTTATTTTCCTGGGCTTCAAGATCCCCACAGTTGGGGACTGTAGCCAAGAAATTAAAAGACTGTTGGTCCTGGGGAGGAAAACTATGGCAAATCTAAAGAGCATACTAAAAAGCAGAAACATCATCCTGCCAACAAAAGTGTATATAGTAAAGGCTGTGGTTTTCCCAGTTGCAATGTATGGCTGTGAAAGTTGGACCATAAAGAAAGTTGAGCACCAAGGAAATGAGGCCTTTGAACTCTGGTGCTGGAGAAGACTCCTGCGAGTCCCTTGGACTGCAAGGCGATCAAACCGATCAGTCCTAAGGGTCCACCCTGACTGCTCTTTAGAAGGCCAGATCCTGAAGATGAAACTCAAATACTTTGGCCACCTAATGAGAAGGAAGGACTCACTGGAGAAGAGCCTAATGCTGGGAACGATTGAGGGGAAGAGAAGAATGGGATGACAGAGAATGAGGTGGCGGGATGGAGTCACTGAAGCTGTCAGCATGAGCTTAAATGGATTCTGGGGGATGTTAGAGGACAGGAAGGTCTGGAGGAACGTTGTCCATAGGGTTGCGATGAGTCGGTCGTGACTCCACAATTAACAAGAGCAACAACAACTAATAAGCAAATATCACCAATAGTAAAAAGTGGTTTAGACTGGGATATGAGAAGAGAAGTGAAGTCTGTAATCTACACTCCAGATTGGATATGCTTTTGGCTCTCCAGAGTTGCCTTATGCAAATTTGAAAAGAAAGATTAAAACAATCGCAGATTTATCGTACCTCATTTAGTTTAGATCCAATTGATGCGAAAAAATTAATTTAAATTACTTGATTCATTTTGTAAAATATTGCTGTGATGAAACGAGAGATTGATGGAACACTTAGAAAACATAACTTTAGTACGGGTGTGGGCAACAATGGGCCCTTTACAACTTGTAGACTTCAACTTCCAGAATTCCTAAACTAAGAGTGTTGGCTCAGGAATTCTGGGAGTTGAAGAACACAGGTCATAAAGGGGCCATAGTTACCCATCCTTGCATTAGTAGAACACTTGTATTGCATGAGACCTTACCTCTTGACACCTCCCAGTCAAAGTTTCTGGAGAATCTCAGCCATTCAGAGGAGACAACATTGATCATAAGCAATGCGGTTGCTTTGTATGTACAACCTTATTTGCTGTGCTATCTTGAGCATTCTACTAGCAAATACATAATACACTCTTTTGTTTCTTCCTATCTATCAGATCAGCTGCCCCAACTCTATTTCAGCTCTTATCTGTTGCTAGCATGTTTTTTTTCTTAATTCCATGGATAGCAGCCTTCCGATACTGGCTTTTTGGAGAACATTTGAAATAAGATGTCTTATCCATCTGCTTTCAGTATACTTTTCCCTTGAAAAGCAAATAGGAGTAGGAGTATATTTTTCTATTAAACTGATTAAGACATCAGCAAGAAAATGAAAAAGTGCTCTTGAAGTGACCCTCATATATTACTAAATAGGCAAGAGTATTGAGATCATCTTGCACAATGAGTGGAGACTTTTAGCGTAGATTGAGTGTATAAATGGGCATTTTGGAAAATGGTTTTAAGACAAAAGAGAGCTTGAGGCTGCTTTTTACATTATTAATTACAGATATTTGCATATTTGAGCTTTTCATTGGAGCTCCTGACAACCAAGAAAAAGTTTCAGATTGAAAGATTTTTGGCATAATTAGAAATTCTGCTATTAGCAAATTTGCAAAAGAATTTAAAAAGGAAGGAGAACATTATTGATAATGAAAAATGTATCATTGTTGTCAACTATTTTTCTATCTCTAGGAATCTTAGCAAAAAGTCATAATGGCGAATCATTTTTTAAATCTGGGATAACAATATGTGAATATGGGTAGTTCATTCTAGGGCCTTACAGTACTACCTGTCAACTCATAAAATGCTTTCTATGCCCGTTTTATAGTTGCCAACAGAAAGGGGAGGAAGGAGTTTGAAAGAGCAATGCAGGCAGTTTGGAAGCAAAAGTGCATTCCATGCATACCTTGCAAACATTGTAACTAAGCGACTGGAGTTTCTGCCATGCAAATCTCTAATTGGAGAACATGATTGATGACTCTTGGCTATAGACACGTTTCATTGGAGAATATGAATTATGATATACCCAGAGGGATGGGGGAAAACCAGGGTCAAGGGTGACAGTGAATTACGTGTCTCAGAATCGACTACATACCGGTCATGCCAATATGTTGCTCCTAATGAAATCTTTGAAGCTTTTTGAAGTTTGGCTCAAGGCTCATGAGTTCATTAGGGCAACCGCTGGAATCCTGACACCACCATCCAAAAATCCAACCAAAACTCGAATTCTTCAATTTTAAGAGCAAGAAATAGCTAGACTACTTTAAATACTTTTAAATATTTCCTTACACATAAAAGGCTGGACAAATTATAGACATGCTTGCCAATTTCATATAAAGAGAATCAAAATGGTGAGTACAAAGCCAAAACTCTATACAGTCATAAACCCAGGATAAAACGTATTGCAATAAAAGGAAGAAGAAAAGCTGTGAATTTCTACTATTTGTTAAGGATGGAAGAGGACAATTCAATGGGAAAGACAAAGTTATTTTCTTTCTTTAAAAAAAAGTTTTGTAAGAGCTGTTAGCCCAGAAATCGGATGTCCTATCTTATTGTTGCTACTATTATTTTATTGTAATATGCTATAACACAATTATGCTATTATTTTGAAAGATAGAAAAAGGAAATGATCCTGTTTGGGGGTTGTTGTTTTTCTGTTTTGCCTGATAGATATTGAAAGAACAAGTAACGAAGCTGATATTGGGATATGGGGGAAACCACACCCTGCGCATAGATGTAGACAGGCAAGGGGGACATTAATAAATAATATCACATCATAGATAAAAAAGGACAAAACTTATTTAGTGATGATGCCACAATTCATACTTCAACATGTTGGTATCATTGTGGAAACATCTAGGACAGTGATCCTTAGCCAGAGCTCTTTCACAGCACCTCACTGCTCCCATGCTGTCTTCTCAACCACTGGTCTTCTTAGAAAAGACACTATTCTTTTCCATTGGTGTGAACTGATGACATGGCAGAGAGTTTTTGAATTTGGCTGAGAGCTGCTTGTGACCCTTATTGTAAGGCCTTCTGAAGGCAGAAATGCTTTTGAACAGTGACTATCCTCCTTTTAAAATATTTCCAGCTCTACAGAATATTGGAAGAGAATTACATAAAGGGCCTTGAGAGTCTTGTCAACTCTCCATCAATAGGATGACTTTCCAAAAACAGAATGGAATGTTACCAAATTTGGTGTGCAAAGGGGAAACTGGAAAAGAAAAGTTGAGTTTGAAAAGATCCGGTCAGGGGCTGCAAAGAAAGAAAACGCTATGCATCCCTATGGGAGAGGTCATTGGTAAATGGTTCAGAATATTAATTAAAGTGCTATTTTTAAGCTGCCTCCCTTCTGGTCATATGATCTCAACTGGAGCTGCTTTTAAGAGGTAAGAGAAAATGGCAGAAATCAAGTTCTGTATCTCTTTTTTGTTTCAAGTACAGGTGAAACTCGAAAAATTAGAATATTGTACAAAAGTTCATTTATTTCAGTAATGCAACTTAAAAGGCAAAACTAATACATGAGATAGACTCATTACATGCAAAGCAAGATAGTTCAAGCCGTGATTTGTCATAATTGTGATGATGATGGCTTACAGCTCAGGAAAAACCCCCAAACCCACGATCTCAGAAAATTAGAATATTACATGCAATCAATAAAACAAGGATTGTACATAGAACAATATTGGACCTCTGAAAAGTATAAGCATGCATATGTACTCAGTGCTTGGTTTGGGCCCCTTTTGCAGCAATTACTGCCTCAATGAGGTGTGGCATGGAAGCCATCAGCCTGTGGCACTGCTGAAGTGTTATGGAAGACCAGGATGCTTCAATAGTGGCCTTCAGCCCTTCTGCATTGTTCAGTCTAATGTCTCTCATCTTCCTCTTGGCAATGCCCCATAGATTCTTGATGGGGTTCAGGTCAGGCGAGTTTGCTGCTCAGTCCAGCACAGTAATCCCACAGTCACTGAATCAGGTTTGGTGCTTTTGGCAATGTGGGCAGATGCCAAGTCCTGCTGGAAAATGAAGTCAGCATCCCCATAAAGCTCTTCTGTGGAAGGAAGCATGAAGTGCTCCAAAATCTGGTAGATGGCTGCATTGACCCTGGACTTAATGAAGCACAGTGGATCAACACCAGCAGATGACATGGCTCCCCAAATCAACACAGACTGTGGAAACTTCACACTGGACTTCAAGCATCTTGCAGTGTGTGCCTCTCCATTCTTCCTCCAGACTCTGGGTCTTTGGTTTCCAAATGAGATGCAAAAGTTGCTCTCATCATAAAAGAGGACTTTGGACCACTGAGCAACAGACCAGGTCTGTTTTTCTTTAGCCCAGATAAGAGGATTCTGACGTTGTTTGTTGTTCAGGAGCGGCTTGACAAGAGGAAGACGACATTTGAAGCCCATGTCCAGGATCCGTCTGTGTGTGGCGGCTCTTGATGCACTGACTCCAGCCTCAGTCCACTCCTTGTGAAAGTCCCCAACACTTTTGAATGGCCTTTTCCTGACAATCCTCTCCAGGCTGCGGTCATCCCTGCTGCTTGGGCACCTTTTTCTTCCACACTTCCCTTCCACATAACTTTCTGTTCATGTGCTTTGATACATCACTTTGGGAACATCCAACTTCTTTTGCAATTACCTTTTGAGGCTTTCCTTCCTCATGGAGCGTGTCAATGATGGTTTTCTGAACAACTGTCAGATCAGCGGTCTTTCCCATGATTGTGATTCCTACTGAACCAGACTGACTATTTAAAGGCTCAGGAACCCTTTGCAGGTGTTATGGCTGAATTAGCTGATTAAAGTGGGACACTTTGAGCCTAGAATATTGAACCTTTTCACAATATTCTAATAATATTCTCAATAATCTTGAGATTGTGGATTTGGCGTTTTCATGAGCTGTAAGCCATCATTATCTCAATTATGACACATCATGGCTTGAACTATCTTGCTTTACATGTAATGAGTCTGTCTCATGTATTAGGTTCACCTTTTAAATTGCATTACTGAAATAAATCAACTTTTGCACGATATTCTAATTTTTTGAGTTTCACCTGTACATTCCACCCCTATATTTCTGTTTTCATTTTTGGAAATGTTGGCTTCTGTTGATAAATAATGTTCATGCTGTGACATGTTCTTTCTTCTCACAAGTGTTTGCTTTTAAATAAAATCAGGCAATTATGTGTTAGGCTTTGTTTTAGGAAATAGGACGGGCAATATGGGTTTGTTTCATTTTGAAGTGAGCACAGATTTTTGTCTGTGTCTATAAGGTCCAGTCCATAAGGCATTCAGTCATTTCTATCAGTCCTCTTCTCCCCATTTCAGTTGGAGATATACTGCTTATAGCTGATAAATTCTGAGCTTCTATATGAAGCAAGGAAAGTATTGTTAGGCATTAGACTTCTGTGCCCTTGTGGTATGAAAAGAAAGCTTGTGGAATTCGTAATTGCAACAAGCGTCTCCCTAATGGAAATCCTCAAGGGCATGAAATTTGTAAAACCATTAACTCTTGCAAAGCAATTTGTATGAATCCTTGTTAGCAACATCATCCAAGATGATTATTTTGAACAGTCTCTGCACATCCAGCTTTGGAAGGAAAGTGCTTTGATGTGTATTTCTAATTAGCTGGGTTGTATCATAAGCAGCCGATGACTTCAGCAATATCAACGAACATGGCTGAGAACCTACATATTGTAAGTGTGCCTGAATTTAAATAGGCTTTGTAGATTAATTTTAATCAGTTCTCCTATCAGTCTCTGTTGAGTGTCTATATTATAACTGTTGCTGCTCTGTGATTATCTCCAAAGAGCAGTGTTGACTTCTCAACTGTTCATTTGGGATTCCTTAGCAAGGACTTTGTACTATAGGTAGTAACTTTCACAGAGAGCACTTTTTAAAATATTCTACTATTATCTCCTAGGCTGTAAATCCTAGGGTTTTACAGGGTTTAGAGTCAGAGCAGCCAAGTATAAGCATCTGAGATTGCCCAGTGAGGAACTGGTTTGAAAGCATCTTATTGACACAGTCTTTCCAGAGGGTTGAGAATCATGAGACAAAAAAGCTTTCACTCATGGGGCCATAAATTTCCATTCACTATGCCACAAGTAATCCTATTACTGATAAGAAATAAATTTCTCACTCCTAGATAATAGGTTGTACTGTACAAGATGAGCAAAGCCAAGCTCAATTGGATTCCCTTAAGATATATATGGAAGTATAATGCCTAAAAAAAATCCAGCCATCTTGGATTTGCCACCAATTATGGGTGTCATACTGGGAAAGCTAGAACAGAACAGCCTGAAGAGAACTGGGTATTAAACACCTGAGGCATGAGGAGACATATTTTAAGTGCAATTTATACTGTGGAAAAAGTTTTCATGCAGAGAGAATAGGTCTCCATATGTTTCAACAATTATAACTCATTATGGTACTGATTGTGATTTGGGAACATTGCTTTATCGTTGCAGATTGCAAACAGTCATTCTCTTCCCTAAGTTTTGAATAGCTACACAGTGGCTACTTATTTCAGTCCATTTTCAGAATTAGTATTAAGAGGTCCCACCGTGTGTTGGATGAGGATTTCACCCTCCATTCTTCCCTCTGTCTACATGTTTGTTTCCCTTAAGAAGAAACAAATGAAGTGAACAGTTGCCTGTGGTTCAGATACAGGAAATAGTCCACCACTCTAAAAATAAAGTAATATTTGCTTCTATTAGTTTTATCCAATTGAAGATTTGCATTGTTCGGAAATATCAGAGGTTATCCTAACAGCATCTCTCTTTTACCATTATTTCTGCCCATAATTGCCTGTTGAATGGCATCTGGTGTCTGAATAATCAAATACAAATGCAACAGGGGAGCAGCATATTGACACAAGCTGGTCTGTCGCTCTGTTTGTGGTGGCTGAACCAAGCTTCCCTTTGAATAATTACAGTACAAACCTACTACCCAGGCCCTTCAGGATTTTAAGTGAGAGACAATACTAAAGATAGTTCTAGTTTTGAAGTTGAAAAAATGCTCACTAAACTAAACAACATATAAATGTTCCTTCAGTGATTCATCCACTGTGAAAACAATACAATCAGTTCTCTACAAAGATCAGTCAGAGAACCAGTGTGTTCCCGTGATGAAGTCTGAGGAAAGCTAAATTCTAAACTTGAATTAACAAACCACAATTGTTCTGTTGACATGACATGAAATGCCAAAACCAATAAACTACATGTTGATTTAATGTAACAACCTGATTTATTCAAACACACCGAAACAATTGCTCATTTTCAAACAATATACAGTCTAGACACCAGACAACCTTCTCTTTACCAAGTCTAATAGATTGTGTAAATCTACTTAGCATTAAACGTCAGGCTGCTCATTCACTCTCATGTTAACTTGTCACTGAAAGATGCAATTATGTATGTATGAATGAGTGTCCCTGTGGATCTGTGTGAATCTATTCAACAATTAAGAATTTTCAGTGGCCTTGTTTGGTCTTTGGTATGGAAGTTGTTATTTGGTATAGAAGTTATTTCTTAAAGAAAAAAAAAGAATAATTTTCAGAATCTAGATATTAAAGCATCTCCATCTATATCCTGTCTGCAATTGCCTGCCTGGTTTAAAGCAGGGATTGCCAACCTTTTGGACCTCAGGGACCACCAAACTCATAATTTTAAATTCCATGGACCAGAGATCCTGGGAAAATCCAAAAAAAAAAAAGTCTGCAGGAAAATTCCCCATTCCAGTTTCCTATCAATCAATCATTTTTTATTTGGGATTGCAGGATACCATCTCCAGCTCCGTTCTCAGGGAGGGAGAGAGAGAGAGATTTTTGGCTTCATGAAAGGAAAGCAGCAGAAGCAGCAGAAGTCTTTCTTTCTCTCCCCCAAACTCTGCCAGAAATGAGTCTTTGTGAGACTTGTTGCACCAGCGCAGCCTCTTGGAGCAGGATGCCTTGCAGGGTCCCACAGACTCATTTCTGGCAGAGTTTGGGGGAGAGAAGGGAAGACTTTTGCTGCTTTCCTTGTGTGCAGCCAAAAGCAGAAGAAAGAAGTGGAAAGAAGCAACCTAGTGGCACATGGGGTGAGTGGGACAAGTTCCCCCCCTCTGCTCTTTCCCCCCTCTCCTCACTACTTCGTGTTATTCGCAATGCAAGGGATGCAAGTCTTGTTTTCTCTCTGGCCACGTGGGCAGCGCAGCCTTGTGTTGCCGCATAGCCTGGATTAATTGCTTTGGGGGTGACTTTTCTCTGCGGACCACCAACATTTTCTCATGAACCACCAGTGGTCCCCGCCCCACTGATTGGCGACCACTGGTTTAAGGAATATATTTATTGGCTTGTTTCTTTGTTGAATTTATTTCTCACCTTTTCTTCAAGAGCTGAAGAAGACAAATGTAGTGCTGTAGTTTCTCAGACAATAATCCTATGAAGTTAGCTGAGATGAAAAGAATTTCTGGCTCAAAGGTAGCCAGTAGATTTCCATTGCTGAGCATGTTCTTTTAACCTGGGTCAAGCCAATGCAAACAGGGGCTCCAGTAATGCTGCTCTTGCATGTTCCAGAGTATCTTTTATTTCCTTGGAGTCCTTCATGACAATTACAAAGCTCTAACGTGCTATCTCTCCCTATTTGTATTGGGAGAATATTTGTAGCTCAGGAATGGACTGTTGGTGCGCTTTAAGCTTGGTGGTTTTCTTGCAGACATTACACACCCGACCAGGTAACATTAACTTTATCCCAAAGGGGTTTTTTTTCCAAAAGGCAACTGAACTTTCTTGGGGTTTTTTTTGAAAATATTTTGAATCTTATCCAAGAACTTTCTTGAGTTCTAACTGACTGATGGGGAATGAGTGAGGGATTGGTGGGGAATGACTAGTGGGGAATCAGTTAGTGATTTGATCTTTCTTGGTAAGGTCACTGAGCATTCTCTTGATCTGGTTGTCTAGTTTCTGTATTGGATTGGTAATCACCGGAGTGTTAAGTTTCCTTGTCTTCCAATAATTTTTGACTTTTTGTATATATTGTGATAAGTCCATGATAACTGTGGTTTGACTTTTGTCTGCTGGTAGGATGATGATAGCTTGGTTCTTTAGATTTTTGAGGACTGTTTTTCCCTCTGAGTTGGTTCTGTTCTTGTCTCCTTTTGGTCTGTGATATGATTGTCTTATGCTTTCTTGGATCTGTGGGAGGTCCTGTGGTTTTAAAAGCTCCTTCTAGGGCTGCAAAGAATTCTAGCTGATTGGGATCATCTGTGTGGAAGTTAAAGCCTTTCTATAGAATATTGTGTTCTGCAGTAGATATATCTTGTAGACTTAATTGGTAAAGTAGGGGTAAGAATGGTTTTACTGAGAAAAGATTAGTCATACAGTAGTAATCATCAAAGGTGTCCACGGGGTCCCACTGCTTTTCTGAAAATGATCACACCTTCACTCTACAAAATTCTGCCATTTGGATACAAATGTGTGACGTTATGATACCCTGACAAAAGCAGCAGGGCTAGTAGCACAGTGCTGCTTTCACAGATTAAGCCTGTTTGATCCCTTTCCCCCATTGATACTACTGCCAGTGGCTTCTGGAGGAAATATTGCAAGACAGAGGTTATTGTGGTGTGATCAAAGCCCTGCTCACATAAAAGAGTAGAGCTTTGCTTGCATTGTGGCAATTGCCAACTTCACTTTTTTGGCCATTACTTTTTTTTGGCCACGCCATTGATATATATACAATTATATGTATTCAGATCTAGATTTCAACCAAACATTGTTTCTTCACCATCTTGAAGTGGCTACATTCTAAACTTATTAATAATTTTGGGTTCTAGATCTACAAGTCAAACAATTCTCCTTTTCAAGATCTCTTTTTCTATTTGATGAAAGATAAAATTAGAGAAACACAAGCTTATATTTTTCCTTTTCACTTTTAATGAATTACTATGGTTAGGCATGTGTGTCTGGATGTAATTTAATTAACATAATTAGAGAGAGAGGGAGAGAAGGGCTGCAGTGATAATGATGTGGTGTTCAACTAATACATTTTTAAAAAGTCATGGAAATGAGAAAAGAGTCTTATTTTGTATCCTACTGATAAATACCTTAAAAATCATCTATGGTCCACAATATTTTATATCAGTGTTTCTCAACCTTGGCATTTTAAAGATAGGTGAACTTCAACTCCCAGACATTACTGGCTGGCTGGGGAATTTTGGGAGCTGAAGTCCACCCATGTTCAAGATAACCAAGGTTGAGAAACGCTGTTGTAAATCATTTCCAAACACTCTTTAGAATTTCCCCCTCATGATATTTTCTACCTCAGTTTGATAGTCACGTGCTGGTTATTTTGGAGGATTGTTCCAGAGGTGTAGTGAAATGAAAGAAGAAGAAAGAAAACTTTTTTCTACAATTTGTTCTGGGAGGTAGTTCCAGCATGAAGGTTGAGCAACGAAGAAAGAACTGTATTATATTTGGGAGCAGGAGATATTTGGACAGCTAAATAAACAGAAGAACTGGAAGATGGAGAATTACAGGTAGAAGAGTGGCAGGATTAAATTCTGTGATAATTTATGTGCAATATTATAGTTATGATATGAATAATATGAGCTAGGTGATTTTTAGATATGCTTCTAAAATTAATTTTTATTCTGTTTTCTTCTACATAAGCAATAGTTTCTGTGTTATAGTCAGGTAATCTGGAACATGTTCAGTCATAGTAATGTTAGTCATGACTTAGAAATCAATTTGAAGCTCATTTTTTAGTGTCTTAATTGTATAGTTATGAGTTGTGCTTGCTTTCAGGGTAGGAATAGGGTACAGAAATCTCATTTTAAAAGTTTAATTCTTGTCTCATATTAGGGAAGCCATGCATGAAATACAGTTTCAACCAAGACTCCTATTTATTTTGGGATAACTCATCACCTTGACTTTATGGAGATTTGAAACAGGGTAATTGGTATAATTGCTGCTCTCATTGGTACATAAAAAGCTCTAGAGGCCTGAATGGATGGTTTTTCACTGATGTTCTTAAAACCAGGAAGAATTCACTGTAATTGACTGCTGAGTTGATGAGATGGTTTGCCAGCACTCTCACACATTATGGAATTACTCCCTGATTCCTTCAATACATGGACTCCAGAGAATAAATCCATCAACTGGAAAAACTACAAAGAGCAAGCTGTTTAATTTAGATTTAGGGTGAACATACATAATGTTTTTTGTCAGCTTAAAAAAAGACAGTAGTGCACCATTTGCTATTAATCATCTCAGAAGGAGGCAATGCAGTCAGTAATTTGTTCTGTTATCTTGTACATTTCAGACTTTGCTTCCTTGTTTTCAAAGGCTTACTCCTCGTTAACAGAGTTTAGAAAGCATTCTACTTCATTTAACTTTAATTATGACCATATAAGGCCACTGCTTGCTGCAGATCTTTAAAGCAAAATAGTATTCAAATTTTCTTGGAATGCCCATATATTTAATAATAGAGGTGGAGCTCTTGCCTAACAATCAGGAGGCTGTTAGTTCAATCCTAGGTAGAGACAGATATTTCTCTCTCTGGGGACATTGAGAATGTATTGGCTGAATATAACTCCGGATTGGCAACAGGAAGGGCATCCGGCCATTAAAACTCTCTGGTAGCTCCATTCAGTAGCCCGGACTCTACCCCGCAAGGGATTATGGAGTCATTAAATGAAAATGTCCATATATTTAATAAGTACAGGTAGTTCTTGACTTACAACAGTTTGTTTATGGCCATTCAAAGTTACAACAGTATTGAAAAAAGTGACTGATGACCATTTTTCACACTTACCATTGTTGCAGTATCCCCATGGTCCTGTGATCAAAATCAAAATTCAAATGCTTGGCAGCGGATTCATACTTATGACAGTTGCAGTGTCCTGGGGTCTTGTGAACAGCTTTTGCAATCTTCTGACAAGCAAATGGGGAAACCAAGTTCACCATGCAATTAATGTAAACAACTGTAGTGATTTACTTAACAACTGTGGCTAGAAAGATTGTAAAATGGGACAAAACTCATGTAACGAATATCTCACTTAACAACATAAATTTTGGATGCAAATGTGGCCATAATAGTTGTATATACTTAATAGGTAGGATCCATAAGATCTAATATTCTTTCTCTCCCAACAGCCCACTCGCTCACCTCTCAAGTTATTTGGGAAGACTCCCAAAGATCTAGAGGAGGAGTGTCAAACTCATGGCATCACAGCGTTGTCATGTGATATATCAGGACTTTTTCTCCCTTTGCTACACTGGGCAGGAGCAGGACCAGCATGTGATGCATCCGGCCAGTGGGCCGTGAGTTTGACACTCCTGATTTAGAGAGACTTTTGTGGAGCGCAGATGTCTCTAGTGGATGAGAGGGCTCAAACGTTGCGATCTAAGAAAGGTACTTGAAGCTTCCATCTGCTAAGTGTCAACATTTAGCCCTGGTGTTAATTAATATTTGGGCAGGAAAACACCAGAAATCTTAGTACTTGGAAGAGACAGGAAAATCAACAAAACATCTCAAAAGAAACAGTGGCGAGCCATTTTAGTATTGTTGCCAAGAGAACAACATTGAAATGATTATAAATTCAGAAGGCATCAGCCTTGATTAAAATGAAATTTTATTTACAGAACAATTCTTCTTATACATACAGTAAGCAATGATGAGGTTAGCAGGATTGCACCCAGATAAATGAGCAGGGATTTGCAGCCAGATTCCAAGTACAATGGGTTGTTCATGGCCTAAATAAAACTAAGCATTTACAGCAGCTATAAATAACAGCTATTAATTTTGTAAGAGTCTGTTTATTAATTATATTTCTAAACTGCATTGATAGCATATTTCCATGGGCAGTGTACAAAGCTGTTAGAAATATACAATATCAAATCCAGTTTTACATTAGCATTGTCTATTATTATCTAAAATAAACAATTTAGAGAATAATCCCAACAATTCTACTAGGCCAAGAAAGTTTCAAATTTGAACATTTAAGTTTTAAGCATTAAAAAAATTATATTGCAGTAACAACCATATCTCTATGTCCATCTTTGTCTTTTTTTTTATTTGCAGAAGATAAAAATAAGATGTAGACTTTATCTATAGCTATTGCAACCTGATAAATGATTGCCATAAGTTGAAATAATGTTGCCTCAGAAAATTGATTGTAGCAATACAATCTGCAAAATTATTTTAAATTTATCAGTCCCATTTTAACATCTTCAAGTAATTAATTAGATTAAATTAAAATATTTAAGCAGACAGAATATCAAATAGACAGTTTATTAATTTACTTATAGCATTGCTAACATCTGTTTACATTGCTTTAATATTTCAGAAGACTGAGTTAACTGGCTACCTAAAGCCATACTTTATTATGTCTTACTAAAACAAATCATATTTGCTCAGGTTATGTAGCATACAAAATTATAAATTATTATTTAAAACCACAGTGACTGATTTTATGTACACAATGGTCAATATGTGGTCAGTGTTTATGTGATTGAGTAGCTGACTCACAGTAACACAACTTTCTGCTTATTTATTTGAAATTAAATTTAGAACTTCACAAAAGTTAAACCCTATCATGAAATGTAAGGCATATGCGAAAAGGAAGATGTGATCCATTTATAGCCTTGCTGCCATATACAGAGATGCTTATAAGTGCTTACTAGTTGGAGTAATTCATCAAAAACTTAGTGTGTTTACTTCCACAAGTCATCATGTAGAAATATGTATAGAGTCTAAGACACATTAGTGGTCAAATGTATGTTTGATAGGCGGGCCAGGATTGGAACTATTTCCCAAAAACGCCATGGAGCAATGGTATTTAGAAATGCATTATAAGCATATACTGTACATTTACGATACTGCGTTCAATATATTTATAAGGATCAATAAAGAAACATTGAATTAAAATGATGTTTCAACAAAGGCACTATCTCTATGGCATGAGACTCTGTAAAATGATTTTGAAAACATATCCTAAGAGGGCATCCATGAAGCCCTATATTTTACTGGAACAATTCAAGTACAAGGCCCTAATGCCTGATTAAGCAATAATGTATCATAATAAAGGATTTGCCAGATTCTCTGTAGATGAGGAAAAGCAGATAATAATCTTTAACCATTGTTCCATCTACATTCTGGGACACTCATAATTACCATATTTTATTGCTGACTTGAAAAAAATAATCTGGTTCATAAAGATTCAGAAAAAGATATAATAATACTAAAAGTTGGTTGATTGGCAGGTAGGTAATTATTTATAAATTATAAGCAGTATGTAATAACAGTAACAATTATCAAAAGAAGAGATTGCATTGTCAACTTTACATGAATAGCCAGATATGGTTCTACAGGGTTCGTACTCTACTAGGAATTGAACTCACAGACTTTTGCACTTGGATGACAGTACATTAGCTTTAATCACTACTTGAGTCCTGGAAGTCAATGGTTTTAAAGAAGAGCTTATATAGATGCAACTAGAATGCTGTATATACATCTTCCTTTATGCTCTCAGAGCAAAGAGGTGTAGTTGTTATATGTCTATTCTTAGAACATATTTATGAAACATACTCTGTTTTGTCTTTCTCTCCTACCCATATGACCCTGGCAGCTGGTGTCCAACATCCTCATCTTCATCTGCACAAACATTGTAGGGGTGTGTACACACTATCCAGCTGAGGTGTCTCAAAGACAGGCCTTTCAGGAAACAAGGGAATGCATTCAAGCTCGCCTACATTCTCAGAGAGAAAACCAGCAACAGGTAAATGATGATTTAATTTAATTTAACAATGAAAATGTAAAAATTTCTAAAGTCTGCCTCTGACTTTTCAGGCTCCATGGGCAAAGCCCAATAGATCTCAAAACTTTAATATCAGGGGTGGGATTCAGCTGGTTCGGTGCAGTTCAGGCAAAGCGGATATTAAATTTACATCTGATTCGCTGAACCAGGAGTTAAACCGACCGGCTGGCCCCACCCACCCCACCTCTTCCAAGAATCTCCATGTGGCCCATTTTGGATTCAGGTAAGTGCAGGATACACATGGAGGCTCTGGGAAGGCGAAAAATGGCCCTCTTGGAAGTCTGGAAATGAGCCTGTTTCTGGCTTCTGGAGGGCCTCCAGAGCCCGGGGGAGGCTGTTTTCGCTTTCCCAGAGGCCCGAGGGAAGCCTCCGGACTCTGGGAAAGGCAAAAAATGGTCCTTCCAGTAGTTCTGGCAGGCCACGCCCACCACGGCCACACCCACCAGGCCACGCCCACCATGGCCACACCAACTAGTTTAGAGAACTAGTTGTTGGGATTTTTGAATCCCACCCCTGTTTAATATCCCTATCAGATTAGAAAAGTCAATTATCTGTGGCCAGTGTGAAACTTGACTTCAACTTTGGGTGAATCCATAGGGTGCACAGGTATCAAACTGCAACAGTGATGGGCATGACATAGCGATTGAAGTCCCACTCTTCTTGCACATGAACTGGTGTGGCATGCATGTACAAAAATGGTGAGTCTTCGATCAAAATGTTGTACCTACCATCTTGCAATGGGTGAATAACCAAAGCATATTACAGTAATGTGCTGGAAAGTGTTACGACTGGTTTCATTACGACCAAAGCACTGCTCAGCCCTAAATGTTGTGGCATCTGTGCTCTCAAACCAGTTTGCAAAAATTCCAAAAACTTTTAACAATCAGTTTTTGTGAGTTGGAACAAGCTATCAAAGAGCATGAGATGCCACACAAGAACAATTTCATAGATAAACAAATACTGTGACCCTTCAAACCTCTCAAGTCTGAGTGTTGTTTTCTGCCTACTTTCAACAGTCATGGACTTCTCTAAGCAGCTGTCCGAGCATCTGAAATAATTCACTCTTACAAAGCCAGGGAAGGCTGTAAAAATGTCTAAACACTTCCAACTAGCAATTTTGGTTTTGAGAAACACTGTTAAGAAATGCTAGGCATACAGAATTGTTGAAACAAGGCCAGATCTGGAGAACTAGGAAAAAGTGGTCAGATCTGCAAATTTACCTCAGACAAGCTGCTGTGAGGTTTAGTTAACACTAAAAGAGCTGTCCTTGGGTCTGCGGTACAGTTTTGCTTATAAAAGACTGAACTGTATAGGAAAGTTGACAAAAGGAAACCTTTCCACTTATCTCACCCCAAAAGCGTTAAAGTGTGCAAAAGAAAATCTTGATAAACCTGAAATATTTTGGAAAAGGTGTTTTCCAACTTATGAAATAAAATTGGGTTTGTCCACAGCCATACAAGATGCATTTGGAGAAAAAAGTATGGTACATTTCAAGACAATAAAACTTGCAGTTATTAAAAGGTTGTTGTCTGGGGAGGGGCTCAGTTATATTGTGTGGTGTTCTGGCAGCCAGTGACACAGGAAATATTGGAAGGAAAAATGGTTTCAGTGATGTTTTGGAGACAAATTATCAATGTCTCCCAGAAGTAAAGATCCCACAGTTCAACAGTGGGATCCTACCTTATTCCTCTACGGGTTTGGTGATCGCATGTGCGCAGCTTTCCCCATACCAGCTGAGGCCTGCAATGCCAATTAGCTGAGAGGAGAAAAAAGAGAAAAGTGCAGGGGTGGGGGGAAGGGCCACTCCTGTACTTTTCTTATTTCTCCTCTCAGCTGATTGTGGAGGATTTTTTTCCTCTCAGCTGATCATTGGAGGCTTTTTTTTTTTTTTAACTATACCAACACTGCCACAGTCAGTGAAGAAACTGAAATGGAAAAGAGATTGGATATTTCAATAAGCCAACAATCCAAAATGCACTTTCCAATCAAATATGAAGTCCTTATAGAAAAGAAAGATAATGACTTTCACAATTCCCAGACTTGAGTATTCTTGAAAAGATGCATGCAAGAAGGCCAGGGAATGATACTAAAGGCCCGGTCCCACTGCACTTATGGATGCAAAGAGGATGCAAAACGTTAAAAAAAGCTTGCCATCCGTTGGAAAACGCTATGCATAGTTGTGTACTCATTCCATACGTGTTTTATACGCTCTATCCGTCAAGCATCTGTCCACTGCGATTTCATCCGCGCAAGAGGTTTTGAGCTGCACAAAACTTTGTGAATGGATGAACTTTCCGCCGTGTACGATGTAAATCCGCGACATACGAGCAACAAACGTTCTATGTCCTTTTATCATCCGTTAAACGTCCACTGTATCCTCTCTGCATCCTCTGGGCATCCTCGCAACTCACATCCGCTGCAGCTGAAAACGGAAAGAGGGAGGAAAGAAAAGGTACATGGAACGTCTGTACATTGTTAGTAGCACAGAAATAGAAAGGATGCGCAGTGAACGGTTTGCATCCGATATACATCTGTGCGGCATCCCCTTTCTTTAGGCGTACGTGATGCATCCGCTTCATCCGCTATGCGTCCGATTCGCAATTATCCCCCGTAACCCCTTCGGAGGTGTCATCCCCTTCCATCCGCTTCCATCCGCTAGGCTTCCTATGAACATCCGTTTAACATCCCCGCTACATACTACCCATGTCCGTTCTTTTCCGTTCTGTTTATGCAAAGTTTTGCCACTTTTTGGAGCGGATGACAACGGATGGAGCCACCCCTGAAATTTTGCTCGTCCGCTGTGTCCTTTATGCATACGTTTTGCATCCATTGGCCAGTGGGACTGGGCCTTAAGCTAGCAAGGGAGAGTTGGAGGGGGGGAACTGCAAGGGAGAGTGGGAAAAGCTTTCAAAATCAAGAATAGAAAGATTCTAAACTGGTGAAAAGATGTTATTCCTGCCAAACAAGCTTCATAAAAAATACTGACTTGTTTTTTTTTTAAATTATTATTATTATTATTATTATTATTATTATTATTTTATTTTAAAAAAACAAAAATACAAATCTCTGTTCACATTAACAGTTTTTGTGTCGTTATTAATACATACATCTTCTTTTATACAAAAACATCAACTCTTATTTCTATCCTTCATCCATTTGTACCGCCTGTCTATTCCAAGCTGCATAATAGTCCGAATCATCTTTGCTTCTTAATTCCATTGTGAAAAAAAAAAATCTGACTTGTAAGGGTGTTGAAACGTTTGAACCTGCCATATTTGTTATTTTTTACTTTGATTCTGTAATATCAATATCAAGATTTGTAGAAATTTGCTGCATTTAACTTTGAGGAGGTTGTGACAGTTTCTGTTCATCTATTGGAACAAAACATTTCACAAAGAGTACCTACACTTTTGAAGGTGACTATATGTTATAGCAGTGCCCCCCAATCTTTTGAGCATCAGGGACGGTTCCATGAAGAGAGGTTGTTCCGTGGGCCGGAGGAGATGTAGTTCTGTGTGCTGCCTGCACCCCATAGATGGTGCTTTGCTTGTTTGCGCAGCTTGGTTTCTTTCATGCTGCGCCCAGTGCCAGTCCATGGACCAGGGGTTTGGGGATCTCTGTGTTATAGTATACAAAGGAAAAAAATTCAAGTAATGACTTGTTTCTTCTTTATAATACTTGCTGTTGCCTATCTTTTTATGGCTATGTAGACAAATCCTAGCAAATATAAGAAAGTTGAATTTCACAACTGAGTTGGGGACTATGGACAGCTGGCCATCCAAGCTGTAACTGGAGAAAATCCCTTTCTGTATGATATCCCTGATTTTCTTATTTGATTAAGTGGAACAGAATCATAGATGACTTGATAAGGGCAGGCTTTATGGGAAATATGTTTGGTTCTATGTTTCCATAATTAAATAACACTTTAATTTTGCTACCATGATCTTCAAAGAGAGAAGTATGTTTGTGTTGTAAATTGAAGCAAGAGCAGGTGTCTTAATTGGTTTATCTGTCTGATTCCACAGGAGCGTCTCCTGCTTTCTGTACTTCCTCGCCATGTTGCCATGGAGATGAAAGCTGACATTAATGCCAAAAAAGAAGATATGATGTTTCATAAAATTTATATCCAGAAACATGACAATGTCAGGTATGTACAGAGGGAAAGGAGTGGGGTGCATCCATAATTCAGCATCGCAATTTTGTAAAAAGGAAGGAAATAGGACATGAGATATGCATGTCCTCTGCTTGAGTTTTGGTATTCCCAGGCCAGAGGTGCACAAAGAGTGTCTGCTTGTGAGTTTGAATGGCATGCTAGAGCCAAAGTAGATAAAGGAAAGATAGGCACATGAAGTACATTGAAAGTGATTATTTCCTATGTGTTTAATATTTTCCATCTTCTGCCACATTAAATATTACAAGTTGGTTAGGAATTTTAAATGGATTTTGGGATAGCCAAGATTTTGGAAGACTACCTGAGGTCCTGGCATTTTAGGTTACATATTCCCAGGCTACATTTTTTATTCCAAAGTCGCAATTAGGCATTGTTTCAAGAGTTCCTTTTATTTAATACATCTTCTCAATTCAGAACACCTAGATATCTCTTGCATGGAAAAATTGCATGGGAAGACCAGAACAATATTAGTTAGTTTTGCTCAAATATGATATTAAGCCATAAATTTATGGTTTCCAAACCACAGGGGCTGAAATCATACAATGCAATTTACTAAGCTAAAACTGAACTGAGCTATAAACCTCTGGTTTTGGATAGCTTGAATGAATTGGTATTGTATTTACTAGTTTTCTCTTTCCCTAATTCATGGCCTGTAGAAATTGGAGGAGGGGCAGATTTTTTGTTGCTATTACTTTTATGTAAAAGATCATTCACGGGCAGGGTGTGCATATTTTGTGCATATTTCATATAACTACCTTTGGGTGGTTTTTATAGATCTTTATTTATCTTATACATTTAACCAGAAAAATCCATAGAATTTAGGATGTGAAATACTGATTAATTTCTCTATGAAAGAAGTAGAAAGGGAAAGGCTGACTCTATAGTTAGTTTTACTTTTAAAGGTTTGAATCTTCTTTATTTGGGTGATAAGCAGGAGGTATTTTTCTTGCTTAGCAAGCAGTGATTGTATCATTTATCCATCTGAGTATTTTAAACTATAAAACACTAAAACTAGAATGTTTGGTTTTAACTGGCCAGATTCCAAAGAGGCAGATGAAGAAGTTCTGTACCAGCACACAAATAGAAATGCTTGAATTTAGTCTCATGAAACTGTCTGAAAAGAAATCAGCTGAAGTCAAAATAGCACAGCATGGCTCATCAATGCATTACTGTTTACGCTTTTGAATTAGAAATAGCTTGCCCTAATTGGTGTGGTTAATGCCAGATTGGCAACTGTTTGGGGCTTTTTTGCTGGGTTTGGAATTAGACCACCAACATCAGAGCCTTTAGACAGCACCATCACTGCCTTTTAAGTCATATTTATGGATACCAGAGAAGCAGACAACTGCATTTAAAAAGGGGAATTTGCTGCAAAGCAGGAGATGAATACATGGTCCTTCATAGGCCATTAGAAACAAAAATAGCTGAGAAAGATAATATAAGCCATAACAAAGGCTTCAACATACACTGATGAAATCATTTATTATATTTAGATAATTGTGCTCACAATAAAACAATAGCTCTAACAAAGTACTTGACTCTTAACCATCCAAAGATAAAATTTACAATTCAAATAATGGATGTTGTGTGTGTGTATATATACTTTATACACATATAAAGTGTATGTGTGTATACACATACACACAGTACATACATACACACACATACATATATATGTGCTTTAAAAACACAACTATTAAGACGTGGGAAAATACCCGAAGAAACCTAAATACCAGACATATAAATATCCATGAAAACATAAGAAAACACACACACACACACACACACTCTATTCTTGTCATATTGTGTTTATCTTAGTCTACATATGCAGATCTGCATGTGACCAATTGCTTTTGGTGACTAAGATATCTTCTAAGGCAATCAAGTATATAAGTGGAAAATTCTAATTTCATCCTCCTCCTCTTACAAGTTTTGATGTAACCCAAAGAACAAATATGGGCTTTTAAGAACTTGCAATTTCAGTAGGTTTCATTGCAGTAGATATAAATGATTCTTCAGAAATTAAGTTTGTCTAGTACAAACAAAACTGTTGATGTATGGTCGCCTATGCAAATAATGAAAGTTATGTGATTTTTCATACATCATTTAGTACTTTAAGTAAGCTTAGGTTGAAGTAGCTGACCTCGCTTAGATTCAATCACCCTAACAATTTATTTAATGTTCAGTTTATTTTTTGAGGAAGAAAAGGTTTTATTCACAGAAAAACTTTGAATTGTTAGAGTAATAACTTTTCATTAATTTGGAAAAAAAGTGCCATCTTGAGTAAAAGTCCAGAAGCCAAATGTATGTCAATTCTTCTTTCTGTGAAATCATTGTAATGTGAACTTTGGGAAGATAATGACAAGCTAAATATGTGTATTTACTTTTCATGGCAATGCTGCTCCATGTCTGTATGAGGAATGGTCCTGGCACATAACATCCTAAAACAAATGCGACATAACGATTGAACTGTCCACTCTGGACATCCATAGTCCTGCTCCAGTTTTGCTTTCCTCAGACATAATTCCACAGCCTCTTCTCTAAATTACAAAATGAAACAATTAAAATGTCTGTATGAAAAGGCATTTTTGGAGAAAACTTGATGGAACACAGTGAAATTGCCTCTGCCCATTGATTTTATACAACAGGGATTCCTATGCAGAAATAGAACAAGAGCAAAAACGGTGTAGGAGCTCTGGCAGCGGTGGTATTCAGCAGGTTCTGTCCAGTTCTGGAGAACCGGTAGCGGAAATTTTGAGTAGTTCGGAGAATCAGCAAATATCACCTGACTGAAGATTTTACAGTATCCTTCCCCTGCCATGCCCACCAAGCCATGCTCACAGAACCGGTAGTGAATTTTTTTGAATCCCATCACTGAGCTCTGGGCTATATCCAGCCTTAAGTGAGGGGACTTTAAGTAGTACATCACAGCCTCATGTTCTTGACTAACACACTGTTCAATGAAAAGACCCCTTTTTGGGTGTCAGTTATCTTAATTTTGCCAAAGAAGATGCCTGAAGGAGGATGTCCAGCACTGAACTTAAAATTCCAGGCCGATTCAAAAGGGAAGTTAAAGGAACCTTAACATTTTTATAACGATTACCATTCTATAGCAGTAATCTGTTGCTAGAGATGTAATTATGACCTTAAATTGTAGGCCATAGCCTGCCTGGTAGTCTCTGCTGAAATCACTAGTTCTGCTCCCCATTTCCCCATTAGAGGGATGGAGGAAAACTTTGAATAGTTTTGAGAGAAAATTGCTTAAAAGAGCACCTGCACCTAACAGCAATCTTTATAATAGATTTGAAAGTAGCTTCAAAAGTACAGTATATTAAAAGAAGATGAAGAATCATCTGCTATTAAAGGAAATATGTTTAGAGTATTGCTGGTGCCAAAGTTTTTTCTTCCTGAGTTTATATGACTTTATAGAAAGCATTTATAAGCAGAAAGGTCATTTGTGAAGAAGTGTGACATATCTTTGGAGGGGGAAAAAATGAAGTTTCTCCTGAAAGAATACCAACTGACTACCCTTCAACCAGAGTAGAAGAAAAGGGCATTGGATCACTGTGGTTTCCTAAGAACTAAATATAGAATAGTCTATTGATGATCAATGTGTATTCAAAAGTGCATGAAAGAAAACTACAATCATATTTGAAAAAATAATATGAAAAAATAACTAGAATGGATGAATCATTATCCTAATTGTCTTCTATCATCTACAAGTATCAATTGTCCCCTAGAACTGAGATATATCTAAACAGAGTAAATCTATTTAAATTAATGGATTGTATATTATCCTTGACAGGCTTAAGTTTCAATCATGTCAATGAATATACAAGTAGCCCTTATTTAACAACTGCAGTTGGAACTCCATCACTAACCAACACAATTGTTAAATGAAACCTCACATAACCACACCCAACTTATGACATAAATTCCACTACAATGTTAAACAAATCATTCATGGTCATGAAGTGAGACTTCATGTGACTGCGGCTTGCAACTTACTGCCGGCTTCCTCATTCAATTGGCTTATCTGAAACCAGTTGTGCAGGTTGCAAATGACAATCACATGACCTTGGGACTCTGCAGTTGTAAAAGTTGCCAAAAGCCCAAATCGGGATTACATGACCATGGGAACACTGTGACTATTGTAAGCTCAAGTACTTTTTAAAGCACTGTTGTAAGTTAAACTAGCAGCTAAATAGGGCAGTCGTTAACTGAGGACTTCCTGTATTCTAAATATAACTAAGTCTTGATTGAATCCAAGCCTGCTGTAAATATAGATTTTAAGAAGGTTCATACAGTGTTGGATCTTTTCCCCAAAGAAGACTGTATTCCTATAATGTAGCCACACAATCCTCTTGGCTGGACCTTATCATCTCACTTAAAAGATCTAAGAATCAACAATAGTCTTTCCAACATCCTGTGGACATGCCAGAGTGAACCTATCCAAGCAGTAGAGGCATGTGTTTTGATAAGATAGACTTAGTCCCAATAGCAATATCCAAACTGAACTTTATCTTCCACACACATGCCTCTTTATAGAAACTGGTGTTGGAATTTCTTCTCTGTACGTATTGCTGAGCATTTGGATATTAAAGCATTTTTGTCTTCATGATTTTGCTTCTAATAGCTTGTCACCTTGTAGGGAGATGTGTGGCATGCATAGGTAGGTATGTAGAGAAAGGAAAGGAGTAAAGAAAGGAAAGAAAGAAAGAAAGAAAGAAAGAAAGAAAGAAAGAAAGAAAGAAAAAAAAGAGAAAAAGTTCAAGTAAGCAAGTAAGCAATAAATAAGATGTCTAAATTCTTCAAGTAAGCAAGGGACAATTGTATGTTCCAGAAAATTAAAAAAAAAAATGTTGGATAGCATCAGCATAATAAAGATAGCATCAGCAAGTGGAAAGTGATGATATCGTCAGAGCTGGGTGATCTTGCTGCAGACTCTAGTAGCTTTTAAAGCAGGCTATGTAAATTTAATCTGCATTTGCTGTCCCCCAGAACCAGTTTGGTGTAACAGTTAAAGCATCAGGCTAGAAATGGAGATTGTGAATTCTAGCCCTGCCTTGGGTACAAAGTCAGCTGTGTGACCTTAGAGCAGTCACTTTCACTCAGCCCTAGAAAGGAGGCAGTGGCAAACCACTTCTGAAAAACCTTGCCAAGAAAACTTGCAAAGCAGAGACTTATCCAGGCAGTTTCTGAGAATCAGACATAAGTGAACAGAAGAGGGAGAGGAAACCCCACTGTCCTTCACACAATAGCCCTCATCCATAATATTCTGTGAAGTTTATGAATGTCACAATAATAAGTGTGAGTATTAATAATAAACATAAAATAAGTATTTTGAAGATAAAAGGCGGTAATACTGGAAAACGAGAGATGTCTGTTTCTATTATGCCAACATAAGCTTCCCCAGATGGTGATTCAATATGTTGTCTCTTGCTGGGTGACAAATGTCTTTTGACCAAGTAATATGGCACTGGAAGCATACCAATGATTGCAGTGGTTCTTATACACCTAGAAATAATAATGAAAAAAGACTGAGGTGGGGGAGGATAAGCAACAAGACAGAAGAATATTTGGATGACTGAACTGAAGGATTAGATGTGACAAGCTATGAACAGGAGAAATAATCAGTTAACAAGAGGATTGGTATTATGCCAATCAGAATTGCTTTATTTTTTATGTGATCCCTGCTGCAGAAATAAAGGAGCTCTGGCTTTCACTGATATAGCCCTTCTTTCACTTCTATAAATTAATTATGAATGTTAGCAAAGAATTGTTGGGTGTGTGGTACGGGAGAGAGTTTGTCAGATTTGAGATCATTAAGATTCAGAAGGGGCTTCTGACTCCAGAATGATGATGGTCCTGGTTTAAGTTGAAAAAGAACAGTAGCATTTGGTGAATTTTGTAGACTTTTAAATGTCAAATGCTCCTCTTGAAGAACAGAAAGACCAAGATGAATCAAATAAAATTTGAGCAGATTTCTTTCAAAAGCTTATATTTTGAAATAATTTGTTTCTAAGCAGATACTTGCACAAAGTAACCAACAAAATTAAATCCAAACTTAGTGTGACATTTTGAGTGGAAAGAATATCTGAGTTGTTCCATAAAATTCCTTTAGGCTCAAATTCAGAAGGTCTCAAGTTAAACCTTATATTCTGATTTTATATCTTCTGCAACCATAGAGAACAGAATATGTATTTCTTACTCTTGTAAACTTTTCATGTCTTTTTTATATGATAATTTAATATGTGAATCAGCTCTTCAGCCATTCAGAAAAGCTATTATGAATATCAGACATCATTATAATTCTACAACTAAATAGATTATATTTTGCCCTCTGTGGATCGCCTCATGTAGTACCCAGCACCATCTTACAAGAATGGCTATGGAAGAGAACAAATTCATAATGCACTCTCTTACAGTCTTACTAACACATTATCGATCAGAGAAAAGAGGGGCTTTGGGGTTGGCAGGTGTTGGGGCATCCTTAAAATAGCAGTAAAGCAGGAGGACTTTTGGCAATTGTTTTGAAGAGTATAGGCTTCACTTGGTCCACCATTACCTGAAAAGGAAGTTGAACTGGTAAGAGGTGCTTCTTTGAACCAGTAAGAGAAAAGGTTCTGCTGGGATCCTCCTTGGCGATCTCAGATAAGGGGGATTTCCTGCTGTCCTTGGAGTCCCTTATTAAGATGACATTTGTCTTGGACCTTTTCTTTCTGGCATTTTTCTTGTTGAAACCACTTTGGCTGGAAAGAATAATCTAACAATATCAATTGCAACATTTAAGACAACCTTCTGTCCTTAAGAGAAGATTTTAGAGTGAGTGACTAGAGGTGACCTTTCAGGCTTGGCCTGGAAATGGAAGTGAGGCCTGGATAAAGAACATATTTTTCCCCTTGAATCTTAATTATGAGGAGCATCTTGAATCATTAGCTGAACTCTGAGCCCCTGCATTCATCATTCTCATTTTTCCTGATACAAATTATCTGAAATGCAGAGTATTTGCGAAATACAGTCCCTAGTATGAAACCATAGTGCAGGGGTGTTAAACTCGCATCATCACACCGTCATCACATGACGTATGGGTACTTTTGTCCCATTCGCTAAACCAGGCATGGGTGGGGCCAGCATATAATGCATCCGGCCCGCAAGCTGTGAATGTGACACCCCGGCCGTAGTGCAAAGTCAAACTGAACAAGTTAACCACTTGTTCAGAAAAAATAGAAAATAAAGATGGGGGAAGATGTTGTCTATTTTTGTCTTTTCCCTGCCCCCCCCCCCCAGTTCCTTTAATGTTGAGCACCTAAGGATCTATTCTTGTTTGTTTGATTGATTTTACATCCATAGGTCTTCCAAGGATTCAGGCCACCCAATCTGGAAGTCCCCGCTTGGTTTAAAAATCTTTTTTTAGTTTTCTGCTCCAGAGTTTTTAAAAAAGGAGAGCAGAAACTGCTGACGCTATTTCTGTCAGGACTAGGAATAAGAAAGTTGTAAGGTGCTTCCACAATACTCAGCTGCTTTTAACTAAGGCTGAATCGGCAGTGTTCTCCAGCACTTTAAATAAAGCTCTTAGTTTTAGTATGTCAATTGGTTTCTATTTTTGTTCAGGGTATTATTGGGGAAACTAGGCCAGTTATTTAATAGTCAGAATTATTTGCTCTGTGGCACTCTTTCTTTCCTTGAAGTGATGTTGCTCCTTTGCTTCTTTCACAGTATTTCGGTTACATTTTACTTGAATGAGACAGGCAGTATGTGGCAAAATCTGGTTTCAATAGGATTTGACAGAATCAGACTTTTAGATGGTAAACTTATTTCACAGCTGATATCTTATTTCTCAGAACTGACAGGATAGAGTGGGAAGCCAGGGGTCAGTTGAGTTCTAACATGTTGTTCTGGCAAAAAATAAAATCAGCCACATAGGATTTGAGAAATGACAACAACCCTTACCCATGTGAGAATGTCAAATTCGGATAGATCAGACTAAAGCCAATCAAATACCTGGGAAGCCCACAAGTGAGGCATGGGATAGTAATATCTTCTCATTTCCCCCAACAATTCTTATGAACATACCAGTATAATCAGTTTGGTTTAGTGGTTAAAGCACCAGGCTAGAAAGCAGGAGACTGTAAGTTTAAGATTCACCTTAGTCATGAAAGCCAGCTGGGTAATGTTGGGCTAATCACTTGCTCTCAGCTCAGTTCACCTCAGAGGGTTGCTGTTGTGGCGAAAACAGGAGGAAAAAGGTGCACTGAATATATTTGGTACCTTGAGTTATTTGTAAATATAATAAAGGCAGGATACAAATAAATAACTGATACCCACATGCTAGTATAACTGATAGTTATACACTTTGAGAATTTGTCTAGTCCCCATGCATAAGATTGGTAGCTATCATATTTTAAGAAGTCTACTGCTGAATGATTGTATTGTGCAGAAATCTTTATTTTTAATTGCTTTGGCTCTCCCAAAGTTAGCTACTAAAAAGGCCCCATGACCTGACTTCTGCCCATGATAAGAATGTTATGAAACACTAAGAAGAAATATCTACAAATAAACATGTTTGCTCAGTCTAAAAACCTGCCCAACTATGTATTAAGACAAGGGTCAATGTGGTTGAGTTTCCTGTCAATATGTGATGTTGTATAAGAAGAGAAAGGGGTTTACCAGTCTTTGTTCTGATGGTACTTCCAGATTGCGTTGATCAGCCTTGTTGCTGCCATGCAGAAAAAATAAACTTTGGGACAGTGTTTTTCATATTGGTATATTTTCCTCCCATCTCAAGGACAGGAGAAACTACATTGCTGTTGCTCTGTGGATAAACTCTACCCACAGTCTTCTGAGAATTACTTCACTGGAAATAATCACAATTTTGAAAAGAATGAGTTGAATTATTTTATCCATTTATCCATTAACCTTGAATTGAAGTTTAAGTGTCACTTCACACTGCAGACTGAAGTGATAAGTGGAAAGGGTATTGAAGCATTCAGTGGTGGGCAGTTAGGTGAGTCACAAATGGAAAGTGGATGAGTTTTATGTTCTGACCTTCGATATTATCCAGATTAATGTAGCTGTACATAATATTTGAGTTAATGTTATTAAATTAGACATCAAGTTTATTATGTTGCTATAGTATATATGAGGGGCAGCTTATCCATGAGTGGCGGCATGGTAGTTCAACAGTTAGGGTGCTGGGCTTGTTGATTGGAAAGCTAGTAAACCAGGTTCAAAGACTGAGCACCACATGTTGGGGTGAGCTTTTATCCTTAGCCTAACTCTTGCCAATCGAGCAGTTCTAAAGCATGCAATTGCAAGTGCATAAATAGGTACCACTTCGGTGGGAAGGTATCCACTCCCCATGATATCATGCTGGTCACATTACTGTAGAAATATCTTCAGACAGTGTTGGCTCAATGGTCTTGAAACAGAGATGAGCACTGCCCCCTAGAGTCAGCAACAATTAGCGAAGTAAAATCCTCAGGGACTCCTTTGCTTTTACTTTACTTATCCACGAATGGTATATGGGTATGACATTATATTATATATGAAGGTATATGGTATATTTCATATAAGTTGAAGAATTTGGATACAATTCTCAAAAGTATGAGAACTGTAATTTCTTAGAATATGTAAAATATTGTCTTGAAGCTATTTCATATATATATATATATATTTGTTTTCTTAGGTTTTCGCGAGTACTTACATGTCGAATAGAATAGAAGAATGGAATGGAATAGAATGGAATAGAATAGAATAGAATAGAATAGAATAGAATAGAATAGAATAGAAGAATAAGTACCCGCCTAGAGGAACACAAAAATTCAGTAAAAAAGCTGGAACACACCTCCTCACTAGTCCAACACATTAAAACCACAGGTCACAACATCAACTTCAATGGCACTAAAACCCTAGCCACTACAGAAAACCCCAGCCACAGAATCATCAGAGAAGCCATAGAGATTGAAAAAAGACCTGACAGCATGAATAGAAGAGATGATTCCAGCAGACTGTCAATCATTTGGAAGTACTCACAAACAAAAAAATCTCCATACCACAAGCCAGGCAAACACCTGGGCACAAACAGACCCCCCCGATACCTCCAGCTCAAACACACCCCAACCAGGCACCCAGATGAAACCTAGTTTCCTAACAAATGTTAGCCATCCATTTACTCGGAGCCAAGCTGCACTAAAAGCCTCCAATACAGGAACATAATGTTGCCAGCCAATCAAGACACAAAAAAAGCCACAAAACAGACAGAAGATATTAGAAACACCAATCAAGCAGAACACAGCAAACTCCAAGACCAATAAACACAGACCAAGACTCCCAACCAATCAGGATGAAGAAAAAAACATTCTAGCACAGCAGTAGGCTAGCCCCAAATTTAAAACTGAAACGGCTGTGAAAGTCTGACTCACAGTCGAACACAATACAGAAGCCTGATGATGGCAGATGAGATTCTGTTGCTACAACTTTAAAAGCACAACTACAGTGATGTGGGATAATATCTGAACGAAGCTGAACAGCACATATATATATAGATATAGATAATATATATTATATATACATATTATATACTATGTATATACTATATATTATGTATATACTATGTATATACTATATAGTCAGAGATTAAAGTCATACATGAAAACCTTGGGTGCAGTAATGAGAAAGCTCTAGAATTGCTAACTAATTGTAACTGTTAATATGACAGAAGAAGGCAAAAACAATTATGAATGGATAATGTGTATGTATGTATGTATGTATGTATGTATGTATGTATGTATGTATGTATAAAAAACAGCAATTTCATTTTGTGCTCTTGCCTAAAAAACTATTTTTGGAGAATTCACTC
Organism: Laticauda colubrina; assembly: GCA_015471245.1. Lineage (NCBI taxonomy): Eukaryota > Metazoa > Chordata > Lepidosauria > Squamata > Elapidae > Laticauda > Laticauda colubrina. The sequence goes on from BLBF01000032.1 coordinate 16,175,156, forward strand.
AAATGCATTCCAAGGGTAAGAAGGGCTCTCTTCTAGAAAAACCTGAGCACCCCTGCTTTGTTTTAGGCTGGAACTTGTACAACAAAGAGCAAACAATCAAACCAGTGTCTGCTAATTGTTGACTATCATGAGACTTTTTCACATGCAGAGTTTGCAGCAGATATAAAGTATGCCTTGACCAGGTTGATCATGTTCATTATAAACACCCCTCCTGAACTATCTGCACATTTGGAGATAAAGGAGAATCTATTAAAATGAGTTGTAGAGTATCTTTTATTGAACTATGTCTGCCTCTTCTCTTCTCTTTCCTGCTCTCTCTCCCACAGCATCCTCTTCGCAGACATTGAGGGTTTTACCAGTCTCGCTTCCCAGTGTACTGCTCAGGAGTTGGTCATGACACTGAATGAACTCTTTGCCAGATTTGATAAGCTTGCTGCTGTAAGTAGGGTTCATCCTTTGCTTCCTCAATTATGGTGGTGTTGTATTTGGTCTATTGCAAATTGTCCAAATTGTCCAACCTGTCAACATTCTGGATCATGAAATAAAAATACATTCCCCCCCCCCTTGTTTTGCAGGAGAATCACTGTTTACGTATAAAAATCTTAGGTGATTGCTATTACTGTGTATCTGGATTACCTGAAGCCAGAGCAGATCATGCACACTGCTGTGTTGAAATGGGAATGGATATGATAGAAGCCATTTCGTAAGTATACATATCCCCAAGGTGGAGTAATGACCATATATCAAATGATTATTCCAAATGCTTTAAAACTTTGGTTTCTGAAATTCCCAGTCAGCAGTCTGATAGGAATTCTAGGTTTTGTAGTGGTGCCACATGATAAGGCACCAGATTGGAGAGGTTAGATATAGACTGATGTTTAATAACACCTTCAGTTGGAATGCTGATTCAGTAACAATGCAAAAGTATACTGGCACCATTTTCCATAATGTTGTATGGTGATGTGACGTCGCAATTAAAGTGATGGATTGATGCTGTAGAAACCTTCGTTTAAACATGGTGATTAGTAGATAACTTGGAGCTCAGTCTGGCCTACCTCCAAAGCAGTGGTGGGATTCAAAATTTTTCACTACCAGTTCTGTGGCCGTGGCTTGGTGGGCATGGTGTGCTTGATGGGTGTGGCTTGGTAGGCATGGCAAGGGAAGGATACTGTAAAATCTCCATTCCCACCCCACCCCACTAACCTGCTTTCCAGCTCCGTTCTCCTGTGCAGGGCAACAAAAGAAGACCCAGCCAATCAGCTGGGACTTGGGAGGCAGAGAATAGATGGGGGCCGGGCCAGTCAGAGGTGGTATTTGCCAGTTCTCCAAACTACTCAAAATTTCCACTACTGGTTTTCCAGAACAACCTGCTGAATGCATCTCTGCTCCAAAGGTTATTATAATGAAAATAAAAAAAAGGAGTGAGTGCTTATGGGTTCCTTAGAATAAAGGCAAGATATAAATATAAAAAATAAATGCTAATATTAGTAATAATCCTGAACTTGCTCATATCCAGTTCTTCAAAATGTTACATTGTTGACTACTTTGTCAATAGAAGCTTTTGATCTGAAGTAGATATTATTTAGAGGCCCAATCTGAATCTAGATGACACTAAGATTGAAATCTTACTCCACATCAATATCCACATTTCCCCTCCACAGGTAATCCTCGACTTATGACCACAATTGAGCCGAAAAATCAGTTGCATTTTACAGCCTATTTTGCCACAGTTGTTGTGCATATCACTGCAGTTTTTAAATGAATCATCAGTCATTAAGCAAATCTGGTTTCCTCATTGGTTTTGCTTGTCAGAAGCCAGTTGGGAAGATTACAAATGGTAATCACATGACCCCAGAACAGTATAACTGTCATAAATCCATGCCAGTTGCCAAGCAACCAAATTTTGATCATGTGGCCATGGGGATGTTGCAGTGGTCGTAAGTGTGCAAATCAATGATAAGTCACTTTTTTTCAGTGCCATTCTAACTTCAGTCACAAAACGAATGGTTATAAGTCAAAACAAATGGTTATACCTATTCTCTGATACATAGCTAAAATTGTACCAACTGGAGCTGTGAGGGGTTTTGCTTAGCTAACAATTTGCTTCACATAGCACAAACCATGCTAACAACATTTTTTGGCATCTATTCTGTATGAACACAGAGTCAGAAAAGCTGCAGATAGGTTGGCTTCCATGTAAGCCACAATAATAGGCTATGCCCACCCCAGTTAAATTTCCTCAAGGCTAGATTGATTTCAGGGCATGCCAAATCTCAAAAGGCATATATGTGTGTGTATGCATGCGCGCGTGCACACACACACACAGAGTCTGGAAGTTGCAATCCCATCATCTGGGAAAGACACTAGAGTTGTTTTGACCTATTATGTTATTAGATACCAAAAGATACCTTAAAATTAATGTGACACAAGTATTTGATTGATTGTTTACTTCCATGAATTTTAATAGAATGTAGAGGCTTCCTACTTTTTCTAAATTTCACCTATTATTTCAGGGAACCTTGTAGATTTCTGTTCAAAGGTAAAGAATTTAATAGCTTTCTAAATTCTTACTCTTTTTATCAACTAAATGCTAAAAGTTTGCAGGGCAAAAAAAGCTATGTTAAATTATCAAAAGAGCTTCCTGAACGGTCCAGCAATTATAACAGTTCAGCTTTTTAATTTTTATTACTTTCATTTATCTGAAAAGCATTTTCTCTTCATCAGGGAAGACGGAGGAGTAGTGAGAACAGAAAGTCTCTCACTCCAGATTTAGAATGAGGTAAAGATTGTTAAATAATTTTAATCCCACACAAAACAGAAACCAGATTTTTTGAAAGCTGACAAGGGACAATTTGTAAACAAAGAATGGAGTACTCCTCCATACCTATTTCCAACTCTTGTTGTAAACATAGTGCAAGTCTTTGCAAATGCCACATACTTTACTAACAACCTCACTAAACTCCATTTAGACATTTGGATTGTATAACAGGCCCTTTTCTATATATACCATGACATCACCTACACATCAAAGGAACAGAATTTAGGATGAGATGTTAGAATGCTACTTTGCGAGAACCTGTTAATGATGAACCTTAAACATTTCCTTCATGTTTATTATCATTCTATTCTATTGGATAAATTGTATTCTTTTTGTAAAACCTCACATCTTAAAGATACTGTTACTAAAAGATGGTTCATTTGTTTTAGGCAAAAAATTTGTTATTTTTAATAACAATTGCTTCAAAGTATTATATTCTCACAAGAAAAAAAATCAAATATGATTTCCAGGATCATATGGGCGCTCAATATTAACTCTGAAGCTGAGCCCACAGTTATAAATAGATGATATCATTTTTATTCCAGGACTTGATTGTGGTTAACAAATATGCTTTTGGCATTATTTAAAACTAGAAAATTAAAATCCTGATCATAAGGGAGCTGTACTTGAACAGAATTTTTTACTTTCATGAAGAAATGGTCATTAATGTATTAATATATTTAAAATATTTAAGTGGAAAGTAGGCATTTCTGTATTAATATATCAATTTTGGTGCAAAATTAATTTTACAATATTAATACTTCCCCACAAACCATTAGATATTCATCTATCTTTTAATATCCTAATTCATCTGAGTATTACTATTGAAATATTCTTATGCCTTAAACAGGATATTTTCCAGGAGGCAATAATCTCCAGGTATATATGGTAATAGATTCTGGACAATAAACAACAACTATTTGCTCAGAAATGTCTTGCTGACTAGGATAATATTTCATTTATTCAGAGTTACTATTTACCCAGTATAATACTTTCAGATTGAAATAAAAGTTTTCTTAATCATCACTGAAAAAAAATTGCACATAATATCTTATTTTTAAATTTAAGACTCCCTGAATTTCACCAGTTTGTTTTATTAGACATGCCAAGAATTCCAGCATCAAATTAAAATTAGAGGAAATAAAGGACATATTTGATATAGTTTAATCACTAGCCAGATGTACCTATTAGGACATATTTGATATAGTTTAATCACTAGCCAGATGTACCTATTAGTAATTACATAAACAGATGAATTATAATAATACATTGTTAATTTGAACCCAAAATTAGATTTGAATCAAATCAAAGCCCTTCTGCATAGAGTGAGGTCAGCCCAAATGGTTGATGTTTATTAGCATGCAAAGCTATTACAGAAACCTCAAGTCTTGTATTGACTGAGACACAATGCTTTTTCATGCGACTGACTGTTTAGGATGAATTGTTAGAGGGAATACCTTCTGTAATCTTTCCAACATAACTCCACAAACCTTAGTGTCAAACAGCTAACAGTTATTCTAGATGTGCAGTGGATCTTTGCCACCTTTCAAAATTATAGTGACGTATACAGTACTGTGCAGATCTTTAATTTCATAAAAAGTTTGTATTATTCTCAAAGGTATAACTTTCTCCATGTAAATTTTATATCACTGTATTGTTTTCTATGTGACCCACGACCCTTCCAGATTTCCTGTTGTGTTTGACATGCAATTAAATAACCTGGCAACACATTTGCTAATTCTTAAAGATTTGTTGCTTTAAACAAAATCTGCTCATTAGCCACAACTACAAAGCACATTTTGAAATAACATTCAAGAAGTTAAATGGGATTAATTTGCTATAATAGCTGTAAACTGTTTTCAAAGAGTCCCTTCTTAAGGGCATTATTTTACTTAGTTGCACATGTTTCTAGCAAGTGGCCCATAATTACTTTCCTTTATTTTTCTACTTATTCTCAGTATGGCTGTTTTTGTTCATGCAAAAGGTCTGGGATAAATTAATAATAATAAAAATGACAACAGTCTATGCTCATGCAGATAGCACTCATATATTCCATAGATTCCAAGTAGCACCCATAAATTCCATAGATCTCCTTTTCAAATTAGATTTCCTTTCCTCCATAGAGTTTGTCCATATATTTCCTTTTTACATCCACATCCTGGGGATTGCGAGTGCATAGGAGAAACCAGTGTATAGCAGTGATTGGCTGTCAGCCACTAGGCTACTAAGAAATTATCTGCAAAATTATATGTGCCACTGTTCTGTTAATAATGCAGTAATGAGTAATGATCCTCTGTCCAATGCATGAAGCTAACAATTAAGCCAGCCGTCACCGGTGTATATATCTATATTTTAAATAATACAATTATGAAAGGGAAGGACGAAGCTGTGTTTGAGGGATCTCCTGCAAATTCTTGTTTTATATGTTTTCTTTCATCTTCTTTGTGAACTTAGAAAGACAAAGATAGATGCCATCAGTTCCTTTAATTCTATCACCGTGTAAAGACTTGTGCATTTTACTGATGCATTTGCAGAGAGAACTGATAGATTGTTTGGATCTGAGGAAGCTGGTGTTATCCTCTAATGTCCCCATTATGTTTGAAATATATAAAGAGCCTTGGTGGTGCAGTGGTTAGTGCTGGACTGCAGGCCACTTCTGCTGATTATCAGCTGTTCAAATCCCACCAGGCTCAAGGTTGACTCAGCCTTCCATCCTTCTGAGATGGGTAAAATGAGGACCCAGATTGTTGGGGCCAATATGCTGATTCTGTAAAACTGCCTAGAGAAGGCTGTAAAACACTATAAAATGGTATATAAGTCTTATTGCTATTGCTAAATAGACATGGTCAACTTTATTGAATTTGTATGAAGATCTGTTTTAGCCAGTATATTGCATAAAATTCTTATGTAAGAAATGCTTAAAGCATAACCACAGAATCTTTCTGAAGTTAAGGATTTTTTTCAAGGATTTTTTTTGGGGGGGAGGGGGGTAGGTTTAAAAATCCTTTAAAATATGTGTATATGTCTATGTCTTTAAAAAGAAAAAATGAGGGTCATATGTTTCCTGAGGGCTATAAGTTTTCCATTTGTGGCTTAAGAATTGGAACATTACAGTAGTCTGTAATGATCTTCCCTATCAATAAATTGCATTTTGCAAGAAGGTGGCAGGACTTGGAGAGAATCTAAGGATACAGCTTATGGTCACAAAGTTATATACTTGATATGAGAGAGTCTGCCCTATGAGATATGTTTTGTCCTTTGAAAAGGACTGTTAAACCCCAGGTTGTACAACAATACTAATCCTGGCCAATACAATACGAAGCAGTTATAGCAACATTTTCAACTAATCATTTAAGGTCTTCCAAGGGCAAGAGTAGTCTTAACAGATTTCTCCCTAATCCTGAGATATAATCTGCTTTCAAATTGTTGTGTTCCTCCTAATAAACATTTGTTCTTGAAATCAAAATTCCACAAAGGTTACATGATAATTTTGGGAGCAACCTTTTAAAAAACATTGGATCCTGTTGGAACAACTAAAGAAGAAATAACTGTTGGTCAATTATAACAGAACTCTAGATATATCACACTGAAGCAGTTGTTTCACATATGTATTGTGTTTCATCTGTGGGAAGTTTGATGCTAGGGTAATATGAACAAATGGGGCTCTGTAATCACTTTCCCTTTTGTCTTTGCAAAATGGCGATTAAAGTTCATCAGAATCTGCAAGTTATAGCTGGCTTTGAAATGGAAACCAGAGGGTTGTCTATGCTTTTTGTTTTGTCTTTGCCACTTGAAAGCTCACTGACTTCATCTTCTAAGAACACCTCCAACCCGCTTGTCTAGCTAGCCTGCCATTTATTTCTGTCTGATTGAGTTGAATTGCAATCTTTACATATATTTAGGCAGAATTGGCTATTGTAAATGTTTACATTCCTTTAGTTTTATTTGTCTGGGAATGGCCTTTCTTTATCCCCATGTCTTTCCTCAGATTAGTACGAGAAGTGACGGGTGTCAATGTGAATATGCGAGTTGGAATCCACAGCGGGAGAGTCCACTGCGGAGTTTTGGGCCTCAGGAAATGGCAGTTTGATGTGTGGTCAAATGATGTCACGTTAGCCAATCACATGGAAGCTGGTGGCAAAGCAGGGTAAGAGCTCTCAGTCAGAATGCAGATCAGTGGAAATATTTCCATCTGTCTCTATATCAGAGAGGAGCACTTGGCAAACTCCAAAGAATTGCTAGAGCCACATAGTGCTTTTACATGTTGTTCTCATTTCTAAATCTTCTTACTAAATTAAGGAGACTGAAACACATCTCTCTGAGTTGCCCTTTATAAACCAGCAATTCAGGCAGTTCCTTTGATTGGAGAAATGTTCCATGAAACATAGATTTGTGCTATGTTTTCACATTCAAGTATCCCTCTTAGAAAAGAGAGACAAAATTGGTGAAATATATGTATTTTTCCATGAAGAAAACTTCACCAACACAAATAATGTTTTCTTTTAAATTGCCCATATTAGGACTTTTGCCCTATACAGTGGAGAAAAAAAATTATCATGGAAAAAAAATGTAGTTGTAGAATAACAATGCAGTGCAATCTAACTCATTCAACTTGATTCCTGTTGCTAACAAATGGATATTACAATTTGATTGTCTTTTGTCTATGATCAAGGCGAATCCACATAACAAAAGCTACGCTAAACTATCTGAATGGTGATTATGAAGTGGAGTTGGGCTTTGGAGAGGAACGCAATGCTTATCTCAAGGAGCATAGTATAGAGACTTTCCTCATTGTCCAATGCAGCCAAAAACGGGTAAGAACCAAATACGATTGAAGTAATCATTACTGAAATGGCACATAGCATAGTGAAATGGCACATAGTGTTACAGCTGATGAGTCATTATATTAAGTTTATATACATTCATAGTCTTTTTATTCTGTTTGCATTCTGTCTGAAATGTTTGCCCCTAGGATGAAAAGGACATTGACAAATCCCATCTAGTGCAGGAAATTTCTATTTCAGCTCCTCAATCTTTACTTTTCCATAGAAGATTGGGAAACTAATATTTGAATTATTTTATAGAGATTTCCTTCTCCAATCAGAAAGCTCTGCCATACTTTAAATTATTCTGAATATGTGACATCTTATATAATGGAATGTTAAGCTTTCATTACTGTTTTAACCATCTCTTCTGAAACCAAATCATTCTGATTTCAGAAAGTCTAATACAAAATTATCAACCAATAAAAATGAGTCAATATTTATTAGACTTTGTAAAAGATATTCCTTTATTGCTACTCATTGTTGGGGAAATTCACATTCTCAGGGTATTTACAAAGCACCCCATCCCTATTTGGTTAACATAAATTTTGTGAGGCATTTTTGTTTAGTTTTATAAATAAAACATTATAAATAAAATGTTGCTACATTTCCTTTTTTTTCTTCTGCTGCGAGACAATAGAGGAAAATTCTTTTGCATATTTACATGAACTGAGTGCCAATGTAAATTGTACCAGCAACTCTAGCTTCTATTATCCCCTCCATTAGAGTTTTTAACTTGCTAATCTTCTGGTCTGTAATTCTGGGGTGTATAGTTGTTCGGTGAGCACATTGCTTCATAATATATAAATATTTCTTTTTCTAAAGTGATGACCTTATTTAGTTTCATGTACATACATAGTCTCTTCTGGAAAAGAAAATAGCTATTGGCTACTCTGAAGGTAACTTATACTACTAGAATTTGACTTTATAATATAATAAATCTCCCATAGTAGAGCAAAAGGCACATGGAGAAAGAAAAGGAAGTTCTATAAATAACCTCAAGCATGACTTCAGCTGTTTCCTTATGGTATAGATTTATAACCGGTGAGGGCATTACTTAATTTCTGACCCCTGGTAAAAGTGCTTTTCTTTCAACCATGTTTGCTTCTGTATAATGCAATATTTCTTAGATGGCGTTCTAGGTTTACTCCCATAAATAGTCTGGGCACCTATATGTCGCCATGCAAATTATTTAGATTTTTTGAATTCCACTTTTCCAATTTATACAGGAGAAAAATCTACTTGAACATTGTGACTTTTATAAATATTGCATTTTTTTTGTTGAAAAAGACTTGAGGTCCTTAAACAGATACTTCTTCATGATAAACCTGGTTTATTTAATTTTGCTTCTTTGTAATCACTTGCTCTAAGTCCAGAATGAAACTACCACTTTCTGAACTTTCAACTTTTTGAAAGATAGTTGAGATAAGTCTTAGGAGTGGAGTAAGTTTTCAGTTTCTAATTCTTAATGCCAGACAAAATGAGTTGCTACAAGGGCTACATTTTTCAAGAGAACTATGAACACACTTGTCAGCAATCTGAATTTGGAAAGGCTTTTGCAGAGAAGTTTTACAATTCCCAGCAACCCTGGCAAGTATGCAGAGTGAGCTTTATTTAGTGCAAGCTGCTTGACCTGCACAAACTGCACACATTTTCCCATAGTGTATTGACTGAATGGAGGCAAGCAGCATGGCAAGATCTGTTCATGACCCAGAATATGCAGACGTTTTTCTTATTAGCTTGAATAGTTATTCTCGTTTGTGCCATAGCAACATAATGAACCTTTCCCCTCCTGCCCCTCCCTTGTCTTTTCTTAGTTTCACTCCATATAAGAACAATCGATAAACATTCATTTGCAGTAAGGGATTTTTCCTTTCCTAACATGAACCTATTGTTTTCCATTACTCACTTCATAAAGCAAGCCATCAGTAGTGTTTAAACTTCAGATATTTTTAGATAAATAATGTTTGCAGAATGCCTGGCTAAATAGTATTAGCCATAGAATAATGTTTTGTTTTTGCTTCCTTTTTTTGGCATCTAATGAGATATATTTTTTGAAATGTGTAGATTTAGAATCAGTTTAGCTGGAGGGCAGCAGATGGGCTAGGAATGTAAAATAAATCACTGTGGCAATTTCAAATTTTTTTTAAAAAATAACCAAATATATAATCTAAAAATGATTTCATGTTATTGTATTTTTAAAATCTCCAAACCTCTGTGTTGGTGGTTATCCAATATTTTTCTTATTTTCTGGCACAAAAGGTCTGTAGCTGGAGCTGTTATAGAGTAGACAGTGCTTCTAATATAGCTATATAGAAGTAAAGAGCACGAATAAGGTTTTCCATGAATTGGTTTTTGGAATTTTCCTGTTTTATTGTGGTCATGTTTAGATTATTTGAATAAACATTCACTATGGGTGAAATCATTCTGGTGTTTTTTTTCTTATACAGTATTTTCAAAGAAAATCATAATAATCATCATCTGTATAAGTAACACATCAACATATAAGGACCTGTCCAGGGGTGGGATACAACAAGGTTAATTACCACTGAGGTTCGGTGATTTATGATGTACTTCACTGCACACGTGCACCTGTAAATCATCATCAACACGCTGCGTGCAGAGAAGCAGCCTTTGAAACAGCCTTCTTTTCCTGCTTTTTTAACTGCAGCTGTGCCTCGCACGGCAGCTGAAGTTGAAAAATCAGGAAATAAAGATGAAAGTTTCATGCTAATATGAAACATCAGAAATCCATCTTTCCATAGATTTGGAAGGATTTTATTTCACCTAAATCAGAAAAACTAGGAACATTTTCTTCACCATTTTAACTTGTGTTCCTAATCTGTTTTTTTGTGATGCTGTTTTTGATAGGTTGGACTGTTTTTTCCCCTTTGTCTAAAGATAGATGCAAAAAAACAAGTTAAGTAGTTTGCTTTCCCCCTGTTGCTTGTCACCTTCTAGCCACTTTCTCCCAGCAATGAACCAATTGTTTCCTCAACTTTTTTCTTGTCTTTAACATATTGGAAGAAGCTTTTCTTGGGTTATTTTTTTACTTTTGTCACAAACCTTAGCTTTGCTCACTTCATCTTTGCAGGCTTGGGCTATTTGCTGATATTCTGCCTTAGTTATGTGCCGCTCTTTCCACTTTTTATACTTGTCCTTTTTGCCCTTCAGTTTATCAGAGAGTTCTTTATACAGCCATGCTGGTTTCTTTTGGGAGCTGTTATTTTTCTTCTCATTGGTCATTTGTAAGGACACAAGATTCTTAAACTTGCAGTACTACTAGATCTTACCTATTATGTTGTTAAGAGTCTTTTACTACTAATTCCAAACCTTCTTCTGTATTCTGTCTCCTAAATCCTATAATCTGTGCTGTGTTCTGCCTTAGCTTACTTCTTAGCTACATCTAAAGCTTCTCTGCTTTCTTCTTTCTGTGTCTTCTTGATCCTCTCTTTCAATGTAAATGATTCCTGCACAGCTGAGCTCCTTTCTAAAGGGCTGGCTTTATTGATCTACAAGGGTGGGTTCATTAGGTAATGGGTGCAGGAGATGCTGATATTCTAGCTCTGTGTGACATTTCTTCCACACGTCAATGCTTTTCTCTCCCTTATGCATATTTCCATATGAGCGAACAGGAGCTTGAAAATTAGATCATTACCAGGGGTGGGATTCTACCGGTTCAGACTGGATCAGGAGAACCCCTTGTTCCCATGTTCAGCTTGCTCTGAATCAATTCACAAGGAAGTGGGCCTGCCCACCCGCCTCTGCTCTTTCCTTTGCTTTATGCCTTTGTTTAGACCACAGCTGATCTGTGCGGCAGAGAGGTTTGCTACGCCTCAACTGTTTTGTTCACAGAAGCGGCAGTTGAAGGTAAATATGGGCTTGCCTTTTTAAAATGTGGAGCGTGTAAATCACCAAACCGGTTGTTATACTGGTGGAATCCCATCCCTGATCATTACCCAGATTGGTTAATTGTTACTATATATACTCTTATAAGTATATATACTGTGTGTATATATATATATATATATATATATTTGTTTTTTTAAGTTATCGCGGGTACTTACATGTGTGCTGTTCAGCTTCCTTCGGGTATTATCCCACGTCATTGTAGTTCTGTTAAAGTTGTAGCAACGTTTCAGCAGAATCTCATCTGCCATCATCAGGCTTCTGTATGGAGTTTGTACAAATATCTATCTGGAGTTTGCATTCATATCTATCTATCTATCTTTCTATCTATCTGTCTATCTATCTATCTATTTGTTTTTTTAATTTTCGTGGGTACTTCCATGAATGCAGTTCAGCTTCCTTCGGGTATTATCCCATGTCATTGTAA
>BLBF01000032.1:16197450-16208353 GCA_015471245.1 Laticauda colubrina
TTTCTTTCTTTCTTTCTTTCTTTCTTTCTTTCTTTCTTTCTTTCTTTCTTTCTTTCTTTCTTTCTTTCTTTTTTCTCTTTCTTTCTGGCCATGTAGTTTTGGAAGGAGAAAGCCTAAAGAAATTTGAAAGCAAAAATATCCTTGGCACTCTGACAAAATTATAATTGAAAAGACATGCTGGTAAAACCTAGAATACAAAATGAATCATCATATTGTTGGATAAGTTTGAAAACCACTGGTTGAATAATTATGAAATATTATAAGAGAGTATATGCACTTGCTTACCCTTAGAAGAAAAAAGAATTCACGGTTCGCATAAGGAACTATAGAGATGTATTACATGAGATAATCAATTTAATTTATGAATGAAAACAGTAATATAATATTTTATAACTTTGAGCCAGTTGATTCCTATCGATTGCACAGGCAACACCTGTACTTTCTTTTAGGGCTGTGAAAGAGGGACTGGCCCAAGGTAACCTAGCTAACCATTGGTGGGATTCAAAAAATTTTTATATTGGTTCTGTGGGCGTGGCTCGGTGGGCATGGCAGGGGAAGGATATTGTAAAATCCCCATTCTCTCCCCACCCTACTCTTCTTTCCAGTTCCGTCCTCCTGTGCAGGGCAACAAAATAAGACCCAGTCAATCAGCTGAGACTCAGGAGGCAGAGAATAGATGGGGGTGGGGCCAGTCAAAGGTGGTATTCCGAACTACTCAAAATTTCCGCTACCGGTTCTCCAGAACTGGTCAGAACCTGCTGAATACCACCTCAGGGTAGGACTCTGGTTTCTGGTGCTTCAACCCATACAGCAAACTAGCTCTTGACAAACACATTAAAGTGTTCAAAATTATGGCATTAAAGAGAGAAGTTAAAAGTATTTATTCAGGATAAATATAATGTGAATATAATTTCTTCCTTTTAATATATTTTCAATACATTTTTATAATTAAAAATCCCATTTATCCCTCTCCTTCATAATTTTCCATTTGTTTTGGTTTCATAATAAAAGGTGTGTGAATAGCATGGTAACTAACACTGCAGGGAGTTTAATTAGGAAACATTTTCAGAAACATACCCTTCTGTTGCTAATTTACCATTAACAAGAGAAATTTTTCTAAAAAATTGATGAATTGGGATTGATGCAAATTTAGACTGCCTTAATGTAACAGTCTTTTCTGTTTGGAAAAAAAAAGTTGGCTTAAAAGTAGGGTCTTACATTTACAGATGGAACGGTTCCTTTGGATTGCAGAAGGTGTCTGACTAAATAGACCAATTCTGTTGGCAGAAAGGAGAAAGAAATGATATTTTTAGATTTCCCCTTCTTATTGCAATACCCTGCCTTCCAAAAATCAGAGTCTACTTCTACATCGAATCCAATTCAGTGGTTTTAGACCAACATTATTTTTTATTTTAATTAAAATTCTTGCTTAATAAAAAGTAAGGCATATTTTAATTTTTTTCATGTTACCCAAGATAATGCTCTACCTGGGATTACTTCTCTGTCAACCTACATCATCCATATTTATGAAAATAAGACTGATTTTAATAAACAAAGAGCATGTTTGGGTTTCTGTTGCCTATATTATGGGTGCCAATTAAATTTGCAATGACAGCTGGCAAATTTCGGGAAGCAGTTATCTAGCATAGGCGAAAAATGGCAGAGAGACAGAACTCCAAAATACTCAGATGAGTGACTGCCTAATTAAAGATATTTGTTGGTATTTTTTTTTAATTGTGATGATGCCAAAGAAAATGTAATGAGTGCTACATTGGCTCTGAAAATCTACAGTGAATAATTGAAAAACTGGGCCAGACTACCATTTATTAAAACATCTTGTGGTTTATACTAAATTACTACCTTCTTAGGAATAAAATAGCTTTTAGAGGTTTTGCAGAAGGTTATGGCAGAATATTTTAAATTCTGTATGGTGTGCAATGGCTATGCCTTTTAATATTTTCCATTTACATGCCAACCAGTGATGAATGTAGACTACAAATCTCTTTGTCCTTTCTGACAAAATATGTCTTCAGAATAAAATATGTCTTCAGAATAAAAATAGTTTTAGAAATCCTTAATTAGGTGATTTAAGTGTGCATGAGTACTGGAGTGCCTTGATCTGCTTGTATCCTTTACAGTTTATAGTATCCTGAAGGAGAGTATGACTGAAGGGGGTGAAGATTCATTGCACAGGTAGTTCTGGACTGATGACCATTCAGCAACTGTTCAAAGTTACAATGGTACTCAATGAATGCTGTTATGTCCAATCCTTGGTGTTTTACACTTCCCAGCATCTCAAGGTCATTTAATTGCAATCTGGGCATTTGAAAACCAGCTGGCATTTACGACTGGGTGCAGCATTTCACTATCAAGTGATTGCAATTTGCAATATTCTCTGCTGACTTCTGCAGAAAGTCAATTGGGAAGCCTGCAGGGAAGTTACAAATCACTGTGATAAGTCACCTTCATCTCAGCCCCTTTCCACTTGGGCTGTGCTGGCCACTCAAACACACCTGTGCATCTTTCCAAACAACCCCTAGCCTCCCTCATCACTTGTGCAGCTCTGCTCAACACTCTCTGAGCCTTTCTGCACCTCCTTTGCTCCCTCATACTCCTTCCTCAAGCCTCAATATGCCTCAATATACCTTGAGTAGCTCCCCCCACACACTCTCATGTACACTCCCTTACCCTCATTACACCTCCATCATGCATCCTCCCTGTCCCTTGCAGTCTCACCTATGAACTTGGTTAGAGTAACAACCAGGACAGCCAGAGTGTCATTGCAAAGTGATTGTGGCCATGCTTTGTGACAGAAATTCCGGTTCCAATTGCCATAATATGTCAAGCATTCTATCATTCTCCCACTTGCTCCAGTGGCAGGCCTAGGGGAGGAAATGATATTACTACCTGGGGGAGGAGATTCCTCCATTGTCAGTTTTGGAATGACAAACCCAAAAAAGAACTCAAGAGAAGAAAAGTTTGAATAAAGGAGTGAGAGGCTAAATGATATATTGTGGTTATAAATATTGTTGTATTAATTTCCACCACATTTTTGTCAACCCCCTGGATGAGATGGGTGCATTGTGTCTGCTGTAGAAAAAGGAGCCAAAAAATTGTAGAATGGGACATAACAGAGGTGTTCCTTAGAGTGGGATCTTACATCTGGAAAGTTCTAGTCAGTTAAGTCGCAACTTTAAGAAACTTTATTTTTCATAAACACCACTTAATTGGCCTCTACTTTATTCTGTTGTTTCAGGAATATCCAGGAAAGCATGAATCCAGAAGATGAGGTGGATGAGTTTCTGGGTCGTGCAATTGATGCAAGAAGTATTGATCGGTTACGTTCAGAACATGTTCGCAAGTTTCTGTTAACATTCAGGGAACTTGATTTGGAGAAAAAGGTAACTTCCATAAGAATGTATGGGTCTGTTAAATCCACTAGCAAGAGCAAACTAGATATCAGGGCAGCAAATTGGTGTGTTTAATCATAGTTCTGTGTAAAAATTCATATGAACATCCAGAAGAAGTACCTCATGGAATTTTTTAGAACCTCCTTCCATTTGAAAACACAGTTTTATCTCAGTAATTCTGTTCATTTCCCCCTCTCAAAAACCCATTTTCAGTAGACAAATGGATGGAAAATTGGGCATTAAATTAGGCGTTTATACTGTAAATAACAATTCTTTACTTGGCCATCATGCACTACGTGTGTGTGTGTGTGTGTGTGTGTAAGTATTGTATGTATTATTAAGTAAGTTTTTCCACAAAATAAAAACAATATCAAACTTTAAGTTAAAGATAAGAGAAGTAGAGAAAGGTTAAAAAGAAATTAAGAAAAGAGAAAAGAAGGAAAAAGAAAAAAAAGAAAAATCAAGAAGTAGGCCCAGTCTTCTTAACAGCACTCATAAAAATATTTTACTTTCTCTGTCTGAAGATATAAAATTTTCCTTTCTATAATCTACCCATTCTAATAATAACATCCATAAACCATCCATTCATGTCTTTTCTTTTTCCAGCAAAAGGTCTATATGGAGTTTCTAATAAGTAATAAATTTAATAATTGATCTTTCTCTAAGCAAACAAGTTAATTTTGCCATCTCTGTTCTGTTATTTTCATCAACTATTCTTCCATTGTGCGTATTTTAGAATCTTTCTATTTTGGGGTATATAGTTTATTTTATTTATTTTATTTATTTGATTTGTCAATCGCTTACAAAATAGTAGCTATAAGTGTAAACATGAGTAAGAATACAAAAAATAGGTATGATTAAATGGGGACAATAGGACAGGGATGGGAGGCAAGATGGTGGACTTATGCACACCTCTTAGTTGTTTTGCAGCAGGGATCATACATAAAAATAATTTCCCCGTGTTTTTTTCCTTATAAATGCTTTGGTGCTAAAACTCATAAAAGGCATTTTTGGCCACAGAATGTTTATATCTCTATAATGCTCTCAGTATTCTAATATTCAAATGCAATGTTCAAAAGACAACTGGATTTTCTTGTTTTGCTTGAAGACGTTTTGCTTCTTGTTCAAGAACTTCTCCAGTTCTGACTGTATGGTGGAAAATAGATGGATTTATATTCCTTACTGCCATCTGGTTGTTAGCCTTCTTTCTGAGAGTCATTGAGGCCACTTGGAGGTTTATCTGTGCTCTCAGGGTCACCTGCATCCTGTAGTCAGCCATTTTTTTCTGAAAATCTGTTCATAATTACCACCATTTGAAGGGTGTTCATCCCAAAGTGATTACCTAAAATGTCAAATGGTGCAGGAACATGAAAAGAGGTCTTTGCTTCTCTTTTATCCAGAAAGACTTTTGCAAAGCAAAAATCATCACTGGCCATAGTTTGCAGTGCCATCTCTGCGATTTTGGATGCAAGTCATCTGCCATAGAACCGCACCTGGAAATCTGGTCGTCATGACCTTCCACAAGATTTAGGGAGACATATGTTTCAGGACTTGGGTTTGTTCATTTCACATCTTTTTAGGCCTTCATTCAAAGATTTTCTTTTTAGAATTTGCTGCAGCAACTAGAAAAAAGTTATTTTTTCATATTGGCAACAAGTTTATGTTGCGGTCTCTTTCCAGTAAAGGTAATGTTCAAAAAGTTTTTGAAAGAAGTGGTTTTGCATTAAATATAATTGGCTTATGATCTTTTTCCTTCTTTCCAAGCAGTTCAGATACCTATAAAGATGATTGTTTCAGAAATCCCTGCTATCAATCTGAAAACCTTATTGTCAGTGTCCAGGGAATCTTACAGCTCAGTCAATACAGCAAGCCAAATTTACTAAGAAGGGCTTGTAGTAGAAGGCAACTAGTGGCTCTCTTAAAATTGCCAGGTTATACTTTATAACATCCTTGGCTATTGATCTACTACAGATGGTGAGGCTGAGTTTCAACAACATCTAGTAGATCATAAATTGTTGCCTATGACTTGTAGTTTTCAGGGTTTTTTAAAAAACATGGAATGGTTTCTTTCATTGCAGTATTCCAAACAGGTGGATGATCGATTTGGTGCATATGTGGCTTGTGCTTCCCTAGTCTTCCTCTTCATTTGCTTTGTTCAGATCACAATAGTGCCACAGTAAGTAGATCTTTGTACATTTGGTTATTTAATATCTATCTACTGTCTCTCTGTCTGTCTGTGTTTAGCTTTATTGCACTAAAGCAAAATCGGGTAGCAACTGGTGGCCCATAAACACTTTTTATGGTTCTTGAAACCTCCATTGCCTTTTGTACTAAATCTCAATGGCACAATTGTCCAAAATGAGCAGCACAGTATCTCACCATTTTAGCATTTAATATGCACATAGAAGGAAAGCTTTCATTTTAAAACAAGAATTATAAATGATAAAGTATAAGAATTATAAAAGTAGGAATAGATTGCAGATAGGTAGGAACCTTCCCATTTAGGAACCTTCCCATTTGGAAATGTTTAATTGATACAAAAGAGTTTTTAAAAGTTGAATTTTGGAAATTTTGCTCAGAACAGTTTCACTCCTGTTAACTATGCAAGATACTGTATGTTGTCAAGAAGCCTTCTGTACACATTGATCTCCATATTTTGAATACATATGGCAGAAGAAGCTGTGGGTAAATCACCTCAACTTCAGGCAAAGAATCTTGAGAACTTCAGTTTGGGTGAAACTTCTATAAATAATGGGGATGTTTTGTACTTCAAACTGGAAAGCAAAGAAGGGCTTCTGAAAACAAGGAGTCAAGAATTAGGGAACATGCAGGGTTACACCAACATTGTAGTGACTTTTTAAGCTAGGGCAGTAGGAAAGTAGGATCCGAAATGAAGAAAAATGTTAATGGTGAGGGATAGCATCTTCTCCAACTTTGACCTGATTAGTACTCAGAACACCCCAGGACTGTAGGCTGGATCAAAAGTTGGAAAACATTTCAGCAGAAAGCATGCTGTTGAATGGAATTGATACCTTCCAAGCTGGTCTCAAGAAAGGAAGAGAAATGAGTATGCCAAAGAGTCTCCTCCCTTTTCCAAAGGGGGATCTAAGCATCAGGTGTGATCATTCCAGCCTTTCTCCCACCTGCCTCTCTCCATCAAAGGAGGCAGGAGATGTTTGGTGAAGGAGAATATGTGGGAAGGGAAGGGAAGGGAAAGGAAGGGAAGGGAAGGGAAGAGAAGGGAAGGGAAGGGAAGGGAAGGGAAGGGAAGGGAAGGGAAAGGAGAGATGTTTAAGAAGAAAAGAGATGGGAAGAAGAGTGGTTGCCATGCAAGTTGAATGGCTTGCCTTCAGAGGTTGTGGGTGCTCCATCACTGGAGGCTTTCAAGAAGAGACTGGACAGTTACCTGTCTGGAATAGTATAGGGTTTCCTATACCATTGATCAGGGAGTTAGACTAGAAAACTTCCAAGATCCCTTCCAACTCTGTTATTCAGTTAAATGCAATCCACTTCAGCTAATGCTCTCCAAGAATGCCTGCTCTACCTTACTCATGAAACTTCCCCAGTCTTTAACAATCACTGTGAACTCTTGTGCTAGAGCACAAAAGGCAAAACTGGTTCAAAAAGCAGCAGTAATCAAAGCTGTATCATTTACATTTTAGAGGGCTTCATCTAGGAAAACTTAACAAAAATCCACATGAAACTTGCATTTACAATCAGCTGATCTCTGCACTGAATATATGATTAAAAGGAATTAAAGTGTTTCCTTCTAGATGAGTTTAGCATCTTGGAATCTTTGTATACAGATATATAATTTTCATTGAATGAGGATTTTCACGGGATTTGCCACTTTAATAAAAACTGCCCCAGCAATCACAAAAACAAGAACATTTACTATTTTGCTTCTGATTGTTCCCAACCATATTATGCAGCACTGGAAATATGTCCTGGGCATCTATTGCTGAGATAAGGTCTGGAGAACCTATTTTGTCAAAAAAACAAAAAACAAAGTAGAAATGTGTTTGTAATTCCCTTTTTATGTGTTTCTGAATGTTAATGTATTAATATTAATTCTTGTGTAAAATAGCATCTTATCCTATGATAAGATGGGCAGTCAATACATTTTTTATAAATAAATATAACAGAAGCACATTGACAGCCATTTTATCTCAGATAATAAATTAAATCACAAGATGTTTCATCAAAGTATAAGATTGCAGATTACAGTTGTAAACTGATACATTAATTTATATAATTATTAAGATACAAGGCATATTCATAGAAAAAGAATAAGTATATATTTATTAATAGGTAACAAAACCACGTTGAAGGGATGTTGTGATAAAAAAGAATATATTTAAATGGATTAAGTGGGAGTTGGACTTGAAGCTGTACCTGCATATGGTTATGCAGAAGATTATATATTTTATATAACCCAACAACTCTGGGCTTAATCCAGAACTATATAAAAGTTGCCTACAACCCATGGTTTTAATCTTGATCAACAAAGCTATAATATATAGCAATATATATTAACATTACATCTGGAATAGTAAGACACAATAAAATATAAATGTTAAGAACATCATTTATATTTTAAAAAATCAGATACTGAACCCGTATGTGCCCTCAGCTTACAGCTGATCATTATGTGATTTAACCCTGATAAAAGATAGATATTAGAACTCAAAGAGATTTTGAAGAGAGACAGACAAGCAGGCAGCAAGGTGTAAGTAGACTTCTCCCAACCTTCAAGTGGTACAAAGTGCTGGCTAAGTTGACTAAGAATTTGGGGAATGTTCAAACACTGGAAAAGATTCTTCAGCTGCATTCTACCATATAAACTGGTGTTGGTTTTATACCTGTGATGCCATCTTGATTTCTACTTGCCATGTCTAGGAGCTGTGGTTTGTTACAGGCACTGACAAGTGTTCTTCTTGATAGAGCTTGATGGAACTTGATAAAGAAGGACTGGGGTGGCATGACAGCATATTCCAATATTTGAGGGGCTCCTACAAAGAGAAGGGGGGTCAATCTATTTTCCAAAGCACCAAAAGGCAAGACAAGAAACAACAGTTGGAAACAAACCAAGAAAAGAAGCAACTTAGAACAAAAGAGAAATTTCCGAACGGTGAGAGCAATCAACCAATGGAACTGCTTGCTTTCAATGGTTGTGGGTGTTCCATCACTGAAGGCTGTCAAAAAGAGACTGGACAACCATTTGCCTGAAATGATACAGGGTCTCCTCCTTGAGCAGGGGGTTGGACTAGAAGATCTCTGAGGCCCCTCCCACTCTATTTTCTATGTTCTATGAGCTACACTCCCCAAAATCAGTAGGTTATGTATAATCATTCAATTAATACAAAAGGTCTCTAAAAGCAGATGAGAACAACAACATTATCATATTTGGTAAGAGCCCTGTTTAGAAAAAGAGTCTCTGCCCAATAAAGTAGTTTTTCAGAAAGATTTTTTAACCTACATTTTCCCTTTTGTCAGTTTTATATTCTTAGGGAAAAATTCCTGGCTTTGTATCGTTATTGCAAGCAATATTTCAGCCATAAAATATCAGGTCAGATGCAACATAAAATCTTGTTTTTAGAAACTCTGATATTCTCCA
Source organism: Laticauda colubrina (assembly GCA_015471245.1). Taxonomy (NCBI): domain Eukaryota; kingdom Metazoa; phylum Chordata; class Lepidosauria; order Squamata; family Elapidae; genus Laticauda; species Laticauda colubrina. The sequence continues at coordinate 16,206,478 of BLBF01000032.1, forward strand.
TGTAGTGAAGGAATAAGGAGGGGATTGTGGGCACAAAATGCACTGCTCCCAAAATGGTTTATAGGATTGATTGTGTTGCTCATCTGATAGGGGAATAGATGCTTTATGACACTGAATATGCTTTGAAGGGGTCTTTGAAATTTAGTGGGGTATTTTTTTTTCTTGCAAATTTTGCAGTGATCATTCCATTATAATCAGTAGGAATGTCAGGAAAGAGGTGAATAAATTAGCAAGTGGAAGTGCTCTTTGTAGTCAAAAAAGAATTTGAAACCCTGCTGGCTTTCATGAGGTTAGCCTTAATGTTCCTGAGCTTGATAATCATTGTAGTTGAATTATGGATGAGGTTTCATGGCAGAAGGAATGCAAGCCTGCTTGGTTTGTGGATTGTATACATAATAAGTCAGAAAAATTGTCAAGATAAAATGTATACTCATATGGTAATGAGGTTCAAAACTGAAATGGCAGATAACACTAAAGAAATATCTAAATATAGTTTAGCTCCAGTGGTCATTAGAAATGCCTCTGAAGGCAGCAGAATTGCTGGTGGCACACAACCATATTGTCCCTTTGCTCTGGTGTCCTTTTGACTTTCTACAGGCATTTTTTCAGAGTAGGGAGACAAAGAGGAATTATGGAGAAATAGGAATATTGACAGCTTACCCAATACTGCATGTGCTATAAAGAATTCGTACATGATATCAACAAAATATTGCAATAAAGTATTGTCAAATGGGATATATAAAGGCAAGTTTCTTGCCTCTAGGATATTTCAAAATGTGTTGTTGAATTAGTATCCTCAGTATCCCCTGACATTTATCAGCACCTGGGATTTATGGGTCATTATAGTCCAGCAGAAACTGAAGGGCTTTGTACCCCTGGTTTGCTTATTGCTACAGACACCTCTGTAATGGAAAGCTTATATAAAACACCAAGGGGAATGGTATTGATGTTCCCAACCTGATTCTTGCTGATTAAGAAAGCCAGCAAATGAGTTTTCCCATTCTCTTAATTACATTATAGAATTTATGTGAAAGTCTTTCCCTTACCATCTTTTTGGATCAAATCCCCTTTGTTTCTCTTTTAAACTGAAGATTGCTGCACCTAGCTGACCTGTGTTAGACAAATTGTCTTGTCTACTTATTATCTAAAGGCCCTGTCACACTGGCCGACGGATGCAAAACGTTTGTAAAAAGGACACAGCGGACGAGAAAAATGTTCCATCCGTTGTTATCCACTCTCAAAAGGGGCAAAAATTTGCATAACCAGAGCGGACAACACGGAAAGGAACAGATGGGGGGAGGACGTAGGGCGGATGGAAAGTGGATGCTCCACGGAAGCCTAGCGGATGGAAGTGGATGGGAGCGGATGGCACATCCGCAAGGCTTCCGGAGGACCGCAGTAAAGCGGACGCGGAACAGATACAGCGGATGCAGAGCGACGCCGAGCAGATGAAGCGGATGCACAGCGGAAGCCTAGCGGATGTCTAACGGATGCCTAGCGTTCACTGCGCATGCGGGGAGGATGCATTGCATCAGTCCCGCGGATATAAAGGGAAGCAGCCCCCAAGCAGGTCACCATTCAGAGGAAAGACCTGCTTCCAGACACATCTCTAGCCTGCCTGCCTGCCAGCCTGCCTGCCAGCCAGCAACCGCACAACCATGGGGAAGAACAGAAAGCCTCAGCCATCTGCTGCCAGCCCTGGCAAGAGGGACAGGGCCACCCTCCCACCCCCTGGTCCTCACTCTGCTTCTGCTGGGGCTTCTGCAGCCCGGGGTCGCTCTTCTGGGGCTGGGGCTTCTGCTGCTTCTGCTTCTGGAGGAGCTGATGATGCTGCTTCTGGCGGTGGTGCTTCTGCTGGTGCTTACTCTGCTGAAGC
>BLBF01000032.1:16208363-16310478 GCA_015471245.1 Laticauda colubrina
TGAAGCTGCTTCTGGCGGTGGTGCTTCTGCTGGTGCTTACTCTGCTGGCACTGCTCCTGGTGCTGGGGCTTCTGCTGGTGCTTACTCTGCTGGCGCTGCTCCTGGTGCTGGTGCTTCTGCTGGTGCTTACTTTCTCATTTTGGTCTCTAATGTATCTTTTGCGCTATTTAATTGATTGTACCCTACCTATTTTATGCTGATCTAGGATGATAATAGAGATTTTGTATGATTTACGGATAATGCAAGCTGTTGACCCACCTGACTTTGTTCTCTGGTTTCAGCTCAGTGTTCATGCTGGCGTTTTACCTATCCTGTTTTGTGATATTGACCACACTAGTGTTTGTTTCAGTCATTTACTCCTGTGTAAAGGTAAGTTGATTCCTCATGTATTGTTTTAATTAATTAATCTTAAAATACTAAAACAAGAGTTTGGATGGAAAAGGGCTACACATGGCAAGTAACATAGTTCAAACAAGAGGAAAATGGTGAAGGAAGTCAAGAGTTAAATTCTGATCTCCCTAAATACTTAATACATTTTCCCATCACAACTCAGCAGCAGTTTTTCCGATGACTTTTGTGGGTTCTGAAACAAGAAAATATTAAAGTGATAGGATAGTATATGTCCCATACTTGTAAATTAATAGAAGGATTTTGATTTTAAAATTGGAAATTACTTTTGATCTTAAAATGAGATGAAGACCATAGAAACTACAATTCCTCAAATATGAGAACAGTATTTTTTCAGTGAATATCTGATAGGTTAGAAGTAATGTCCATCCTATTGGTACATCAATTCACATGGTTTGGTATTGTTCTACTATTGCAATATTTAGGGCTGAAATTCATAGGATTTTAAACATAATTTCAGAGGAAAGATTGTGTTTCAATAATTTCTTTTTCTTGTTTACTTTTGGCATTTATCAGGATGCTTAAAACCATGCATGGGGAATGGCCAACATAAATATACAGTATTGGAAAAATAAACTGGTTTGCACCATTGCTAATATGCATTGTTTACCAACGTTTGACCTTTTTTAAACTGAACTTCCAGAAATAAGGCTTTAATAAAGCAATTTGGTCACAATTGGAGGTTAGGGGTAGGGAATTGTTTTATGTATAATATACTGAAGATTTCCAGATCTTTAAAATTTTATATCACATTATTATCATTGTTGTATGCAAGCATACATTTAGTTGGTTTGATAAAGCACAAAATTGTATGTTTACACAAGCAATAAGTAGATAGATATATATATCATCCAGCAACATGACAGACTTCAGGCTAAAGCCAAGTAGGCAGTTGACTTCAGTTTGAAGGTCACTAAGGCTACCATTCCTTCCAAAGCATTCCAAAAATACAAATCTTTCCATCTGATGATTCCCAGTCAATATAGCCTGGGGCGCCATATATCCTTGACTGGCCCCATCAGTCCCTTCCCCTTTTGTCTGCTGTACAAACACAGCCAGAACACAAATATTCTGATTTTCTTTACAAGGAGAAAAAAGTCAGTAAGAAACTGTTAACTTTGGCTAACATTGGCTAATGAAAGACCCAGGGATAAATCTAGCAGTTGAAATTATGAACTTTCCAGCTCTTTGGCATGTTAACTTAAATGCTTAGACTCTGAATTGTTTTCTAAAAGCATTTTGATGTAGACAGTCCTGATGGTACTCTGAATCAACTCCTGCATTTCTGAAACAACCACCCATTTTCCCTGCCCCATTTTTGCAAAACTCATGGTTTACTACCTTCATGGTCCTTTGCTTTACTTCCTTCTTGCATATTTTTCCATATCTTTGAAACCATCAATGTCAAATCTTGGAACACATTGTTGGCCTTTTAACCATTAACCATTTCCATCCTAAATTATTATTGTTCTCTGCAAAGTCTACTGCTTCATGAAATTATATTTCTCCTTCATTGATATGAAAACTTTGTTTTTATACTTCTTTATATGGACTATTTTGCTCAGTTATGCAGTTTTGAAAAAATTATAACCAAAAGATCAAATGACAGGCAGGTAGGTTCTTGGACAAATACAAAGAGTGATCTCTTTTCCCCGCTTAAAGCAGAAGTGGGCTGCTGCTGGTTCGCACCGATTCTAGTGAACTGGAAGTTAAGATCAGATACAGTTCGGCCAACTGGCAAATCCCACTGCTGGCTGGCCCCTCACATGCCCGTTTTTGGGCCGATTTTGGCCTGGAAAATGGCCAAAAATGGCCTGAAAATGCCCCCAAATGGCCTGGTTTTGGGGCCATTTTCAGGCTGTTTTCAGGTTTAGTGGTAGTCTAAAGAGCAGTCCTTTCCACATCACGCTGTTTGGGAGTGCTGACACAGAAGTCCAATAATCTGGAGGCATCCAGATTGGAGTGGACTTACCTATGCGGTTTTAAAAATTACTCTTGGATTTTAGGGAGGTATCAGTACTTATAAGAAGTGCTGATAATGCAAGTGGTCCTTAACTTATGAGTACAGGTCGGACCGGAATTTCCATCATAGATCATTGCAGTTGTAAATCAAATCAGACACAATTTTTGCGACCTTTTTTACGATGGTTGCCAAGTGAATCACCCACCAAAGTCATTAAGCAAACCCCTTTGTATGGGTCTGAATGGGTTGTAAATGCAAACTCATCTTTCCAAATGGCAACTTTTTGCCAGAAATAAACAACGACAAAGTCACAAATCACGATTGCTTGACCACAGGACATTGCAGTGGGTCATACATTTGAGTTGCTTGCCCAAATTGGGATCACATGAATACGGGGGAGGATAATGGTCACAAGTGCGAGGAAGTGACTTTTTTCAGCCCTGCCTTAACTTTGAACGGTTTCTAAACAAATGGTCATAAGTCAAGGATTGCCTGTAATTTTGTTCTCGGTGTGGTGCAAAATTTATTTCTGCCAATATAAAATGGAGTGGTATTTCACTGTGATTCATCCATAACAGTAAGAGCTGCTGGTGTGCTACACTCTTAGTTCAACCACAAGAGCATTGTCAAATGTAGTTGCTGTTTCTGGCATCATCTTCATCTTCTTCTTTTTTATGAAGATTTTTTTATTTTTTAACAACAAACATAAACACAAAAGATAAAACCTTCTTTCCATTGTACAGTGTGTTGGCCATTACAAATCTTCTTGTGCACAATATCAATAGTCCTTCCCTTCTAACTACATTATTAAAATTTATTTTACATGAATATGCATATTATATTATTATTAACTACTTATTGGACTTTAACTACTTATCATCCTTTTCAAGCAAATTTTAATTTTTAAGATATCTCAATCCATAATATTCATTTCATTATAATCCGTTATAACATATTACATTGTCTTATCTTCATTCTATCATTGTATTTATATTGTATTATATTCTATTTCCCTATTCTCTTTTCTGACCATTGATGAAATAAATCCCAAATTTTATAATACTCTTTATCTTCTTGCTCTCTAATTGCTAATGTCAATATACTCATTTCTGCACATTCCATTATTTTCATATCATCTTCATCTTCGCCACTAACAATATGGAACTGCATTTTGCTGTGTCTTATATCACGTTCTTATATGTCTCCTCCTTTCCAATTCATTCCTTTGCCTATTCTAGAAAACACAGAGAAATTCTTTATATTCGATGTCAGGGAGAGTAGCAACTTAAAAACAATCAACATTGATGTGGATTGTTCCCTTCTTTCTTTTGCCAGCAAATCCATGTTTCCTATCATCAAATAATTTCATAATTATGTTTGTGTTTGAAGGAAGTGAAAGTCCTTCTCTAAGTGCAAAAGGGGGAGGTTGATGGGTTAGTCATTGCTAAAAGATTAATTGGGTTCCCCCCCCTTTAAAAAAATGCTTAGAAGCTAGTTGATGAAATAATAGTGATGGATATGGGAGCTGTTATTTCTCCTTTGTTTCTGGGTTTTTCCCTAGGAATGGCAGTGGAGAGGACTATGATGAGCTGAAATTAACACCCAGCAGGGAGGCCTTTAACTTCTATAGAATTTCTGCATTTGCATTCTGAGCCTAAAGTATCTGTTTGGTCTCCATGGATTTGTGACATTAAAAATGTGTGTGGGAGAGTTGAAGGGGAAAAAAACAATTAACAACAAATAAAAACCTAGTGATAGTAAGAGAAAGAGAGAAGTGGGGGAGAAGAAGAGGAAGAAACAAAGGAAAAAAAGACTCTCTAGCCAGGATAAAAACTTCAGTACATATACATTTCAGGGAGCCCAAATTCATGTGTCAACATTCTTTGGACTTTATTTATTCAAGATAATATTGATAACTATCAGGCCACTTTTGGTGTCTTTGGTAGCATTTCCATCAGTTTTTAGGATGATCAGATTTAATGTAGTTTGCTTGTTCTACACCAAACATATACGAATAAAAGGGAACATTTCGACAGGATGGTAGGCACGCTGGTGCGCTTATGCACACCACCTACAGACCTCTTAGGAAAGGGGTGAGTTCAACAGTAGACGGTCTCAGGTGTAAGTTTTTGGGGGTTGGGGAAGAAACCACGGAGTCAGTAGTGTATTCCAGGTATTGACCACTCTGTTGCTGAAGTCATATTACAGAGTTGGTGCGGTTTACCTTAAGTTTGTATCTATTGTGTGCTCGTGTATTGTTGTGGTTGAAGCTGAAGTAGTCATTGACGGGTAGGACATTGCAATAGATAATTTTATGTACTATGCTTAGGTCAGCATAGTACATAAAATTTTTGAGGTTTCAGGGCATTTTTATTTGTCAGCATCGATATCATCAGTTGACTATTTTGTTTGCATTTGTTGTCCACCTAACCTTGATTTCCCTTAATCCTTTTTATGTAAGAAAAGTCTAAATAATTTACAATTTAGAAACAGAACAGAATGCTGAAGATTTTTGTAAGCATATTCAAGTTGACACATCTTTCCCGGATGAGGCTTTGATCACACAGTGAAAACAAATGTGGATCTGATCATAAAACATTCCTAATTTTGGATGCTATTCTCTGATTTTCACCTAAAATCTATTATAACTACCAGGGAGAATGAAGTCAATATAACAAGTTATTCAGCAATTGTATATTCCCACTGCAAAAATTACATGGATATGGGGAGAGACAGTTGGCCATTAATTCATTCTTGGGCAATTAAATATTAATGCCTGTAGCATTTCAGCATGTCATGTACAAAATCATACTTTTAAATATCTTATTTTCTCCTTCTATTCAGCTGTTTCCAGGTCCACTCCAGACTCTTTCACGGAAAATTGTTCAGTGCAGGACCAATAACACCCTAGTCGGAGTCTTCACTATTGTATTAGTTTTCCTCTCAGCCTTTGTCAATATGGTATGCTACATTTCCCTTTTATGATTGAGCTTTAGTGTGAATTATTAGTGCTGCAGAAGCTGAAGAGCAAGGCCAAAATGTTGCTGTGGACTGGTAATTATTAATATAAAAATATAGAATAATCATACACAGTGTATTTAATTTGATTAGATTTAATATACATTAAGAAAAACATTACTTTCTACATATCTCCTTTCTCTGCCCCAAACTATTTGTTAGAGTATACCACTATATGCACTGGCTATTCTGTCTCTTTTGTAATTGGCACATAATTTGATTTTAGAAGAATATTTCCTTAAAAACTTGTGGATATGTAACAATCCTCTATAAACTTCTCAACCCCTGTTTAAAATCATATAAAGTGTCACTTTTATGTACCATCTGACCATGTGGTGTGGAAGGAAATATTTCCTTTTGTTTGTTCGTAAACTCTCCACAATTTATCTTCATTGAAGGACCCTAGATTTTAATTCTGTAAGAAAACTCTCCATCTTGTGTGCATTGGTATAAAGAACTACCGCTGAAGACATGTATATGCTTGTGAGGCACAAAGAATGCTGCTTTGGTTAGTTTTCTCCTTGGATTTGTCTTTGTTTGATGTTTATCTCTTCTTTTTCCACCAGTTCACCTGTAGTACTGTGGACCTTCGTGACTGTATAGCTGCAGAGTATAATCTCACTCCCCCTCAGGTGAATTCATGCCATGTTGGCTATTCCAATTATAGCCTGGAAACCACAGAAGGATTCTGTGCTACTTCTCAGCCAAACTGTAACTTTCCAGAGGTATTTGCTTTGTGCTGTAATGTGGGTGCCTTTGTTTTGGGTAAAAATGGCATAACATCCTATTGGGGTCTTCATTATTATATTGGTTTTTCTCTCAGCTTTTATCAATATAGTCGACTAAAATGGCATCATCTGCTCCTTAGAATCCTTTATTGAAACAGGGCTTGGGTTTTTGTACTTTCATTTGCCACTCAACTCTTAATCCCTCTGTATGATCTTTAAGAAGAATTCTTCATGTTCCATACAATGAAGTAATGAAAACTCCTTCAGGCTGAGGAGTGAATAATTTTATTTCAGAATGTTCCCACGTGTAATCAGACTTTGCCTTGTAAAATTAGGACACCACAGGATAAGCATTAGCGTAGCTCCCTTCTGAATTGCCATTTTCTAGACAATGAATTGGGAGCTTTCTAAGTGGTAGGATGCATACCCTTTTATATAGAATTAGATGCATTCATATTGCAAGATGAGCTTATTGAATAATTTTCAAGAACACAATCACTAGGCAGTCCCATTCCGGAACCCACACCCTGAAAGCAGTATGCTTTTCCAATTGAACTGTGTAGAATGTGATGGCCCAGGGCATGGCACAAAGGCAACACAACCAGATAATAAGTAGGTAATCTCAAAGCTCCAAACTTTGCCCCCAAGGTTCTGGTTACCTTCTGGTCTGGAGAAAAACTCTCCCAGGAACAGCCTGTGGCTGTTCAAGTCCAAAATGTTGTCAACAGAAAATTTTAACTATAAGTCCAAACAAGGCAATATGAGGTAATTAATCCGGCAGGGCAACATAAGGAGTTCCAGAAGTGCAATAACATGGCAGTAAATCAACCCAGTTGGGAAGATGCCAGGAACGCAGAGAGCCACAGTCAACACAAGATAAACTCACGTTTGTTCCTGGCAAACGCAGCTCTTAGCTGCCTCTCCTTTAAACTCTCTTTCCAGGTGTGCCTAGTGAAGGAAATCAGGGTCCTTTCCTCCCCCATAAACCATGCAACCTGCATTGCTCTCTACTCCATTCTTCCCTGTGTGCTCTAGGATGAAGAAGGGGTGAACCTGGGTCTTCCTCTGAACTCCCTCTCCCTTGTTCTACCTCTTTCCTACTCTGCCCAGCCTGACTTTGCCCTTCCCCAGTTTCCTCCACAGCCAATGGAGCCATACTTCCATTCCCTGTCAGTTGTGTATCTTCCTCCTCAGATTCAGACTCCAACAGGGGCATGACATAGAGGTTTTTCTATGTATCCCAGCCTGTAGTTGGGGACAGAGGGAGGAACTCATCATGGGAGGGGAGATTCAGCAAGGCCTCTGTAGACCCCCTCCTATGATAAAAAGCTTGCAACTCTCCAAACACTTGGACATTAATCCCACCAAAAAGAATAAGGATATGTATGCAAAGATATATACAGAATTGCAACGTAAATCTGCCCAACTTAAAAAGACTCCAGTCTATTCCATGCTTGTGAGGGTATTTTCGGAACCTTGCACAATCCTAGAAAATGTTATTAAAGGAATTGCAGAGCAGTTGCTTCAAAGCATGGAGGGGCAAAAATGTAGCACAACTACATCTTTTCTGGGGACTGTAGATGGGCCTTCTGCAATTGCTCTATAACCCCAGCAGAACTCATAGTTGCTTCAAGGTGCTTCATAGAGGTGCCACATTTGCATCTACAGGCAATGCAAAGCAACTTTGGCCTTCAAATCCCAACAGCCTGCTTTAAGGAGCTGCAGACACATTTCTGTTCCTGCATGCTGCAAAGTTTATACATGTACATGCATATGTATATTGACATACATACACATCACACAGAGCTGGAGGGTTTTAAAAGAAATGCCTCTTTAAGACAGTGAAGAATGTATCTAATACTTCTTTAGATCACTGGGAATTTGGACTAATACTGCATATTATTGGAAAATAATTTGGCCTGAAAAAAAAAGATTAAATAAACCTCTAAACTCATTACTTTTTTTTCCTAGGGCCTAAAATATGCTTATGTTCGATTAGCCTGTGTGGTAATTTGCAGCTGTAAAATTCAATTTAGTTTTAGAAATCATTTCAAAAACAATCTTGGTGTCAGTTCCTCCATTAGCAATGGAAAAAAGAAAAAGGCTCCATATTCTGTGTACTATCAGCACCATTTGTCAACTATCCAACTGAATATGCTGGAGGTTGATGCCCTGCCAGCTGTTTATAGAATGGGGCATGGGGGCAGGTGGGGAGAATGAGCTCCATGATCACTGAGTTGTCAGGGAAGCATCTTACAAGTCCAGTGAACTCCCATTTGGTCAAGGTTGCACAGGTCTCCTGGAAAGAAAATTAGTTAGCCTGTGCTGGCCTCAGAATGGAGACCCTTGAAACTGACAAGTCTTAATTTGCAACTAACATATTATTCCTTTTTAACCATGTTTTGTAAATCTGCTAAGATGACCTTTAGTTTATTGATTTTTTTTCTCTTATTTTCATTCCCCTTTTCCTCACCCCACCCGCCAGTACTTTACCTACAGTGTTTTACTGACCCTTCTGGCCTGCTCCGTGTTCCTTCAGATCAGCTGCATCGGGAAACTCATTTTGATGTTGATTATTGAATTTATATATGTCCTCATTGTGGAAGTGCCAGGCCTTACTCTCTTCGATAATGCAGACCTTCTGGTTACAGCCAACGCCATGTAGGTAAACATAAAGAGTCCAGGAGGGGAGGGGAAGGTGGCCATGGTTGGTGGTGTGAAATTTTCTTGAAGAACCATGTAAATTGATATATTTTTATCTGGATTGGACCACTTCATTTGACATGTATGACTGAACACTTTCCACTTTTAAAAACAAAATGTGTATAAAAATCCACATATCTTAGAAAATTATTACAATTTTTTTAATGTATCAAGAAGTGTTACCAAATGAAATGGAATAGTCCAGAACCAGGTTTATCACTTCACATGCCATATTGGTGTCATTATCCAATATATTTCAGCAGTGTCTTAGCCCAAACCACCTCATAGGATTTTTGGGGGGAAAATAGTAGGAGGAACGGATGTTGGGTATATTTGCTGCCTTGAGTTATTTATAAAAAAAATAATAAAAGCAGGATACAAATAAATACAAATATATCTCCAAGTTTTCACAGGCAGTAAGGAGAATACACAAAATAATAGTCAGCCTGGAGTTAAATGTTGATTTGCCTCACACCATGCTGAGAATCTCCAGGATTTTGGGGCACCCTTGGTGTGCCATTTCCATCTGAGGAGTAGAGGCAAAGGAAGGGAACATGGAAAGAACATAGAGGGAAATCCTACATATCCTAGAATCAAGAGTGATACAAGTGCAGCTGGCTGTAGGGGAATGGCGTTCTCATTGGATGAGCAAAGATTGGATATTGTGGTAGCCTAGCTCCTTGTTTTTTGGAAGTTATGTCTATCATTGGCTTGGGGAGCTGTTGGAAAAGCTGTGCAGTAAAGCTTTGCTAAGGGAAGACCTCTATACTGCTGTATGGATTGCAGGCAGGCGATAACCTTATCAGTTGGTTTTCAAAGGTGTATCTCATCCATCTACAGGCAAATGCCAGGTGCAGCTTTTCAAGCAAATCTGCAGTAGCTATAGGCCAACTCCAAGTGGTCAAGGAGATCCCAGCAGCCACCTGAAGAGGATGTTGCAGGTGGTTCTCCCGTTACACGTAGGACAAAATGTATGGGAGCCACATCCCATGCAGATCAATAAACCAAGACGAACTAAGTGTGGGGATAGGGCAATATATATGAGAGATCGTATCATGCACTGCTCTTAGAAAGGATTCTTAGAATGCTTGCCACCCAAGGAAGGGAAGCCCTATGACCCACGGGGAATGTCATCATTGTCCTTATGTGGACATAGTATCAAGCGGAGGCATTGATAGTGAAGAAAAATACATAAATGTAAGAGATGCAGAACAGGAGAAGTAATTGTTTTCTAGCCTTAAATCCCTGCCACAAATCCCTTTCCCATCTTGTATGTGATATTGCAGTGGTTCTAACTTTTGATTCACGAACTCCTGGGTATTTGCGATGTGGTCACAGGGGGCCCATAAATATTTGATGCAGTCTAGTGCTTTTAATCTTGAATTAAGACTTGGGGATCTGTGGCCACAAAAGATATTTAAAAGCATCTGGGGTGAAGTAAAGGTTGAGAACTGCTATGATATCAGAAAGGGAACCTCCCTTGAAGTGCCTCCAGGAATCAAGTTATTAGAATTTGTGGTGAAAAATAAGGGTCACTCTTTCCATTCTTCTCTCAGTGAAGTGATGAAAGGTTGGTGCATGGGATAGCTTCCAGCGCTTTGCTACAAAAGGCTTGTTTTCTCATGTGAGGGTTAATTTCCCATTTAAATTTGAGCAGCGTGACAAGGCTGGTGGTAACTTGATGGCCAGCCAGTGATATCTACTTTGATAGGGGAGAGGGAGGGAGGGAGGGAGGGAGGGAGGAAGGAAGGAAGGAAGGAAGGAAGGAAGGAAGGAAGGAAGGAAGGATTCTCAAGTTAAGCTCCAAAAGATGAACTATTCATGGTTAAGTGGTCTACATTTTTAAATACTGCTTGACCTTCATGGCTGCAGGTCCTAAGGTGAAGTTATCACCAATATACAGACAATTGAGTACAGCTGCTCCATGCCTGTCATTTGATGATGCTGACACAGCTGCATCCAGCATCCAATTCAGAAACTGATGTCTAATGGTGCTGTAGCAGCAATGGTGTAGGAATCCCTGCAAAATGGTTGCATTTCCATTGCTCCCTGCAATATCGACCGGAAGTTATTGAGGCTGATTAGTGGAATCTATCTCATTCCCCTCTCAAACCAGCTCTGCGTAAGCAGGACTGGGTCTTGGGATTTTGTCCAAGGGCACCATATAACAAGGCCTGTTCCCATAAATCTTACTCAGACCAGCCAAAATCTCCCATGTCAGGCATACAAGAATTCAGCATTGACACTAGAGATGGAAAATCAAATTCTGTGGGTGACTCTGGGCTTGCAGGATTTCTTTAAGATTGACATTAAGTGATCACAAAGATGTCTTCTAAATGTGCAGTTCTTGGGAATAAGCCTCCTTCGACACAGAGGGGCTTTATTTTCAAATAGCACACACCCTGGATTGTGTTGCCTGGATGTGCTGATGACTCATTAATTTGACTAGTGACTCATTAGAGCTGGTTTCCTGTTCTGCAAAATTTTGATTCCTTTGGTGATTAGCTACCTCGCTGCTCTCATATTATTTAGTCCAGTAATGTTTTATAATTTTCATAATGCCCTTAAAATACCCTGAGTATCCATTTTGATTGAACTTGGTAAATGAGTAATGCATCAAAAAAAGATAAGAAAGTAAAAACTTTCTCAGTTTGATTCACAGAGAGGGAGGGGGATCATGTTTTTAATTGCTTTGCTGAGATAACCCATCTGAACATAATTTTTCTCTTCCTATAAGAGAAAATTGATGGCAAATTAGAAGCAAGGAGTAATCTGAAAACAAACCCTCTTTTAGACATTTTACAGTGCCAGGAATTTTGAGCAGGCTAAATTAGAGCACTTTGAAGCAATTACTTGCATCACCTCACAATCAAGATGTCAGAAATAAGGTGAAGTAAATAAGCCCATCTTTTTCAAGAAATAAATGTTGGAGCTGCATTTCGCTATGTATTAACTTTTGTTCTGAAAGTTCTTTTAATAGCAAGAGTACTTAGACATATATATGGCTTCTCAGTGCTTTACGGCACTCTCTAAGCGGTTTACAGAGTCAGCATATTGTCCCCAAGAATCTGGGTCTTCATAATAGCTAGGACTCACTACTTGGCATACTATTTATGGCTGGTGGGAAACTTTTAGGACAGCCAAGCACAGCTTAGGTGCACCTGCTTCCAGACCCAGGGAGCCCAATTCTTCTATTAAGATCCAGTGTGGTGTAGTTGTTAAGGTATACTAGGAATAGCATATTCTACTCTCTCAACTACAGAAGCTTCCCTGCTGATTTTGGGCTAATCATTCCCTCTCCTCACAGAGATTTGAGAAAAGAGATCTTACCACAAAAGAAGTTGCTACAATTATCCTTATAGAGGATGATGTTTATGTGGAAAACAAGGAAGTGGAATTAACTGAATTAATATGCATTCCATATCCACCAAACTACTGTGGTACTTCACATTGGTGGGTTTCAATTTTTTTTCCTACCGGTTCGGTGTGGGTGCACTTTGCATGCTCTTTGCACATGCACCCACCAAATGCATGGTTGGTGCACATGCAGCATTTGCAACTCATCTTCTGCTGCAAGGCCTGTGTGTAAAACAGCTGACGTATGGCAATCCACTGTGCTGCATGAAGCAGCTCAACTTGAAAACCTGGAAATAAAGGTAAGAATAGAGCTGGGGTGGGGCAGGCCCAGCAGCTGATAGTCAAAGCCAACAGATGATCTTCGGAGCTACCAGTTCGGCCGAACCAGTAGAATACCACCACTGGTACTGCGGTACTCAACTGCTTCGAAAATCATTGAATTTGGTACACAATTTGATATGAAAATTTTGTTCCGGTACTCATCGTTTGTTTGGTACTCAATGCATAAACTAAAACTTGTTGATTTCAGCTGCCTTGTGACTCATTACATTTTTCCTGGGAAAAATTTGTTTGGTACTCAACATTTTTGGTATTCATTGTGCCTCTCAGAACCAATTAATGATGAGTACCGAGGTACCATTGTATGGGCAATGTTAACTACATAGAGGTGCCACTTTTTCCTACACTGAGCAGAGGAACGGACACTGAGTCCCAAATGCCCCCTTCCAATTCTCTGATTCTAAGGAAAGGCTGGTACATATTCACAGAGCTGTAGCTGCAACTCCACAAGAACAACAAAGCACTTGAAGTTATAACTGGAAAATCAACTGCAAGAATTCGGCATGGCTACATACATGGACAGCTTGATGTTAGCTAAATAGAAATTTAACTAACATACTTCTAAACGTACTTTAATTGAAGTATGTTTAATTTGAAAAATTAATTTGAACTGCAAGAAAGGAAAACAATGGCATGAATTTGATTACAAATTTCCTTTGCTGAGGCTGACGTAACAATTTGATTCTACTATAATGAAATCTTAAATCTGTGACAAGATATAAGTGAAATTTCCAGGAAGGTACATAACTCCTACTCCTGAAATATGAAGAAAATTGTGATTATAAGATATTCTTCCATTGAATGAAATAATGTCAATAAAGGAGAATATGTGTAGTTCAGGGTTGAAACGAGGGTTCCTTGGTGCTCTCTGAGCTTGCTTGTTTGTTGCAGACATTTCATAATCCTAATTAGGTAACATGATTAGTGCTTGTAAGGAGTGCTGTTAACTGTCAGTTTATATTCTGGTGACTTGACTGTCTGTGTTGGGTGTGGGCAATCTTAGAGATTCTTTGATCGGGCTGTTTACTGATGGCTCTTTGGCAGTTTCTTGATTAGGGTGTTGCTTATTTGATTGTTGGTCTGAAGTTAACCTTGGAATTATGCTGATCTGGGTGCTGATTACTGGTGGAGAGGTGCTGGAATCTTTTTGTCTCTTTTGGGCTAGTCGATTGTCTCTCTGCATAGTCTATAGATGTTGTTAATGTCTATGTGTCTATTGATGGCTGATTTGTCAGAGTGCCAGGCTTCTAGGACCCCTTAGTTAAATAATACAGTTTGGTAGATATGAAGATTCACATTTTCCACATAATTCAGTGAAATACTTTGCCCTTAAAAGGGATTTTGTCAATGTAATATTTCACAACCAATACATTATGCCCATTTGGGTATAGATATCTTTAGATTTACACATCACTGGAATTATCTGCTTTACTTCTAAGCAAAGTAGATATATAATGTCTTGTCTAACTCTATCATTTCCCTTCTAATCCTTCCCGGTAAATCCTCCCTTCAACCAAAATTAAATCCAAAAGGTACAGATTAAACCTCTTGTGTTAACCATTCTCATCAAACACATTCTTTCGAAGTGGTTATGGCTCCCCATAGTGTCCAAAGTGAAAAACTGAAAGAATGTTATTTTGGAGCATTTGCGCATTAAATATCTCTGTCCTAAATGTATGCTTCTTGAATTTATTAGCATATTGAACCGAATGGTACTTTGGAAGCTTTCTAGAAAAACAAGGTCAGGGAACATTTCTGAAATGATTTTCAACCTCTTTACCAACCATGATCATAAGAAGTGTCACTATTTTCTTTTGTGTATTAAAAAGTGTTGCATTTGTGTGCATGTATGTTTAAATGTCCCCTGGGAAGCTGGTAGTGAGTTGTGAACATTTCACTCTGGGTCATTGACAAATGAGGGGGGGGGGTGAGAAAGGGGTGAGGCTTAGGAGGAAGAAGTCACTAACGTGCTATGCTGCTGCCTAAATGCATCTCTTGTAGGGATGTTCTTATATTTTTCATATTGCATAGGATGTCTGTGTTTCAACCAGATGGTTAGTGGGTTGAATTTGCAAATGGCTTTGTGTATGATGGATGGGGCTTGGGAAAGAATGCAGTTTTGTTGACTGAATTGGTTACATTCCAGACATGAAGGGGATAGAACAATCTTTGGAAAATGATATTTACACACATACTTATTGGCCCTCCATTCATATAAACTAGGGAGTGCCCCTAACTGTTTGAGAACATGTATTTTCTTAAGAGGGATGTTTTTATCCACTATTAATATATTATAATGTGTCAGTACTTTTTTATAGATATTGTAAATAGTGATGTCTATTGCTGGGCTAATAAATAAAGTTATATTCTATTCTTGCCAGCTGCCTGTAGTTTGGCAGTTCGAATCTCAGACATGAGAGATGTGTGCTCATGTGTGCCTGCACCCCTCCAGCAAGAAAATAAATGCAGTGCTCATAAGTAATCAGGCTATAGTCATTTATTGGATGCAAAATAAATGTTTTCATTGGGCGAAAAAAGGGAACATGTAGCCCAGAACAATTTTTATACTTCCTTTTGTTTAAATTTCTTTTCCACTTCCCAACAGGGCAATGTGTGTATCCCATTCTGCCAGTGGGGAGACAAGGATAAGATACATATTTAACAGATAATCAGAGTTAGAAGGGACCTTGTAGGTCATCTAGTCCAACTCCATGCCCAAGCGGGAGCCCTTACACCATTTCTGACAAATGGCAGTCCAATCTCTTCCTGAAGGTCTCAAGTGATGGTGCTCCCACAACGTCCGAGGGCAAGCTGTTCCATAAGTTGATGGTTCTCACTGTCAGAAGGTTTCTCCTTATTTCCAGGTTAAATCTCCCCTTGTTCAGTTTCCATCCATTATTCCTTGTCTGGCCTACAGCAGTTTAGTGAAAGAAGATATGAGGCTAACATGGCTCAGAACTCAAAAGCTTATCAATGCAAGTGATGATGATCACTCTAATGATCATCTCAAAGGTGCTTTTTTGAAAAGCAACTTGAGTGTTTTTCCTTGAGGAAGAAGAAGCAAACCTTTCGCTTCTCATCCAAGAAGCTTCATCCCTTGCAATTCATTCACAACTGATGAAGCTTTTTGGATGAGAAATGAAACATTTTCTTTTTCTTCCTCAAGGGAAGTTGCCTTTTGATAAAGCACCTTTGAGACAACTTTGACCTGATGACTGAGAATCTCTACAGGCTAATGATGTATAAAAGAAACGAAAGATCTCTTTGTTTTGCCTAAAATATATCCCTCTTGTTCTTTCAGTATGTTTTCCAATGAGACTGAGAATGGAATATGGTGAGTTAATGAAGGGTGATGTTATTGCATTTTCAACAATTCATCTAGACTCTGTGGAAGCTTGTATTGGTGCAGATCTGTGGCAGAAGGAGGGAGGGTGGTCTTGGGTCAAGATGCTGCACTTGGACTGCAGCTGGTTGCATTCACTTTTTAACCCAGGATATATCTGATCTTTTCCTGGATCAGAAGTCCTTGCACTCAGTCATTCAAGTACTGGTCATCTCACATCTAGACCACTGGTAGGATTCAAATTTCCTTACTACCAGTTTTGTGGGTGTGGCTTGCTGGGCGTGGTGTGGCTTAGTGGGCATGGCAGGGGAAGGTTACTGTAAAATCTCCATTCCTACCACACTCCTGGGGGAAGATTATTGCAAAATCCCCATTCCCTCCCCACCCCACTAACCTGCTTTCCAGCTCTGTTCTCCTGTGCAGGGCAACAAAAGAAGATCTAGAAAATCAACTGGGACTCAGGAGACAGAGAATAGATGGGGGTTGGGCCAGTCAGAAGTGGTATTTGCCAGTTCTCCAAACTACTCAAAATTTCCACTACTGGTTCTGGTCAGAACTGGTCAGAACTTGCTGAATGCCATCTCTGATCTAGACAATTGCAATGTGCTCTACATGGTGCTACCCTTTAAGAGCATTCTCTCCTGTGGCCCCTGCCCTTTAGTCCATCTTACCCAGGAGTGGGTTTCAAATTTTTTAACAACAGTTTCTGTGGGCATGGCTTAGTTGGTGGGCGTGGCTTGGTGGTCATGTTACTGGCTGGGCATGGCCAACTCAACAACACTTACATCGAGGCACACATCTCCTCACCTGGCCTTTCGTGACTGTGGGGATGCTGCAACAGTTATTAAATGTAAAAAATGATCATAAGTCACTTTTTTCAATGGTCACTTCCCACAAGCAAAGTATCAGCAAAGGAGGGGAAAAAAACTCCAGAGAAGTTCCAGAGACAGGAAGTCTAGTCCTGCCAAGAATGTAATAAGGGTTAATGGAGAGACAGTTTCTGTAAGCAATGCCAGAATGTTTCCTTCCTGCCTTCCTTACAGGATTAGGCCAGTAATTCCTTCTAACAATCGGTTCTCCGAACTGCTTAGAATGTTAACAACCAGTTCTAGCAAATAGGCGCGAACTGGTAGAATCCCACCCCTCATCTTACCCCCTGAGGTGACATTGGCTCCTACCCTTCAGTCCTTCCTCAGCAGCCTGAAGAGCTGGATCTGCCAGGTGGCTTGGGGTCCCAATGGGGGAGCATCACTTAGAAGGTGGTTGTTGAATTAAGAGGCAATCCCATTCCCCTCTCCCATTCATCTTTTAACTATATTTTATCATGATTGGGATTTCTTTTCTTTTTTTTATTCTTTTAACAATATTTATTTGTTAGGATTTTAATGCTGGAAGCCACACAGAGTCATTTTGTTATGAGATGGGCAGCAAATAAATTAAATAAGTAAATAAACAAATACTACATACACAACAAGGGACAATAATTACAACAATTATTACAAATAATAATACACAACAAGGGACACTCAGGACACAGAGAAATTGAACTCTAAGCCCTCTGACAGCATTTCTAGGGATGAGAAAGACTGGAAGGTTTGATTTGACAACATGCGAAGCATTATGTTCTTTATGCTTGAGTCACTGTTGCATTATAATTTTCAGATTTGTGCATTTTGTTTCCTGTATAGTCCTTCCCATGTGTCCAGGGTTGCTTTGAAGATTGTAACCCCTGTTGTCATCACTGTTTTTGTCTTGGCGGTCTATCTACATGCACAGCAGGTGGAATCCACAGCGAGGTTGGATTTCCTTTGGAAGCTTCAGGTGCGTATGTCCGCAGGTGCTTATTCTTCCACGCTTGTCTTTAATATTATATTAGAATACCTTCTGATCAGTATGTGATTGCTGCTCATGCTGTTATTTTGTTGGGCTACTGTGCTCATGAATCAGAACTAGAATTCTCAGATCAGAGGAAACTTATGCAGGATTTTTTTTTTTTATTTCATGATCACAGATATCTTGCTATGAAATATGTAATCGACAGGGTGCTGATTGACATCAGCTTAGTGTAGTGGGCCTATAAATTAGGCCTTACAGAACATTTGTGTGGAAAAAATGTGTTACACAACATTGTAAATTGTGTAAAGAAAGAGCTTTGTAATTCAGTGGGAGTCCTTTTCAAAAACTAATTACTTTTACTCGATTAAATTACATCTCAAGGATAACAATTTTGGAAATTTTTCTGCTTTTACGAACATCTGTTGATTATTTCTTCTTCATAGAATTCTGCTCCTATTGATCTCACCAAACTGAATCAGAACTTAAAACGAAGCTTCCACCAATATTTGAGAGTTCAATTTTTGAGGACAGAATTAATAATTTCAGGAATAGGCCTTCTATGTATGCTTAAAATTAGAACCCAATGAAGTGTAAAATGTAATTCTGTTGATACCGGTCTATTAATGCATGTTTATTTCCAGCCCATTTCCCATATCAATGAAGTTAACTTGCAACCACCTCCTTGTCTCTCTCTTCAGGCTACTGAAGAAAAGGAGGAGATGGAGGAGCTGCAGGCCTACAACAGACGGCTTCTCCATAATATCTTGCCAAAGGATGTAGCAGCCCACTTTCTTGCACAGGAACGGAGAAACGATGAACTGTATTACCAGTCCTGTGAATGTGTTGCTGTCATGTTTGCTTCCATCAGCAACTTCTCAGAATTCTATGTGGAGTTAGAGGCCAACAATGAAGGGGTGGAGTGCTTGAGGCTCCTCAATGAAATCATTGCTGACTTCGATGAGGTGAGCAAATTCAAGGAGAACAATGGTCTCTTTCATGCTGAGGACCGATCACTATGTCAATACCTTGCTCCACACAATATTGTCTTTGACACTTTGGGGTATCTAAGTTCAGAGGTTTTTTAAAGTTTTTTTAAAACTTTATGCAATACTAGAGATTAATGCGAACATTTAGTTGAACCTTCTCTACAATCATAGTTCCTCAAAATTCCATGGAACTAGTTATCCTATCCCAGTTGAGTGATTGCATGTCCTGTTCACCTATTTAGTCTTTTGGTCCCTGGTGCCTTAGAGTGGGTGGGACAAGTAGGAATTTTGCTAAGACAGCTGAAATAAGCATGTGCACTTGCTAGGAAATTTATTCATTATACTTAGTATGGATTTTCTTGAATCTTTTTTGTCGCAAAGAAGGAATCATAAGGCAGAGATGGGAAATTATGGCCTCTTTATGATTGTGGACTTCAACTCCCAGAATTCCCGAGCCAGCATGACTGGCTCAGGAATACTGCGAGTTGAAGTCTACATGTCATAAAAGGGTCATTGTTTCCCACTCCTGTTATAAGGGAATAAACTCTGCCCTATTATTAAAAGTGCAAACAGTGTAATTCAATTACCTGTGTTGATAGCAAGCACTGACACATGTCATTTGTAATACTAGAGACACAAGAATTTAGACAGACAGAATATATAATATATTCATATTATAATTATATTATGATATATTATACTATATATATTATAATATATATTATACCAGACTAGAATATTGCATCAGATCTAGGACTTAATAATTCAAAGCACAACCATAACTGTTTTCCAGTGATTTTGAAATAGCTGATACAGGATTTCAGTGTCTGTATTTGTACTCAGGATCCAAATAGCTCATCTATTTTCTTTTCATAGATGAATCAGGCTGGATTGTTCCCACTGTGGGTTAATGCATGTAGTGCCTAGGGCTGTGCACAGACCACTTACAGAGCATGGATTTATTTACATGTATGTCTTTTTCCTTCCTTGGTTTGTAGATAATAAGTGAAGACCAATTTCGACAGCTGGAAAAGATTAAAACAATAGGGAGCACATATATGGCTGCTTCGGGTCTTAATGATTCCACCTATGACAAGGTGGGCAAAACACATATCAAGGCCCTGGCGGACTTTGCAATGAGGTTAATGGATCAAATGAAATACATCAATGAGCATTCATTCAACAATTTTCAAATGAAAATAGGTAAATATTGCGGTTGTACTTGAGGCTCCAGAAATTCACCCTGTGAATCCACTCTCTATGATTAAAAAAAAAATTCAAATGCCATATTTTGCATGAAGCTACTGATTGCAAGTAATCCTAGGTGTTGTTTCTTTTAACTAGTATTTATTTGGCAGTGCCGATTATGGCTTATACAAATTATATAACATGTCCTACTGATAATGGGAAAATCAATATACATCCCTGCATCACAAAGTATTTTTGCTCTTTGGGGTACGGTAGCTACAAGCATAAATCATTCTGGATACAAAAATATATCGAAGAATAAGCATATAATAAGATAAGCAAGTAATCGGTGATCTTTTCAGCTTCCAGAATTTCACACATACATACACACAAGTAGCAATGCAATCTTTCCAGTAAGTAGGTTTGTAACTGCATCCTAATAGGTCTACATTTCACTAGTACCAAAAATGCATAAATATGGAAGCGATATCATTGTCGTCATCATCATCATCATCATCATCATCATCATCATCATCATCATCATCATTTTTGCATTTCTCCCTTGATACAATTTCCTTCACATTGATGTACTGGAAAGAAAAAAATACTGGCAATATCCAGAGCAGGCATGGTTTGCTCTCACTCTCGTTGGGGCACATATTGGAGGCAATGGTTCTTCAGTTCAGATGTTCCTACAAAATACTTCTTTCACATTTGAATCCTGTGACCTGTAGGAGGCGCAGAAGGCTAAAGAGCAAGACAGTAATCTCCATATTTAATATTCCTTCTGGCATTAAATTCAGTAGCTTCAGAAACACCTTAATAGGTTGTGATCAAATCCAATCCTTATTGATTTTGATGGAAAAGATTTAAGAAAATTCTGAATGTTTCCACTGAAGTCAGTGGGAGCAAATTGTCGCTTTAGTTTCCAAATGCTTATTTTTTAATTGCAAACTTGTGCAAAGGATGCATCGTTTCTTTTCTCTCTTCCTCTTTGCCTGCATGCACGCTCTCTCTGTCTCTCCCTTCTCTTTCTTTGTATTTGTTCATTTTTTTAAAATGTTAGAATATTTTTTTAAATAATATTTGTTGGAAAATATGAATCTATATAAATTATTTATTTATTATATTTATATGGCCTATCTAAAAAAACATGACTCTGGTATAAATTACACTAGTTAACAGCTAAATAAATAAATGAAATAAGGGTGTGTAGAAAAAAGCTTCCTTTCCTCCTTTTATTTATACAAAACTAAAAGGTAATTTCTTTGAAACTTAGTAGAGATGAATGAGGCCTGGGGATGAATCTGGTGGTTGTGTTGTTTCTGCATGTGATTTACAGATGAAAACTGATAAGCAGCAATTTATTTTTGGAAGTTTAATTCCTTACCGCTTTGTTTCTAGGGCTCAATATCGGTCCCGTAGTAGCAGGGGTCATAGGTGCACGTAAGCCCCAGTATGATATTTGGGGCAACACTGTGAATGTAGCTAGTCGAATGGACAGTACAGGAGTACCCGATAGGATTCAGGTGAGTCTTTTCACACCTTTTCTTGCCTTCCCAAATTCTGCTTGCAGCAGCACTTACATAACTTGTAATAATGAAAGAGGAGAAGATATACACTGCTCAAAAAAATAAAGGGAACACTAAAACAACACAATGTAACTGCAAGTCAATCACAATTCTGTGAAATCAAACTGTCCACTTAGGTAGCAACACTGATTGACAATCAATTTCACATGCTGTTGTGCAAATGGAATAGACAACAGGTAGAAAACATAGGCAGTTAGCAAGACATCCCCAATAAAGGAGTGGTTCTACAGGTGGTGACCACAGACCACTTCTCAGGTCCTATGCTTTCTGGCTGATGGTTTGGTCACTTTTGAATGCTGGTGGTGCTGTCACTCTAGTGGTAGCGTGAGACGGAGTCTACAACCCACACAAGTGGCTATATCCAGGATGGCACATCAATGCGAGCTGTGGCAAGAAGGTTTGCTGTGTCTGTCAGTGTAGTGTCCAGAGCATGGAGGCGCTACCAGGAGACAGGCCGGTACATCAGGAGACGTGGAGGAGGCTGTAGGAGGGCAAGAATCCAGCATCAGGACCGCTACCTCCGCCTTTGTGCAAGGAGGGACAAGGGAAGCACTGCCAGAGCACAGCAAAATGACCTCCAGCAGGCCACAAATGTGCCTGTGGCTGCTCAAATGGTCAAAAACAGACTCCATGAGGGTGGTATGAGGGCCCGACAGCCACAGGTGGGTTGTGCTTACAGCCCAGCACCATGCAAGATGTTTGACATTTGCCAGAGAACACCAAGATTGGCAAATTTGCCACTGGAACCCTGTGCTCTTCACAGATGAAATCAGGTTCACACTGAGCACATGTGACAGACGTGACAAGGTCTGGAAATGCCTTGGAGAATGTTTTGTTGCCTGCAACATCCTCCAGCATGACCGGTTTGGCAATGGGTCAGAAATGGTGTGGGGTGGCATTTCTTTAGGGGGCCGCACAGCCCTCCATGTGCTCACCAGAGGTAGCCTGACTGCCATTAGGTTCTGAGATGAGATCCTCAGACCCCTTGTGAGACCATATGCTGGTGCGGTTGGCCCTGGGTTCCTCCTAATGCAAGACAATGCTAGACCTCATGTGGCTGGAGTGTGTCAGCAGTTCCTGCAAGACGAAGGCATTGATGCTATGGACTGGCCCGCCCGTTCCCCAGACCTGAATCCAGTTGAGCACATCTGGGACATCATGTCTCACTCCATCCGCCAATGCCACATTGCACCACAGACTGTCCAGGAGTTGGGTCCAGGAGGAGATCCCTCAGGAGACCATCCTTCACCTCATCAGGAGCATGCCCAGGTGTTGTAGGGAGATCATAGGGAGATCATACAGGCACATGGAGGCCACACACACTGCTGAGCCTCATTTTGACTTGTTTTAAGGACATTACATCAAAATTGGATCAGCCTGTAGTGTTTTTTTCCACTTTAATTTTGAGCGAAACTCCAAATCCAGACCTCCATGGGTTGCTAAATTTGATTTCCATTGATAATTTTTGTGTGATTTTTTTAGTCAACACATTCAACTATGTAATGAGCAAAGTATTTAATAAGAATATTTCATTCATTCAGATCTAGGATGTCTTATTTTTGTGTTCCCTTTATTTTTTTGAGCAGTGTATTTGACGCAATGGCCTTTCCAGTCTGTACTCTGTACCCTCCTTTTAATAGAACTAGCACTCTGTGTTTAGAGGCTGAATGCTTATGCCTGGCATTTTCTAATAAGACTTCTTGAGCATAATCAAACAATCTATTAAATCTGGTATACCTGCCTCGTATCAGGTCTTCAATCTCTGCTTCCATATGGAAATAGAACATGTTTCAGCAGAATTAAATGCCTTTTTAAAAGCTCCCTCATTTCCTCTGATGCTTCAGTGAATGCAAAGGCCTCTGTACCGTGAACACAATCAGAGTGCAAAGTTTTCTCTCCAGTAATCCCAGATAAAACTTTTAATATGCCTTTTGCAAATGTTCAATTGTTAACTTCAACAAGAGCGGGGGGCCTAAATGCTGATTCTTCTTTTTGAATACTCTACAGGTTACTACGGACATGTATCAGGTTTTAACCATCAACAACTATCAACTAGAATGCCGAGGGGTCGTGAAAGTCAAAGGCAAAGGAGAAATGACCACCTACTTCTTAAATGAAGGCCCGCCAGCGAGTTAACGACAGTGGGCAAGGATGACTCCATTGATTCAAACACAATAGCACGTTGGAGAAAACGTCACTGTTTCACAGTGAATCTGATCCCAAGGCACAGTTGAATATTTCATGCGATGCCTTTTTAATAGGATTGTGTGCGAAGGGGGAAAAAAAGAAAAGAAACACAGCTTGGGCTGTCTAGCACGCACTTCAGAAGTCACCTAGCACTGCTGCAGACCTTTTTTCCGAAGGTGAACGTTAAGTGTATTGACCAAAGATTTATGCTTCATAGAAATGCGGAGACAAAGAGGTGGATTTGAGATCTTTGTTTGTGGCTGCTACGCAGGACTTAAAACTATTTAAGTATTTATTTGAAGTAACACAAAGTTTTTACTTGGTGGAAGGAAAGTATGATTCATCAACAAAAGGAAAACTAAAATGAACAGCATTATTTTGAAAAGGCTGTGCACTCCCATACTATTTCTGGTCTGTGCTGTCAGCTCCCTGAATGTGCCACTGTTCTTATATTAGCTGTTTGAGTGGGCTTTTAAAATTAAAGATGTTGCTCTCATTGTAACTCTTTATCAAGGGCCTTTTTTATTATGCCATCGGTAATATTTTTAAATGGAAAAAAGTTGCCTTGTTATGTACTCTTGCTATCCCTACCCTTACACAAATGTGAGGCTTCCTCATTTCAGCAAGAGAGGAGGGAGAGTAATTGTTTAAAGCGAGGAAAAAGAATTTTTTCATATGTATTTATTAAAGGAAAAGACCTAACTCCTACTGGTGCATTTTGGTTTACAGGCGAAAGACTTAGCTGTTAAATCTTCCTGTTGGTCAGGGAGATTTCTCTGATATGTGTGGGATTACTTGGGGAGGTTTTGTATTTTGTAATACGGGAGACACTGACACTAACAAATATACCAAAATTCTATATTTTAAGGATTTTATGTATTAAAATTTCATCCCAATTGTGCAATTGTGATCAGTTGTGTATCTGCTGTAATGCAGCCCACATGACCGCAATGTGAAAAGGTAGCAAGAGGGGAGACTCACATGTGGCAGTCTTAAGCAAGCACTGAACATCTGGTACAGCTGCTTTTATCTTTTGGGTGAAGCAATCTTGATCCATTCATGCACACCTGACATACATTCCCTTCTCTGTCATAATCTGCCTAGGAGGAGAGGGGAAATGGGAAGTCCAGGTTGGGCCTCTTCAGTCTGCAAGAGAGCTGATCAGTGAGAAATCTTTCCTCTGTTCTCTTTCTTAACTCAGCTGACAGGGGGAAGCCTCTTGCTGGATGAGCACAAGAAGTCGAAACTGGCGGCTGTGCATCTTGGGAGGTGTACATAAGTTATAAAAATGTGGATGTTCTTTTTGTTCTTTTCAGAGTTGCAGACTTGGCAATTTTCAATTTCTGTACAATCCAGGAAGCAAGCAGAAGCTTAAAAGGGGCTCCAGGATAAAAATTAAAAATAAAAATAGATGAAGGTTATGAAACTTAGGCTAAAAAAAAAAGCAGGAACTCGCCCAGATAAAATTAAAGATAAAATCTTTCCCCAATTTTGAAATAGCTTTTGAAATACTTTGGGATAAAAACAATTTCCAATGTTCAAAGAACCGAAAGAACAAATATTAGAAGATTTAATGGTTTGTTCAATTAATGTGTATCAAATTGCTGTGGAATCTAGAAATGTTGCTATCGTGAAGAGGTGGGAAATTAAATTCTACTTTCAATTCATTGTACATGGCATTTAGTTAAAAAAAGGCTTGGGAAGATTTGGTTGGGGTTTTTTTTCCTATAACCAAATAAAATTGACGGTGGATGCTGGGATGATCTAACAATTTTTAAGAAAAGGAGTGACTGATACGCATTTATAAATGAGTTCATCATGAATTTTCAATGCCCATACATTTTATTAAAATATTAAAGTGTAGAATGCATATATTTTTATATTTCAGTGTAGGAAATGAATTTATATTAAGCCTATCTCCAAAATGATTAAAAACTTTTGACAGATTTTTTTCCACTTTACAAAATAGATTTTTAGTAACATTAATAAACTGTATGGCTATGACATGAGAGAAGGGTCTCTGATCTTTGATCAAGAAATTAAATATAATCCACGTTCTTAATTTATTAAATTGCTTAACATAATTCTTATGTGGAGCTCTTTTAAACAAGAACCTAATGGTATCTTATTTCTCTTGGGTATGTATGTTTCCCTTCCAGTAAGGCCCACCCTAGTACATAATACAGCCCGATTCTAGAAAACTGCCAAGTTTGTCCTTGTACTATATGTTTTTTTAACCTTTAAACAAAATCTGATCTCCAAAGGTCTTTAATTTACATGGTACTGCAGCTTGTTCATTATCTTCCACCCTTTCTTTCTGGCATCATTTACCACTTCCAAAAGTTAATTAATAGCACAATATAGGATCATTTTTTTTAAGTTGGCCTCCTGCTTTAAAGTGTGCATTAACATTTGAGCAGACTGCCTTGCGCAATTGTGTTGTCAATGAAATTTTCAGTCGCCTGTATCTCTGACTGTGATTGTTGACTGTGTCATGATCATTTCAAGGGGTATGCACTCTTTATTCTGGCTCTTGCAAGATGAATACAGTTAGGATTTCCCATGGAAATTGCAATCTGTTTAATTTAACAACTATATTAAACACTGTTTCACTTGTCAGTCTTTTCTGAGTTTTTTTTTATTATTGGCTCATAAGAAACTAAGAAGTTTGTCACGGTGCGTTAAAATGACAACTGGACTTTATTTTGTTGATCTTCCAAATATTTTTACAAGGTGATATAGTGAACTAGACAGAAATGCATGATACCCAAGTATTTTGGAGTAGGAAGAGTGTCTAGGCAGAAGATTCATGCAAAAGATTGTAACAAAAACATTGCCATACTCATCAGGTGGACATGGAAGCAATATGGCTATTCGTCTCTGGGACAAAGAAATCAAAGCCTGAAACTGAACTTTATCGGAACTTAAAAGGGGGACTAGTATTGTGGGAGGACAGGCCAGTAGCCCTTCCTGTATATAAATGCAATGCACTTTGCATTAAATGGCATCCCTACAGTGGCGGGATTCAATTTTTTTTACTACCAGTTCTGTGGGCGTGGCTTGGTGGGCGTGGCAGGGGAAGGATACTGTAAAATCTCCAGTCAGAGGTGGGATTGTTGGTTCTCCAAACTACTCAAAATTTCCGCTACCGGTTCTCCAGAACTGGTCCGAACCTGCTGAATACCACCTCTGCATCCCAAACTAAAACAAAATCTCATTTTGAGTACACATATAAATAAATTCCATACTTGCAGCCATTCGGTTAGTGACCATTCAAAGTTTAAATGGCACCGAAAAAGTAACTTACAACCCAACTTCACACAACTGTCATAGCATCCCCATGGTCACATGATTAGAACTGAGGTGGTTTGCAACTATCATGTATTTCATGATAGTTGCAGCACCCTGGAATCATGTGATTGGCATTTGCAACCTTTCTCAGTCAGCTTCCGACAAGTAAAATCAACGGGAGAACTGGGTTCACTTAATGACTGCAATGATTCACCTTACAGCTATGGCAAAAAAAAAAAATAAAGTTGGGCATAATTTATTTAACAGCTGCCTTGCTTAGCAATAGAAATTCTGATCCCAATTGTGGTTGTAAGATTGTTCTTTGCTGACTCTTCTTGTTGAAATCTGTTGAATTCAGAGGTGGTATTCAGCAGGTTCTGACCAGTTCTGGAGAACCGGTAGCGGAAATTTTGAGTAGTTCAGAGAACCAACAGATACCATCTCTGACTGGCCCCGCCTCCATCTATTCTCTGCCTCCCAAGGCCCAGCTGATTGGGTCTTCTTTTGTTGCCCCGCACAGGAGAACGGAGTTGGAAAGCAGGTTAGTGGGGTGAGGAGGGAATGGGGATTTTGCAGTATCCTTCCCTGCCATGCCCACCAAGTCGTGCCCAGCAAGCCACACCCACCGAACCGGTAGTAAAAAAATTTGAATCCCACCACTGGTTGAATTGCAAGAGGGAAGTTCTCTTTCCCAAGAAAGTAAGAGACAAGTCAAATCAACATTGAGTCCTCAATCTGCAGAAAGAGATCTAGAACGAATCTTCCCTAAAGCTTCACAGGATTTATCTGATAGTTACTGTGTGCTTTTGTCTGGTAAGAGAGTACTGTGTGACACAGTGAATTACTCCGAGTAGTTTATTTATTGCTATTTGCCTATAGACAAGAAACTTGTCCAGACAAAAGCACACTGTGTAAACTACCAGACAAATCCTGTGAAGGTTTAGGGAGGACATCCCTTCTGAGTCTGCATAAAATTGACTCAGTGCTAATTTGTCAATTAGACCCTTGGGAAAGAGCCTTTCTCTCTTGTAATTCAGTGCCAGATACCACCACACTCTAAAGTCATGCAAAAAAGGATACTAAGTAAAAAGAAAAAGTTTTAACATTGTAGAAATACTTTATCTTCATTCAAAAACTGATGTAATTGAACAAAACTGAAAAATTGACTTTGCAATCATTTGACTAAAAATATGCCATTCCTTTCTGTTGAAAAGGTATACCTTTAGCTCTAATAATTGTTATTGTCCCTTTTGGCAGAAACATCTTCAAATAGGCATTTTTTAGAACTCTCTTCCAATATCTAATATTGACTGGAATGTTTTTCCATCATCCATGCATTTTTTTTTTCCAAGCTGTTAAATGTTTCAAAGGTTCTCGTATGCACAGCCAGTTTCAAATTGCCCCATGGCATTTTGATGGAATTTAGATCTTGATGGAATTTAGACCTGAGTTTTGATTCAGCCATTCTAGAATTTTTCCATTTCTCCACCCCCACCCCCCACCCCCAGCTATTCCTTGGTTGATTTGTTGGAATGCTTAGGGTTATTGTCATGTTGCAAGGTCCAGTTTCCCTTCAAGTGGGATCTTCTGATAGATGGTCTCAAATTACTCTTTAGTGCTTTGCAGTTGGATAAGATTATGGTGAAATGCTGTGTTTGGGTTTTGTTATACATATCTTCTAATTTGGGGCCCAGTAACTCTAGCTTTGCCTTGTCTATCTAATGCTCATTTTTCCAGAAGTCCTGTCACTTGCCTCAGCTTCTACCCACCTAGCAGCTCGAAAAGTACAGCAATAGCACTTAGACTCATATACTTCACAATGCTTTTCAGGCCTCTCTAAGCAGTTTAGAGAGTCAGCATATTGCCCCCAGCAATCTGGGTCCGCATTGGCAGAAACATCTTCAAGTAGGCATTTTTTAGAACTCTCTCCCAATCTCTGGAAGGCTGAATTGAGCCTGCTGAGATTTGAACTGACAATTTGCTGGCAGCCAGTAGTCAGCAGAAGTAACCTGCAGTACTGCACTCTAACCCACTGCGCCACCGTTGCTCATTTATCTCCTTGCAGAGAATATACAAAAAGTATATTCTATGCAAGGAGATAAATGTGTACCACTTCAGTGGAGAGACGAGCTGGTGTTTCATGCAGGCAGTCAGATTCAACTGGTTCTGAACCTTCCTGGTTGTGATGCACATTTGCGAGGGAGAGGATCTTGGATGACACTGCAGGAAGAGCCACTCGTCTTTATTTCTGATGCAAAACAGGCTTGCTCTCCTGTGGCGCACCTTGGAAAACACATGAATGTGTAGCACAACAGAGCTAGTAAATTGGCAGCCAAACTACTACTCTATATTAGCATTGTCGTCTCCATATGCTAAACAAATAAATATTGTTGAAATGAAGGTCACATTTCTATGCTGAAGTGTGTTGAAAATATCAATACTTTTAATGGAGTACACTTAACTTATTCAGATGACTGCATATCTCTTCCATTTATCACTATAGGACTCAACTGTACTTGTAAACATCTTGAACTAAGCATATTATTTAAGTTTGGTTCATGCTCTGAAAAGATACAGATGCCTAAAGCTACTTTTTAGATAACTGATTAAGCAGCAATCTCCTTTCTCAATAAAAAAAATTGTGAGCTTCAGATGAATGTTTATCCTTCTAGCATATTGAAGTCATTATCATTACCTCTATTGCTGGTCTGCTATTTCCTGTGCTGTTCTTGGTTGTTATTTATTTAAATTTATTACAGATGCTTACTCTGGATGGCTTACAAAATTCAAAACAGTAAAAATAGTTAAAATCATAAAACAACACAGTGCAGACTGAAACCGTCAAAACAGTAATATCCGTCTTACCCCACAAATGGGGACTGACAAATATTTGAACCACAAGATTGGGATCGAGGCCAGGTCTCAAGGACTTTTGCGTACGCTATAGAGAGGGTGTTATCCAAATCTCTTTGGGAGGGCGGAGATCCTCTTCCAAGGGTAGGGCCCATGGCAGAGAAGACACACTTCCTCAATCTCTTAAGATGACAGTAATACTGGTAGTCCTCGACTTACAATCATTAATTTAGTGACCCCCTCAAATATTATAATGGTACTGAAAAATATGACATTACTGTTTTTCACCCATTGCAGCATCCCCATAGTCATGTGATCAAAATTCACACACTGGGCAACTGGCAGGTATTTAAAATGGATATAGCTGTCATGGCAAACCAATGGCACGCAGAGCCATTTGTGCTGGCATGTGAGCTGCAGACAAACTTACCTCACCGGGCATGCACACGCCTCACAGCTCATTTTTGGTGGGATTGAGGCCTTTTTTGGCCTCCCAAAGGCTTGAAGAAGGCTTCTCTGCAGGCTTCTGCAGGCTTTGCAGGCCGAAAACTCACCCCGTTTCATCACTTCCAGTATTTACGGAAAAACAGGAAGTTCCACACCAAAGGGATGGTAGTGCTGCTGCTGCTGCTGCTGCTGCCCCAGCCAAGAACAATGAAATCGTCTCTGAACCTGGTGTCACACAGCCATACCTAGTCAACCTTGACAGGATTGAGGCAAAGCCTGTTCCACCACAGCCAGACTCAAACAGCCTCCAGACACTGGAGCTATACATCACCAGCTTCATTTGCAGTCGGGGTTGAGATATAAAACTGGGTATCTCTGGCTTACTGCTACTAGATGTTGAACTGACAAATGACCTCACCCAATGATTTCATGTAGAAAGGAGAGGGGGTGGAATGTTGAGCCTGGAGGCATCCCAAAATGAGAGGCCAGGGGCAAAAAAATATATCCCCATCAATGGAGGCTGAGGTTGCAATATAGTTCCTCCCACTCTCATCTTCTATAACCAATCCAAATGGACACTGTCATTGATGTTATTGAAAACCTGAGAAGCCAAGTTGCACAAGAATGCATGCACAATCTCCATTTCTGCTAACCGCCAAATGTAATCAACAAGTGTGACCATGTTTTCCTGATGCTGGACCCTGGTCTGAATTTCAACTGAAATAGGTCCAGATAAACAATTTATTCCAAAATCCTATGTAGCTGCTATATACCTTTTTCACAATCTTCTCCACAAAGAGAACATTGAAGGCTGGATAATAAATGACTAGAATGGGGAAGGGGGAGTGAAGAAATTAAGAAATTAAGGGGCATGTGGAATGGTGTTAAAAGAAATGTGGAATCCAACAGAGAAAACATTTTCTTATAAAGTTGTTCTCCTGCTCTTATCTACAGAGCAAAAAACACAAATAGCTTATACATTAGAGAACATTCTAAGCAGCCTAGAGGGAATAAACTTAGCCTTAGATTCGTCTTTTTAAATCAAGTCCGTGTGCAAGCAGTAAACTATTCTGTTTCACAGGAAATGTTATCAACTAGATTTCCAAAATTTCCAGGAAATAGCTGGTTGGAACTAGTGATCATGTTAGACTTGCCTGGGCGGTAGCTAAAGCTGAATAGCTCAGACCAATGATCGCGAATTAGACAACTACAAAAATACAACATTCTGCATGTACAACACAGAATGGCTGTGTTGCCATCAGAGAATGTGATGAAATCTTTCTGTATTTTATAGGCTTGACATCAGCAACAGATGATAAGTTTCTACCTGGATACCTAAAAAAATCATAAAACATATTTATGGCAGTAGCATTTCTAGCTACAGTTTTGAAGTCCAAGCAAAAAAATCTACTACCAAGCTTTGTGGGAAGATATCTGCATATAGTTGAATACAGTGGCATTCATCTTTGACCAGAAATACATGACATTCATACTTGGCGGAGGCACTAGAAATTAAAACTCATGAAAGTTGCCCAATACTTAACTGAAAATAACTCTTTGGCATCTATCTGAATAAATCTACAACTGGTAACAATAGTTTCAGGCAAATTTATATTTAAAAAAAGCAGGAGACATTTTCGGTGATATATCCTTTCTGGAAAAATGGAAAATTAGCAATGTAGGAACAAAGATATATATGTTTTTTTAAGTTTTTGTGGGTATTTACATGAATGCAGTTCAGCTTCCTTCGGGTATTATCCCACGTCATTGTACTACAATGGAAGGAAGCTGAACTGCATTCAAAGATAGATAGATAGATAGATAGATATATGAAATTCTTCTACATCTAAAGTTTCAGGAACATGCACACAGTTATCATTTGGTCCTCAATGAAATATTTATCATGAGCTATTTTACACTTTCTTATTCCAGTAGAAATACCATATTCCAGTATGGTATTTACACACCATAAATTTAATTAAGGCATTAAAATACTGGCTTTTCATTGCTGGCTTAGTGCAGTCCTGTAAAGTTGCGTAATCACATTACCATAGAAAAGAATCTAATATATGAAACACTGAAAATTATTGTATATTGTGGGCAAAAATTCAGAAATTGGGCTTGTATAAACCCAAGCCACAGAAAGGTTTACTTTTTTGGCTTTGTATTATATTAACCAGACCAATTATGGCTTATTAGAATTGTGATTAAGCAAATCATGGCTTAATGTACTATGCGAGCCCAAGCAAAGCCTTTTTTCTCCACTGAATCAGTCTACAATTATCACTACTTGCAGATGACATGCAATTCAAGCCAAGAGACAAATAGGTAATTCATGGGGATCAGGTACTCAAAAAACAAATCCACCTCCTTTGAAATCTTTTTAGAAAATTTTCCAATTATCTTTTAGCACATTCAATATAATTCTTCCTTAAAATCAAATGTAAGAAATTTTAATTTAATAATGCAAGGAGGAATGTTTAATAATAGTTTTAGCTGGAACCAAATTTTGCCTAGCTCTTCCAATGTTGACAATATGATTTTAGTCCAGTGGCTCTCAACCATTTCTTCACCATGGGTCTCCTTTACATATCTTTTGTGGCCACGGATCCCCCAACACTTAATTCAAGATTTAAATTGTAGTATTCCTTCAAGACTTTGGGGACTCCCCCATGATGGCATCGTGACCCTCCAACGGTCTGCAGACCACAGGTGGAGAACCACTGTCTTACTCTATTCTGCAACAGAATTCAACCAGAGAAACTAAGAAATTAGTATCACTCAGAGACTAAGAAATCTGAACAGTTCTTGCATTCCCGCATGTCAGAGATAATATCTCAAATGAACTTAAAGGTCCTTTATTGATTTCAGTGAACTTTAATGACTTCTAATTTCATCTGGAATTCAGCTCTTAGCACTCATATTTTTAAATGCCAAGGCCTACTTTTTGCCTAAACAAGCTTAATACAGACACTGAATCTCTCGTGTTTGGGGGAAAAAATAGCAGTAGCCTCCATCTTATCGTATTATTTGTACCCTCTCTATAGGGAATGCACAAGTAAATTTGCACAGGGGGTTTACCTTGCAGTTTATACATTGGCAATGATAGCCACAGTGATCTAGCAAGACGACCAGATGTTAATCCATCTTTAGGCTCAGCAATCATCTGGGTGACGTTGGACAAGCCATGCTCTCTCAGACCAAGCCTGCAATTCATGAGACATCCCATCTAGACAACTGTTTTAATTCATTTTCTGATTTTATATTATATAGAGGAAATGTCTGTCTCCTCCCACTATATCATCACAAAGTGGTTTTTTTTTTAATCTTCAAATTTTAGATAAGGAACCAAAGAGAAAATGTGATGATGTTATTGATGCATTGGGACAGATAAGATCATTTTCTAACTCTCTCTCAAGGCCCATGAAAGAAGGCAGAAGGAACAGAAGTACTAATGCAGTTCATAATTAACTCAGCATTAGATGGCAGGCCTTTGGGGCTCAAGAACTAATCCCCAGGAACAGATGGTTTCCGGGTTAGGTTTTAATTAAGGAAAATGCAGACACACACCATTAAATTTATGTGCAATCCAATAATCTGACATTTAGGAATTCATTCATACCGAACTGTTTGTTAATATGCAATACCATCCCTTTATTTCAGCCTTTTCTCTTGCCTCACAAAGGCAAAACTGGTTTGGGACTAGAGAAATCACTTAATATGCCGAGCAGGTCCAATACAGATTCTTGTCGTTGTCAGAGTTCTGAATATGGAGCTTTTCATGCTGCCCTCTAAATTCTCATTTATCCTTGGGGTATATTCTCCAGCATTGGATTACATTTGCACCTCAATTAGTTCCTGAACCTTTTTTTTTTTTTTAATTATTTGAGGAAGAATTTCACTCCCCACTTATTAGTGCCTCAAAGTACATGGAACTTCTCTTCGTACAGCAAAGCTTTTCATTCCTGAGAAGGATACTGTTCGGATGAAGTTTGCCGTAAAACTATCAGAGAACATCCATCACACATTGTAATCAGGAGCTTTTCCTTGTGGCTGCCTTAGCCGGATTTGTAACGTTAAAAAAGCACCCACAGTCACATGAAAAAAGATCTGCCAGAGATTGCGCAATTCGTAAAGGTACATATTACACAAACAGATTAAGCCAAATGTAAGGAAAGATTTGATGTTCCGCCAGCTCGTGCAATATGCAAACAGATAGCACTGCAAAGAAAAAATAATGATCATAGTTAAATGACAGCTTGTAGGACTTTACTCGATTCTGTAGCACAAAGAAATCAAAGGGGAAAAAAATCCTCTACCCAACATTAAGGGGGAAAAAAACCTCTGTTCTTCTTTTAGGGAAGAAAAGACCTGTTTGCTTTCCTATGACTTTGAAGAGTTTTCAGGAATTCTCACATCAGAAAACTAAAATTTGTCACTCAAATCTGCCTTGCGAAGCCATATAGCGATGATAACAGTGCTCTTGGTTGATTATTAGGATGTTCAAGGCAACTAGAGAGTTTAGATAAAATTTGTTTTATACTGACTGGAATGTTTATACTGACTTGAATTGCAATTCTATCAAATATCACACATAATACAAAAGAAGGTGAGTTCTAAAGGTAAAGAAGATATCTCTTTTATCTCTGAATGCTCTTCTGGCAGTCAAAGAGTTTTCCTTTGCAACAGAAAATAATAAGTCTCACACCTTGCATCATTTTAAATCAACCATATAAAAGCAGCAAACTTTTAAAGTTTGTATTTTATAGTACAAACCCACCAAAATAACTTTTGCAAGTTATTCCCCTTAAAATATATTCAATTTGGTCCATTTTTTATAAATCAGGCATCTGGGCAGAATGACCAAATCCAGTGGAGTCCTAAGAGTACTTACAACCTAAACCATGTTTTGGACTGTGACTAGTGACAAAACTATTAACATCTAAAAATACTTAAGGACATACCTGATATAAACAAGCTGCTGTCCCAAGGAAAAAGGCAATAACAAAACTGAAGTCATCTTCTTCATTCTGAAAAAATGGACACAATAAGCATTCTCAAATCAATGCATTTTATGGTATGCAAAGAAGACAGACTACCACATACTTAAATACTGGAATTCTGGAAGCTTTTTTCCAGGACTCAATCAAGTTTTTCCTGTATTGAGACTAGAAGTTTACAGTCTTCTATGATCAATTGTATCAATATGCTTGCACATCATCATCATCATCATCAGCAGCAGCAGCAGTAGCAGTTTCCTTCCCTAATCAGGAACCACAAGCATGAATTGGATGCCATCCATCTTCATTTTAACAGACACATGAGGATCCTTATAATTAGAAACTGAAATTAAAGGGGTCTAATATCTGCTCAGCTGACCACATTACCGGGTTAGGCAAATAATTAGGAGTGACCTGTGTTCTCTTTCTATTTATTGACAGCTCCTGGGTATTGCTGGGTCAATAAAAAGAACTTCCAAGGGACAAAATAAAGTATGGTAGCCCCTTCTTTATAAATCTTCTCTAGCAGCAGCCAGATCTGTATTAGGCATTTGGGTGAGAAGGGTCAATTGGTTTCCCATCCATGGCTCCTCTCCCTGAAGCCCTGTGGACTGTTCCATCATCAGCCTGGGAGAAAAGTAGTTTCCATGACAGATTATGTAAAGTCTAGACCGGGTTGAGATGGGAAATTTAGCAGTTTGCCTGATTTTTAAACTTTTAATCTTAGAACTGGACACAAGCCCTGCTACCACTTTAAGTAATTTCTGCGTATTGCCTTTAAATAAGTTGATCAGCTGTTTTCATATTTAGTTTGGCCTTCAACCAGAGCAGTTTACATGAGAATCCTGTAAAATAGAACATAGCCAGCAGATGGTGCTATGCTCTCACAAAGTAAATTTTTAAACTAAAAAGCCATAGTACCCAAAGAATAAATTCAATATTTTGGCAAGAGAGCTAAGAATAACACAGCACTTTTCTGTCATTTGGAATACCTCAAGATGCTGGGCAGGGGATTTGGACCCAGAAGATCCGAATTCCATTTGTTTTGCAATGGACTTGACTGTTTCACCCAGAACAAAATTCCTGCCTTCCCACCATATGTGTTTTATATGACCACACAGTACAAATGGATTATATATAATTGTTTACAGTTGGCCTACTTCCCAGAAAAAGGAGTTCTTCCTTATGAAAGGAGTTTTTCCTTATGAGAGAGAGAAGGTTTTCAGGAGAAGTTTCAGGGGAGGGAGAAAAATGCAGAGGAAGACTGGAATGGTGCCCAGAGTGTGTACTGTTCATTAAGGGTAATACAAAAGGCAATAATTTAACTCAATTGATAAATACAGTTTTGAAAATCAAACTTTTTAACTTTTTTAATATGCATGATAGAATAGAATAAGGAAATACTAAGGCAATCTTGGTGTAGCCATCGTTAATAGATGGACAATATGTACACATCCTCATCTTCAAAAGTACACAGTTTTTGTAGCATGTCTGCATTCTAAGAGGGAGAGTTGAACGAGAGAGGCAGAATGAGAGAATATGGGTGGGGGGAGAGGGCGGGAGAGGGAGAAGGAGAGAGAGAGCGCAAATGTGACGTTTGAGTGCAAAAGTCTTTGAACCCAGACTCACCATGGTTATAGTGACTCTACCCCTTCATAAGGAATTGTCTGAAATATCTCATCTGTCTGGATTAATGCATCCTGAATTCCCTTTTAATCAGCAACCAATATTAGCATGCATTAGGACAAAACTTAAAACATATCAGCTTCAACCTATTTTGAGACACATAGACAACCAACCAAGGTTCCCATTCCCCTTGACAATTTAACAAGAAATGCAGTTCTTAAGACATTTAAACATAGTTCATTTGA
Source organism: Laticauda colubrina (assembly GCA_015471245.1). Lineage (NCBI taxonomy): Eukaryota > Metazoa > Chordata > Lepidosauria > Squamata > Elapidae > Laticauda > Laticauda colubrina. Next base: position 16,245,474 of record BLBF01000032.1, read on the forward strand.
GATTTCTCTGCGGCCTTTATTTCCTTTTTAGAAAGCTGGGTGAAGAGGGAGGGAGGGAATGAGGATGGGGAGGAGAGAGAAAGAGAATTATGCCTGTAACATGTCTGCATCAAAAATCTCTCTTGCTCTTTCCCAAAACTAGGAAAATGAGATGGCAAACACTTCAGCTCAGGAATGCAAACTCAGCTTGATAGGGAAAGACAATGTCCTTATCAAATTACTATTCCAGAGTGATCTTACTCGATTAAATGCTGCTAAATTATTTGAAAAAATAAATTGACTCTCTTAATCTTCAAAATATTTTTTCCTGTTTCAAAGTTATGAATGTAACAACGGTACCTGCAGGAGACTCTCTATAGCATGAAAACCACGAATTAAATTCAAAGCAGCACATAAAAGGCTAAGAAGAAAGGAAACAATTCCCGGTAGTGTCACAGGTTCCAGTCGCTGGTGAGGGGCTGGTAGCAGAGAGAAGAAACACTATAAATATTTTAAAAGCTTTCTTTAATGTTTGAACAAAACCTGCTAAGATTATTTTTTTCAGTTTTTGTCTTGTTCTAGACAAAATACTTCAAATGAAGAAACACAGCTAATTGAGGGCATGAGTGGTCAATTTGCAACTTTTATATTTACTTGGGAATGCACATTAGAAATTGCTGTATTTTGGTGCAGATTACAATGCAGCCTCTCCCCAATAAAATATATATATATATATTTTGCTTGTGTGGGAACTTCATTTCTCCAAGATGTAATAACATACAGGTAGTTCTCGACTTATGACCACAACCGAACTCAACATTTCTATTACTAAATGAGACAGTTGTTAAGTGAATTTTGCCTCATTTTACAACCTTTCTTGCCACAGTTGTTAAGTGAATCACTGCGGTTATAAAGTTAGTAACATGGTTGTAAAGTGAATCTGGCTTTTCCTTTGATTATGCTAGTCAGAAGGTCACAAAAGGTGGTCATGTGACCCTGGGACACTGCAACCATCATACACTGCTCAAAAAAATAAAGGGAACACAAAAATAAGACATCCTAGATCTGCATGAATGAAATATTCGTATTAAATACTTTGTTCATAACATAATTGAATGTGCTAACAACAAAATCACACAAAAATTATCAATGAAAATCAGATTTAGCAACCCATGGAGGTCTGGATTTGGAGTTACACTCAAAATTAAAGTGGAAAAAAACACCACAGGCTGATCCAACTTTGATGTAATGTCCTTAAAACAACTCAAAATGAGGCTCAGTAGTGTGTGTGGCCTCCATGTGCCTGTATGGCCTCCCTACAATGCCTGGGCATGCTCCTGATGAGGTGGTGGATGGTCTTCTGAGGGATCTCCTCCCACACCTGAACTAAAGCATCCCCCAACTCCTGGACAGTCGGGCCCTCATACCACCTCACAGAGTCTGTTTCTGACTGTTTGAGCAGCCACATGCTGGAGGTCATTTTGCAGGGCTCTGGCAGTGCTCCTCCTGTCCCTCCTTGCACAAAGGCGGAGGTAGAGGTCCTGATGATGGGTTGTTGCCCTCCTACGGCCTCCTCCACATCTCCTGATGTACTGGCCCATCTCCTGGTAGAACCTCCATGCTCTGGATACTACGCTGACAGACACAGCAAACCTTCTTACCACAGCTCGCATTGATGTGCCATCCTGGATGTGCTGCACTACCTGAGCCACTTGTGTGGGTTGTAGACTCCGTCTCGTGCTACCACTAGAGTGACAGCACCCCAAACCATCAGCCAGAAAGCATAGGACCTGAGAAGTGGTCTGTGGTCACCACCTGCAGAACCACTCCTTTACTGGGGATGTCTTGCTAACTGCCTCTGCTTTCCACCTGTTGTCTATTCCATTTGCACAACAGCATGTGAAATTGATTGTCAATCAGTGTTGCTACGTAAGTGGACTGTTTGATTTCACAGAACTGTGGTTGACTTGGAGTTCCATTGTGTTGTTTAAGTGTTCCCTTTATTTTTTTGAGCAGTGTATATACATGCCAATTGCATGCATTCAAAGTTTGATCATATGACCCTGGAAATGCTACAAATAGTGTGAAAAATGGTCATAAGTCACTTTTTTCAGAGCCATTGTAACTTCAAATGGTCACTAAACGAATGATTGTAAGTCAAGAACTATCTGTATCAAACTAATGTACCTAAGCTAGGCAGCATATTAACAAAATAAAAACATAGACATAAAAGTAAATCAGGGTTTTAAAATTATATTTTTTCACATTTCACTTTTTTTCTTTGTTAAAGCATGTTACAGGTCTAAAGAGTGATTAAAGCCCATACTAAATACACTTATTCAGAGGGCATCGATACATCAATGAGAATTGCTCCTGAAAGAGGTACAGAAGATTACAAACACCACATATGCATATATTTTTCTTTATTTCCAAAGATACGAAATACTACCAGACTCATTTCCTACTTTTTCCCCCCAATGAACTTACTATGCACATATAGTCAATATTTCCTTGGTCAACTATATGGATATTTCCCTCTAATGACAGGCCATGCTTATCCGAAAGGGGTTCTGCAACATGGGTTTGAATTTAGGCCTCTGTTAAACAGAACATCGTGAAATGAATCAGAGGAAAGCTAAAAGATACATGACAATTTTTGAAACTCTTATATTTCAATAGCAGAGAATATTTGTAGCTCTGAAGTGTGGGATCCTTGAGTCTCTCTGAGTTTGGTGGTTTTCTTGAAGACATGTCACTACCAATAAAACCACTGAAGATGTTACCTTCCTTGGTAATGAAATGTCTGCAAGAAAACCACCAAGCTCAGAGACGCCCCAAGGACCCCACACTCTAGTAGGCATTTTACTTTCCTTGGACACAAAAGAGCTCCAAATTTGCCATTCTATCCATGATCGCTAGGGCAAAAATAAAGAGAATATAGACTGTAAGCACTTTTGCTGATATTCATCTCTTCCACGAAATGGCAACTATATGCACAAATGATTGCCAATTCATACTGAATGTGCATACAAGTGTTATGATGAGATTCTACAAGTGACAGAAACAGAATGTAGGGGGGAAACACAAAGGGCAAACACCTCCCCCCCCTGTAGTCTAGGCAACATAGAGAGAGGGACAATAAGGTGAATGAACCATGTGTAAATAATTCTGTCTAAATCAGCGAAGTGTAAAGGTGCCAACAATGAAGTTAATGAGTTGGAACATTGATAGAAAGAGGGGTGCCATTCTACCTTGTGCGCATTGAACAGCTGCAACAGAAAAGGCTCTCCAAAGTAGTTCATAAAGTCAGAAAATGCTCACAAATGACAAAGGGAATTTCTCTAGAGAAGAGGAGGACTGCTTCTGTCTGATCAGTGCTGTTTCCAAACTTTATAAGGCGAAATCCTTTTTGTTTTGCCAAGAACTAAGTTGTGGATAGCTTAATATGAAATTGGGGAGAAGCTGCTGGGATAAAAGAGTAGTTTTAAATACAGCAACTCATTTAAACATATATCTAGACTCAACATGTCAAAACCATCGTAATAAAATAGGCTTTGAAATTCGTTCTCAATCTCCTTTACAACACTGAATTCTTATAGATGACCACTATACTGTAGACTGATCAAGTTCTATTATTGTTTTTAATCTAGAATTTTATTATGTCACTGAAATAATTGGCAAGGCATTGGGTATTCATTATCATTCAATCTTGTCTTCTGATTTTAGGGAGAATAATGACTGGTCAGATCGATGGATTCCTGGGAAATAGCATTTTTATCTTTTCCTTGGTCAAGGTCCCTAATTCTTTCTCTCTCTGTGTCTCTTTCTCTCTCTCTCTCTCACACACACACATCATTCAAGATATGATGAAACTATCCTTGTGAACAATAACTTTTCATTGGGACACCGAGGAAAAAAAGTTCTTCACACTGCACTGATAAACTATCTCAGGACCCCTCCCCCCATCTGACTTGAGTAAGTCATTCAAAATCCAACATGACCAAAGCCCTCATGTTGCAGCTGGCCATGAAATTTACAAAAGGAATGCAGTAAACCAAGCAGATCAATCTCTACCTTTATCCCAAAATAAGTAAATTTAAATCCATAATCTCACCTGGAGACAATTTTCTTGTATCTTTGTTTTCTTGCAGGGATCCATATGGATATCCATTGGCTGAACAGAGTTCTGACAGGGAAATCTGGTAAGGTGGTCTCAGTCTTATTTCTGTTTGCATGTCAGCAAGATTTATCCTTGTAGACAGAGATCGTGGATTGTTGTATCTTTGTTTGGTCCTCTGAATAAAATTATCTGTATAAAATTAAAGCAACCCTCTTTAGATTTTTGATGAAAACATCACTGAGGACCCCATAGCTTTATGGGCAAGATACATCTCAGATGCACACATTTAAATTCATTATTTAAATTTCTTAGATTCACTATGGAAAATTTTAATGTTGCTGCTGCTTTCTATCTACTATATCATGGGCTAATTAATTTTGCAACACCAGAAGATTAAATGCTACAATTTTAATTATGAATAAACTAATGTTGCATGCATTGGCAAGCCTGAAAGCGCTACTAATATAATTAATTAATTACATTTGATTTAGTTTTTCTTGTAATTCAGAAAACTTTCTTAGGAAAAATAAGCATTTATTCTGAGCTCCAGGCAGTTTTCTGAATTATAACATTATATTCATAATATTTAGAATGCCATCTCCTATAACATGAAATACTTTCCCATAGAGTATAAGCATAGCATAACAATTACAAATTAATAGTAAGCAAAATACACAGTACAATGAGTGCAAGAGTGGTGAAATGTTTTTTTTTAAGTTCTACTTATACTCTATTTATAATTTCATGCTAAGTATCACTGTGCTTATCAAATCTGATGTGCCATTATACATAGTGACTTAAAAGTATATTCCATTTAATTCTTACAAGTTTACCCCAGTGTAATCTCATTTAGATTTGTACACTTTATTATCAATTAATTTTTTTTAAAATGAGGGTATTATTATAAAGCTGAGAAGTTAAATGCACTATTTCATTGTTACTGGCAATGTGATTTAAGTACTTATTCCCAGTTGACTAGATTACTGCAATGTACTTTACATGGAGCAGCATCTGAAGACTACTCAGGAGCTGCATAGCGTTGTCTATCTACTGGCATTTTTGGCATGCAAATTGGAGGTTGAAATCTGAGTTCAGAGATCTTTTTGAACTCCTGTCTGCTTTCAATGTCTTTACAGAAGTTGTTGTAATACTTCTTGTGTCTTTCTAACAGTCTGTGAAAGTTTTGGTTAAGTTCCTTCCTGAGGTCTTTGTCTTTCTTGGTTTTGATTCCTCTTCTTCTTTTGATAATTTTTACTTCTTTAGCTCGTGACTGGGATGGATTTTAGGCCTTGGGGGAACTTGCTGGGAGATATTCCAGATGTTCTTTGCTCATCCACCCCAGGAACACACACACCCTGCCAGAATGAAGCAGCACAACAGGATCTGAGGGGATAACTGGGACGCTTCCCTCCAAAAATATGTTAATTGCTTCCTATTAACAGCGGTTAACCAAGAAGGGCTCAGAGGCAATGTTTTTCCGCTGCAGTCTTTATTTTATAGAAACAGCTTCCCCACTGAGTTCAGATCAGCACCCATTCTAATGGCCTTCCAGAAGCTATTAAAATCAGAGCTTTTCCAGACAGTATTTGGGGAATGAGGAATTCATGCCATCTGTATTACTCCAAAGCATTATTACTATATTGTTGCCTTGGTTTCAATATTATTTTCTTGCGAACCATCAGGAATCTATGCAGAGTTATTGTACTATAGGGCAGAAATAAATAAATAAATTTTACTACATTCCCATGGAAACAGTAGGCATTAAGTGAGATGGTCATAAAATAAGCAAAACACAGGGCTATAAGAGACATCAGGCTATATGAAATACAGTCATCCCATGTCTCAATGTACGTTCCTCTGATTTCTGAAAACTGTGGACTGTTTATAAATTACACCAATTTCTAAGGCTTTGTAATATGAACTAGTACCAGTATTCCAGACATTTTGTCCATGTTAAAGTTTACTACAATTCTGAGTAGTAAGCACTATTCTGGTTTCCATGGGTGTATATACTGTTATAATATGATATTTCTAATATCACAGATTCAATGAAAGTTAAGCCTTGGATCTCTGAAAAAATAGAAAATATGACTTTGCTCTCTACTTCTGTTAGAGTTTGGTTTTTTTAAAGTAAGGCTGCTTTTTGGGCTATTCCATATAAATGGCAGATCCCATTAACAGAATTTTTAGGACTACAAAGCTTCTGTAAGATCATGGTCTGTAGATTTACAAACACAAATAATGAAATTAAATGTATTTCCAATATAATTTAATTACACACTAAATATATTAAAATTGCCCTCACCACTCACTGGTTTTTACCTATTTCACAAGCTTTCTGTTTTGAAGGTAACATGATAGGATACTCCAAAACATTGCTTTGAGAATTCATACAAAGGCAGGATATTTATAACAATAAACCACTGGCATCTTAAATTGGTATTAACAGGCTGAAGAATATGATGTCAGAGTGCAAAAAAAGAGAGTATGGACACATTTAACAATAATTATTTAAACATTAGGCAGAAAGTAACCCCCTGATGAAACTGACAGGTCAATATACACCAAGTATTAGTAATACTATTCATGGTAAGTTGCAAGAGGCAGCAAAAATCTAAACCTCCTAGATTTTCTAAAGCACCTTTTCCTCCTTGTTCATAAATGTAGAAGATCTGGATTCTATCTCTGCAGGAGAATTACTTCTGAATAAAACAGATCCATTGGGCTGCTCCAAATCCGTATGAAATAACATTGTTGTCAGGCATTTGGAAGTTATTTTTAGATCACTGTACATTGTTTGTGAATCAAACAATGATTGAATGAATATTTTAATGCCAAGTTGTGTTCTTTTATGTAATAAATAAAAAGAATGCAAAATACTACAGTTTGTAAACAATGCTGAAGCAAATATATTAGACACGTTTAGAAGCCCAAAATCAAGCCAGTTCTTGAAGAAAGTAATGAACCCTTACCAAATTCAATGAAACAGTAAGGTCTGACTGCTGTATTTGTCTTCATCATGTTGTATGTAGTAATGAACTCCTTTTGAAGCTCATCCAGGAAGCAGAAGGCAAGGACGTTGGGGTAATTTTCAGTGCAGAGCATCATGTAACTCACTCCCAGGGAACTAATAAAGCTGTGTTTTGGTGGGGAGGTAAAATGTGTCTTTTAACATTTAAAATTAAAATAATGTATTCACAGATTAGCTTAGGTAGGCTTTACACATAACTACAACAAGAGAAATCATGATGAGTCTAATGAAAGTAATACTATTCATGAGAAAATAAATTAAGGGCATACAAAATTCACTGAATCAGAAACAGAATGTGATCTTGCTGAACCTCCTCTTGGATCATGCTGTTCTGGGAGCGATTCTCAGAGGTAAATCTTTTGAACCAGAAGCAATTAAAGTATGCTGGACATATATTGGATCCAGACTATTTCTGATTCAGAGAATATACCCCCAGAAGCCACTGAACTCTCCCCAGCATATATCCCCCCCCCGCCATAAGGGGAATATAATATTCTACATCTCTAACTATAATACTATTTTCACAGAACAATGTAATTTTACTTGGGTTTAATGTTTTGCTATTGCCTATCAATAGTTACATCATAACTATTGATAGTTACATCAATAGTTACAATATTTAAAAAGAGGGCAGGGGATGGTGGATAAGTATGGCTGTAGCATGATATGTATCTCACTTGCTCTCTCATATACAAATATACTTTAAAACATCAGAAGAATGAAGATGAGTGTTTCCCCTTCAAAGAGGAAGAGAGGAAATAAATAAATAAAGGCTATGGTCTTCAAAATATTTTATTTATCAGTTATTCTTAGCTACACATCTATTTCATTCCATAACAAAAAAAGGTCAACAGAATTATCTTACTGAGTGAGAGTGAAATATTTTTCTAGCAAGGATGCCTCTTCATCAGAATCCAGTAAATACATTAAGTAAACTTATTATAAAATGTAAAAATCTGCCTTCTAATTAAAATTTAGCATATGTTTATGCTCTTCATTTATTAAAAATTCCATTACAATAATCCATTAATCCATCATTTTCTTATGCATCCAAAACAGCAATTCTAAAACAATTTTATGTATATGCCATATATTCAACATTGGTGAAATAATTATGCAGATACATTTGCTCGTTTTTTTTAAGGAATGTTTTATTTCTGAAACATCAAGAATTTATCAGAAGTATCTTAGGAAATTTATATACTGTATTAAGGTTGAATCAATCAAATGCAGAGTTATGAATGTAAATGAGATATTCTATCTTTGTGTTGCGCATAGAGGCAATTTACATTCCTTTGCACAGAATTACATAGATTTTTCCATTTATTTTGTTGATAAAATCTAACCTAGGGGACACTTCATCTTAAAAATATGTAGCACATCTTATAAAAATATACTATCTGCCCCTCCCATCTTTAAAGAATTACAAAAATATAATAGTACAGAAAAATGGGAAGATTCGAATGCCCAGTGTATTCTTCTTATAAATAATAAAGAAGATGCATTTTAGGAACACAAAGCCTTTATAACATTTCCCTGGTTTTTCTTTATAAATAAACATTTCAAAATATAATATTGGTACAATAAAACATAATGTTAAGATATGTAAGAGAGTTATTTTCCTTAAATAATGTAAAAGATACAATCGAGTCTACAATATAACGATAAGAGCTGCTATAGATAACACTGCAGTTAACAAAGTTAGCATGCAATGAAGCAGGTTTTTTATGCCAGGTCCTGTATTGTCCAAAGATTCAATATCTGAAACATAAGAGATGGGCCCAGAAGAATCTTGCTTAAAATAATTCTACAGAAATCATCAGGGCAATCCAATCTGTGATAAGTAACATTCCTCAAAAGGATTGCCCTGCCTCTTTAGCTCCTTGTTCTAGCAGAAGTTAAAAATTATGCTTACCTTATTCTGCAGGTAAGCATAATAGATTTTCAGATTTGAGGAGGAATGCTTCTTAAGAAGAATGTAATTTCTAAATGTCACTGTGGCAAAAAGATGCCTTCTTCATTGTTATTCAGAGCAACTACTGTATCCAGGTTATATGAAACATTAAAGAACAATGTTGCAGAAAGAATACACATGCCAGAGAAAACTTACTTTATATTATACTTTCCTGCTTGTAAGGTGCATCGGTCTGGAAGCTCTGTGAGTCTCTTTGCAAGGCCTTTAAAGTACTTTCGGCATTCCTGTACAGCTGTGTTTTGCTCATAATCAGTAGAAGCAGATAAAGGGAGTCCATCTCTCACACGGACCACTGAGGCAGACAAGATAATGGACATTGCCAACAGTAAAAAGTAAAATCTAGAACAGAGCACACAAATAAGATTATATTTATTTTTTCTCTTCATTCATAACACCATTTGGATTTATCATTATTGGATGACGGAGAAGACTGAGTTAGTTTCACAATATTTAACATGAGCAAGCTACAAAAATACCTGTACTAATCCACTCTTTTTCATACAGTTGTCAAAACTATTTGCATTTGAGTTCTTCTCTAGCTTTCAAAAACTGGTTGCCTGGAGCTTATTCTTTCTCAACTGGATGACTACCTAACTGGCAGTTTGCTAGCCTGGGTTAAATTAGAAACAGCATATATTCACTAGAATTGTTCCATTAAGAAGTTTTAATTGGACCCAAACACAAAGAGAAGACTAACATACAAGATACATGATACCAGGAATGTTCCAGCTAAGTGTTCCAGGCAGTAATATTTGTTTCCAAGGGATTGCATTCTACTATTACCATATTTTCTATTTTCTATCCTTTCTCTATCCATCAGGATTCCACAGTCTCCCATACTGGGCTGTTTGGGGAGTTTGCCTCACTTTAGGGATTTCAGTGGGAGAGGGGAACTCCGTACAAATGTGTCTTAAGTGTCCCCAACTCCTGTTTTCTCTATATGATGATCAGCACTATGCTACAGATCAGATGATTTAGTTTGAGATATTGTTCCAAGTCATTAAATATATTAGATTTTATAATGCTGAAAACAGAGTTTATTAAAACATTCATAATGCAAAAGGTATTGCTAGTAATAATTCATAATAGGAATTTAAACTGCATTGTAGGCAGCATTTTGTAAAATACGCTAAATGTAATTAAGAAACATTCAAGTCTCAATTTACAGAATTTATAAAAGGAGATGATTGAGATTGGTTGCTGAGAGGTGATGCTGTTAATTGGATATTTAATTGAGTTTTAATTGCCTTTTTATGATTTTTTTTAACACTACTGGAAACCACCAGAGTAACATACTACTCACCAGGAATCATTTTGGAATGGAGCTTTATGGAAATAATTTTAACAAACAAACAAAACATTGTAAGAAACAAAAAACAGTGGTGGGACTTATCTCCGGGGGGTGGGGGATGTGTCTGCATACCAAGATGAGGTGGACCAGTTGTTTTCGTGGTGTGGAGACAGTATCAACACCAATAAGACCAAGGAGCTTATAGTGGATTAGAGAAGGAACAGATCAGACATCCAGCCCTTGCTTGGCAAGGGAGACTGAGTGGAGCAAGTGGCCAGTTTTAAGTTTCTGGGTGTTACCCTAAAAGAGGACCTGACCTGGGGTGCCCACATTGCAGCCCTGGTCAAAAGGGCCCAGCAGAGATTATACTACCTGAGACTTCTCAGAAAACAACAACTGAATGAAAAACTGCTGTTGACCTTCTACCGCTGCACCATAGAGAGTATCTTAACTTACTATACCTCTGTGTGGTTTGCCAGTTACACAGTGGCAGATAGGAAAGCACTCCAGAGGGTCAAAGTCATTGCCCAGAAGATCATTGGTTGCCCTCTCCCCTCTTTGGAAGAGCTTTATAGCTCCCGCTGCCTTGAGAAAGTTCAAAACATTCTCAAAGATCCACCTCATCCTGGGCACCCTTTTTTGAAACTATTACCATCTGGCAGACGGTACAGAATAATAAAAACAAGGACAAATAGGCTGAAAAACAGCTTCTATCCCAAGCCAATAGCTCTTTTGAATTCGCTGTATAGTGCAGTGTTGGTGCGATGCCGGGGGTTTTGGTTCAATGTGTGGAGTGTGAAGAATGTATGTTTGTGTTTATTTTCATGGCCATGATCATGATGTGAACTGAAGATGGTCTTTGATTAAGTTGTACGAGGTGCAATGACAATAAACTAAAAAAATACATTATCTCCCTGGGTAGAGTCCATACCTGTTATTTCAAACAACTGCAGTTCTCACATAAAGTTATAGCTGCCATCTAATGAATAATTGAATTTTCTCTTTATTTTAATACAACAATGTTTGGGCCTGGAACATCTTAGCAGCCACATAATTCTTTTCAATTCCAAAGTTGGAATGAAGACTGCAGATTATTTACTAGTATAATGATGACATGCCTACAGACCCTTGCCTTATTGAGCCAGTGTTGCATGTTTCCATGACAACTTTACTTCTCCAGAGTAAAGGCCCGGTCCCACTGCACTTACGGATGCAAAGAGGATTTAAAACGTTAAAAAAAGCTTGCCATCCGTTGAAAAACACTATGCATCCGTTGTGTACTCACTGCATACGTGTTTCATACGCTCTATCCCTCGAGCATCTGTCCACTGCGATTTCATCCGCACAAAAAGTTTTGAGCTGCACAAAACTTTTTGAACGGATGAACTTTCTGCCGTGTACGATGTACATCTGCGACATATACGGGCAACAAACGTTCTATGTCCGTTTATCATCCGTAAAACATCCGCTGTATCCTCTCTGAATCCTCTGGCCATCCCCTCAACTCACATCCGCTGCAGCTGAAAACGGAAAGAGGGAGGAAACAAAAGGTACACAGAACGTCTACACAGAGTTAGTACAACGGAAATAGAAAGGATGTAAGCGTATGCATCTCGTATATAAAGTATTCAAAACGGACAAAACGTTTGTATCTGGGATGTATCTTGCATATTTAGGATGTCTGCAGTATGTCTAGAGTATGTAGAAGGCCCCATAGCGGACAACCGATATTTTCAATAAAAAGGGGGAGAAAATCATCTGGATCTCTGGGATGGTGGACCATACAGTCCCACTATGATTGCACTGGAGGTTTATCTATCCCACAACTATCCTTATCTATCCCACAAGCATGCAAAGGCTTAGCCATTTTTTCAAAATTTTCACCAACACTTTATTAAGTAAAAAAAATGAACCAAGTAAACTAAGTGTCTTAAGCAAAGATAACCTTTATTAACTTTCTTAGGTAAACTTTATGACTTTATTAAATAAGCAAAATGAACCAAGTAAACTGTATGCTTAAGTGTCTTAAGCAAAGATAAACTTTCTTAGGTAAACTTTATGACTGTATTAAATAAGCAAAATGAACCAAGTAAAGTGTCTTAAGCAAAGATAAACTTAACAAGTAAACAACTCAGTCTCTGACACTATTCTCAGTCACTCTGAGTCACGTCCATGGTCTTAGCTGTTAAGCAGGCAGGGACTGTGGAGGTGGCTGTGGCTTGAGTGCTGGTCTGAGGCACCATTGGGATGTTTGGCCACAAGGGTACAACAAGTGGTGGTGTGTTCAGGAAACTATCTGAGAGCTGACTCAGTCCCGTGAGGTTGAGAGGTCCTTCATCAAGGACTTGAGATGTCAGGCCCAATACTGATGACAGATTGTCCATTGATGGGCTTGGCTGTGGGGTGGGCGAAGGGTTAGGAGGAGTGTAGTGGGGCTGTCTGGTCTGCAGCTAGGTGAGGACTGGCGTCTGTGGTGTACGATGAACCTGGGCCTGGACTGGGAAGTTCTGCTTCTGCTGTGGGAAGTCCTGGTAGTCGTAGCCTTGGTAGGTGAGGGGCTGTTGAAAGCCATGGAAGGGCTGTGACATCGCCTGGGATGGAGGAGCAGACCTGGACTGGGTAGGAGCAGCTTCAGCTGGGCCTTGAGGGTTGTGCGGAAGTGCTGTGATCTTCTGCTTCATCACCTGGTACTGGGCCTCGGACAGGTCCCTCAGGGTCAGGCTCACGGAGGTGATGAAGGTGTTCCGACCCGAGGATGCTCTGTCCAAGTGGGCCAGCTGAGAGAGAAGTTCTGTGCTGGTCTTCATTGTGTCCCTGATCTCCAACAGCACACTGTGGTCCTGGCCCTCCAGTCTGCCTCTCTGCCTGCATCCTCTGGAGCTGGGGGTGGGGGTGGGGGTGGGTTGGCCTCTTGTGGCTGCTGCTTCTTCCTCCATTTGTGACAGTTCCTCCAGGAAACTGCACTTGGCCATGACGTACATCTCCTGGTCAGTGAGCTTGACAGCGGCCTGCCCAGATTCCTTGAGGTATAGCTTGCCATAGCAGGTGTGCATGTGCTTCCACCATCCAAGGAGTACTTCTGCAGTGTACCCCAGGTTCTCTGTCTTGTCTCTCCAAGCTGCCTGCTTCTTCTTGGTGTCGCGATACAGTCTGTGGCCCTTTCTCCACAGGTACTCGTTCTCCCTCAGCCATTCCAGCACCTCATGCTCATGCTCCTCGGAAACAGTGTACTGTTTCCTCTCTCCCTTCTCCTTCCCTTGCCTCTTCCTCCCTCTGGCAGGGGCTTCAGCAGGGCCTTCAGGGGCTTGAGCAGCAGGGCCTTCAGGGCCTTGAGCAGCAGGGCTTTGAGGGCCTTGGGGCTGGTCCACCACAGCAGCAGCAGCAGCAGCTTCAGAGTCAGTGCCAGGGAATGGGATGCTGGTTCTGGCCTTCTTCACCTTGCCAGGGCTTGAACGAGTAGGCACGGGCTTCCTCTTCTTGCCTGACTGACAAACCATGGTGTTCCTGCAAGATGTATGTGGCAGTACGTCTTTCCCTTTCCCTGCATGCATGCTGCATCCTTTTATATCCGCGGAGCTGACGCAATTCATACTCCCCGCATGCGCAGTGAACGCTTTGCATCGGATATACATCCACGCGGCATCCCCTTTGTTTCCTATAGGCGTCCGTGATGCATCCGCATCATCCGCTATGCGTCCACTTCGAAATTCTCCCCAGAACCCCTTCAGAGGTGTCATCCGCTTCCATCCACTTTCATCCACTAGGCTTCCGATGAACATCTGTTTAACATCCCTGCTACATACTACCCACGTCTGTTCTTTTCCATTCTTTTCTATTCTGTTTATGCAAATTTTCACCACTTTTTGGAGCGGATGACAACGGATGGAGCCACCCCCAAAATTTTGCTCATCCGCTGTGTCCTTTATGCATACGTTTTGCATTTGTCAGCCAGTGGGACCGGGCCTTAAGAAGAGTGGTTCTGAAGATGATCAGATGCTGCTACCTGAAAATATTTGGGACTTCAATAAATAGTACCAAGATAGGATCTTTTTTATATTGAGAAGAAAAACTAGACATATAAGGACCTATTACATGTCTAGGAAGTTGTCTATTCAACTATTATAGCCTCCTGTGTATATGATATTCACCCAATCACTTCAGACACAGATTTTTCCACCTCTTGACGTTTCATTTAGATATCAAATTAAGCATGCTGAAAAATATAATATACAGGTAGTTCTTGATCTATAACCCTTTATTTAGTTATTGTGGTGCTGAAGAGCTGCAATGGCGCAGTGATTACAAGAATGCAGTACTGCAGGCTTCTTCTGCAGATCACAGGCTGCCAGCAGTTTGGCAGTTCAAGTCTCACCAGGCTCAAGGTTGACTCAGCCTTCCATCATTCTGAGGTGGGTAAAATGAGGACCCAGAATGTTGGGGGCAATATGCTGACTTTGTAAACTTCTTAGAGAGGGCTGTGAAGCACTGTGAAGCAGTATATAAGCCTAAGTGGTATTGCTGTTGCTAATGTTGGAAGTTACAGTGGCACTGAAAAAAGTGACTTACGACCACTTTGCAGCATTTCCACACTCATGTAATCAAAATTGGGGTGCTTGGCAATGGTAGGTACTTATGATAATCACACTGTCCTGGGATCATGTGATCGTTGATAACGTTCCCAGTCAGTTTCTGACAAGAAAAGTCAATGGAGGAAGCACAATTCACTTAATGACTGCAGTGATTTGCTTAACTATGGCAAAAGGGTCATAGAAAGGAGCAAAACTCACTTAACAACTGACTGGCTTAGCAATGGAAATGTTGGACTCAATTTGATCACAAGTCGAGAACTACCTGTATTTTTATCCCCAAAAATCTTTATGGCATTACATGTTTGCTCAGTTTGCATTAAACTCTGAGCTATGCCTACTCAATCACATCTGTCTATATAGACTACTAAAACCCTGTTTGTTTGTGTGTAATCTATGACCAGGCAAAACAGTGCATCATAGGGCAACAATTTTTGAACCAAGTTACTTCAGATGGGCAAACTTACAAAATGAGTCCAAAATGAAGTCCTGTGGAATTGATGGCATAAACATTATCATAAAGTATTTTATCACATTAATGCAAGATGTCAGAAAATATTTCCTTTGATCAACTTTTGATATTTGAGTGTGCTATATCGTTCAACATGACTATTTTTAAAACAGATCTATGAGGGCTATCCATAAAATAGATTACATTTTGCAACAGAAAAAAAACAAAATGTAGGAAAAAAATTTTATTATATACACTTGAAAATGACACTAAAATACTACTTTTCAACATATTCACTGAACAAATTGAGGCACTTATCATAGCGGTGAACTTGTAATTCCATTGTCATAAAATTCAGCCGCCTGAGATTTGAGCCAGTCAGTCACGCCGGCCTGCAGTTCCACATTGTCGTCAAAGCGCTGTGTTCCAAGCCAGGTCTTCATCCTCGGAAACAAATGGTGGTCGCTTGGTGCAAAATTGGGGCTGTAGGGCAGATGAGGAAAAATCTCCCACTTGAAAGCATTCAGGACTTCTCAAGTGCAATTTGCTGTGTGTGGTCGGGCATTGTCATGCAAAAACAAAATTTTTGAGCTTAACTTTCCTCTACGCTTGTTCTGAATTGCTTTTCTTAAGGCCCTGTCACACTGCCCAACAGATGCAAAACGGACACAATGGATGAGAAAAATGTTCCATCTGTTGTTATCCACTCTCAGAAAGGGCAAAAATTTGCATAACCGGAGTGGATAACACGGACGCGGGGAGGACGCAGGGTGGATGGAAAGCGGATGCGGAATGGAAGCCCAGCGGATGGAAGCGGATGGGAGCGGATGGCACATCTGCTAGGCTTCCGGGGGACCTCAGCAAGGCGGATGCGGAACGGATACAGCGGATGCACAGCGGATGCACAGCAGATGAAGCGGATGCAGAGCGGATGCAGAGCGGATGCACAGCGGAAGCCTAGTGGATGCCGAGCGTTAATTGCGCATGCGGGGAGGATGCATTGCGTCAGCCCTGTGGATATAACGGAAGCAGCTCGGAAGCAGGTCGCCATTCAGAGGAAAGACCTGCTTCCAGACAAATTGACTGCCTTGCCTGTCCTGCCTGCATGCCTGCCTGCAAGCCTTGCTGCCAGCCTCCCTGCCAGCCTTGGTGCCTGCCTCCTTGCCAGCCTGCCTGCCAGCCTTGGTGCCTGCCTCCCTGCCAGCCTTCCTGCCAGCCTTGGTGCTTGCCTCCCTGCCAGCCTTCCTGCCAGCCTTGGTTCCTGCCAGCCTCCCTGCCAGACAGCAACCCCACAACCATGCTGAACCACAGCAAGCCTCAGCCATCTGCTGCCAGCCCTGGCAAGAGGGACAGGGCTACCATCCCGCCCCCTGGCCCTCACTCTGGTTCTGCTGGGGCTTCTGCAGCACGGGCTCGCTCTTCTGGGGCTGGGGCTTCTGCTGCTTCTGCTTTTGAAGAAGCTGATGAGAAGCACTCCAGCACCAGCCACCTCCACAGCACCTGGACCCTTCACCCCGAGACTGAGTGATCAAGAGGAGTGCCAGAGACTCATTTTTGTTTTATAGCTTCTTGTTAGTAAAGTTTATTTTTCATTCATACACTTGCTTCATTTCTTTTTTTTAATAAAGTCTTGGTGGAAACTTTTAGAAATGGTTTAAACCTTTGCATGCTTGTGGAATGGGTTAAGATAGCAGTGGGATGGGTTGAGATAGCAGTGGGATGGGCAGGGATACCTTTGGGATGGGTAATAGCTGTGGGATAGATAAATCTCCAGTGCAAGCATAGTGGGACTGTATGGTCCACCCTCCCAGGTGCCACACCTATGGCCCTTTATTATCAATAACAATGTAAACATTGAACAACACATTTGAACATAAACACAACTCTTTATTAAACGCCCTGTTCATTGTAGGCCAACCAAACACACATGGCCCAATCTCATCAGTGTGATGAGACAGGATGAAGGAAGCATCCATTAAGCATCTATCATCCTGTCTTGTCACTCCACTGCTCCAGCTGGGGAGTTGCACCAGTGTTTCAGGAGGTTGCGCTGCTTCTTCCCTTCACGTGAGGCTCTGTTGGGGCCTTGCACATCCTCAGTGTCGATCAGGTTTCACCCTTGCCTCCATTCCCCAGGCTCCATGTCCCCATTGCCTTATTGGAGGTCCACGAGCCTGTTCTGCAAGACTGGGTAGCGGGTGCACATGAGATTGTGCAGGATGCAGCAAGCTTCCATGATGCTCCTCACGGTCTGTGGGCGATGCTGCATGGTGGTGAGAAGTACCTGGAACCTGTTGGCCAGGATGCCAAAGGCGTTCTCCACCACCCGCCTTGCCCTGGACAGCCTGTAGTTGAAGATCCTCTCTTCACGGGTGAGGTATTTGGAGGTGTAGGGCTTCATGAGGTAGGTTGTGAGGGAGAAGGCGTCATCCCCCACGATGAAGTAGGGCACATCTTGTGTGTTGTTGGGCAGGGGTTCTGGATCTGGGAAGCCCACGAGGAGGTTGCGTTCCAGCTCCTCCTTGAGCTGACTGGCGTATACCTGAGCATCTGAAGATGAGCCGTTGCCTGAAGCATCGATGTACATGAACTTGTAGTCAGCATCGACCATGGCGAAGAGGAGTCTGCTGAAGAAGCCCTTGTAATTGAAATAAGTGGACCCCGAGTTGGCTGGAGCTTTGCAGGCCACGTGCTTGCCATCTATGGCTCCAACAGTGTGGGGGAAGTTCCACTTCTGATACCACTGCTCTGCAACTTTCTTCCATCCTTCTTCAGTGGAGGGGCACTGGAGGAGCTCCTCCTTGTATTCTTCGATGATGGCTTGCACCACTTCTCTGACCCCAATGCTGATGGTGTTGGGTGGCACCCTCCAGGCATACTGCATGCTCCTGTATGTGGTCCCTGAGGCCAGGTGGCGCAGAGTCAGTGTCACCTTGAGCCCAGGTTCCAGGCTGGGCCGGAAGTTGGTGTTTGCCTTGGTCAACCTGGGTGTCAGCCGCTGCACAACTTCGTCAAACATGGCTGGAGGCATCCTCATGAAGTTCTGGAATGCCCAAGTGTCTTCGTTCCTGAGCTCCACCATCAGCTTGTTGTACAGTCCGTCCTCTGCTCTTCTGGTGAACCATCTTCGTACCCAGACGCTTCTTGGCTGCCCCTTTTTCTTCCTGTAGTAGAGTTCACAGAGCCTGTAGATGGCTTCGCACTGTTGCAGAAGGATGGTGGCTGCCAAAAGGACTGTGTTACGATCCACGGTGGACATGACTGGATGCTGTGGAAGAGGAAGAGTCAGATGAAGGCTGCAGAGGTCTGCAGCAGGGCTGCTGTTCTGAAAGTGAGATCCAGATGTGTTGCTCCCCCTTTTTATAGGCAGTATAGGTGTCCCTTTGCAACCTCTAGGCATCCTCTAGACATCCTTAATATCCGAGGTAGGTCCCCTCTGCGGACGGTTTTCCATTTTACATGCTTTGTTTCTGTGCTGCATCTGCTAGGCATCCGTTCTGCATCCGTTCTGCGTCCGTTCTGCTTCCCCCCTGCGTCCGAGCGGATGCGAGTTGCACGGATGCGCAGTGGATGCCTAGCGGATATAGTGGATGTGTAAAGGATGCGTAGCGGATGCGTAGCGGATGCAGAACGGACAAATTGGATACATTTTCCGCACAAAAGTTTTGAGCAGCTCAAAACTTTCTGAGCGGATGAAACGTCCATAAACGGATGCTGGACGGATAGAGAGGAAGCAAAACGGAGGCAGTGAGTACATCGCGTTAACCAACGGATGGCAAGCTTTTTTGTCCGTTTTACATCCTCTTTGCATCTGTTGGTGCAGTGTGACAGGGGCTTTAGTTTTTGCAACATTTCACAAGACCTCACAGAGTTTATTGTTGCACCATGTTCCAGAAAATCGATGAGAAGCACACTTTGCCTATCCCAAAAACATTCGCCGTAATCTTCCTTGCAGAGAATGTTTGCAAACATTTTCTTGGTTTTTGGGGGCAATTTGTGTGCCCCCACTCCATAGACTGCAATTTGGTCTTGCTGTTCACATGTCTGACCCAAGTCTCGTCTCCAGTTACGATTTGATCAAGAAATGAATCTCCATCTTTGTCGTAAGAGTACAGAAATGTCAATGATGCAGCCATACACTGACTCTTATGGTTTTCTGTCAGGATTTCTGGCACCCATCTTGCACAAAATTTGTGGTAGCCTAGCTTTTGTGTAACAATTTCATGCAACAAACTGCGTGAAATTTGTGGAAAACTAAGCAAAAGTTCCGTTACTGTGAAACGGCGGTTTTCATGAATCTTGTCATCGATTTTCACGACCAGTTCATCAGTCACAATGCTCGGACGTCCACTCCGCTGTTCATCATGAACATTAGTTCATCCATTTTTAAACTTAATGCACCATTGGCGCACTCCACCTTCAGTGATGATGTTGACCCCGTACATTTCACACAGTTGCCAAAAATTTTTAATTGGTTTATGATTTTTTGCCAACAAAAACCTTATCACTGATCGTACCTCATAACTTGCAAGATTTTTAATTGCAGCACACATTTCAAATGTTTGCTGTGAAATAACAGGCAACGATACGAACCTCCCACTAGCACCAGATGCAGACTAAGTGGTGGATGCATAGACCAAAGATGGCCGCACTAGCTCCGCCCCTTCTTGCTACAGACGAAAATGTAATCTATTTTGTGGATAGCCCTCGTATCTCTAAATATCTTCCTGATTTTTTAAGAGCTTTTCAAGTATATTAGAAACTACCATTGTTTAAGGTGGTGAGGTTTCTGGTAAGGAAATATCTCTGAAATGATGACCCATAGGTCACAGGTGTCTAATATTACCTCATCCTACATGCTTTATATAGAGCAGGGCTGTCAAACTGGAGGTCCATGGGACAGATGAATCACCCACAGACCATGTCCACCCCAGCTTCGTAAAGGCAAAAAAGTCATATGTCACATGATACGATCAAGTTTGACATCCTTGATATAGAGTATATCCCAATTGACATAATTCATTACTTAAAAGATATTCTCCCTTTTGTCAACTCTTCCCTTATTGAAGTCTACACTAAGTTCACTATTTTGTGAACAAATTTTACCTAGTGATTTCAAAGTTTGTGTTTCTAGTTTTGTTGCTCGTCTCAAATTTTACAGTTCTGTTGAAAATGACAAAAAAAAATCATTAAACAGAACAGTAAATAGAATATGGTTACTTTTGTGCCTATTCTATAAGCACTATACTAATTATTTATTTGCTTCTGGATCTACTTCAAGATGTTACAGTTGTCTCAAGGCCTTAATGACTTAGAGATGGTAGAGACTTGAAGAACTATCAGGTTTTTTTTTATCAACCTGTCATTATCTTGCTCTTTAGATACTGGTAGAACAAACTCCCCTTTTAAAATCATCTCTGTCATGTAGTCCAGGAGGATACTATGGTTGACCCAACTGGACCGAACTGCAAGGTTGGGGAAAAGCAACAGAAATGTACTCTTCCATTTAATAAGATCATTTACCAAAGCAATCAAACTTGCCTCATTATCAAACCCAGGTCTGAAATCAATTTCAATTGACAATGCCTATGATGTGGATAGGGATCTTGGTAACATAAAGCCAACTCTATCTCTATCTCTACCAGTATATATATTAATACTGGTTGTAGTACCAGTTGTTCAGTCCTGTCATTTAAGTTTGAATCGCTGCTGAATGAGTGGTCATTAAATGAGGATTACCTGTAATTTACTAAGAGGACTTCCAGCAGTAAATGAACAGATATATTAAATGTCGATAGTAAATATAAGTAATGTAATAAATAATAATAAAACAATATGAAAAATCAACAGGACAAAATTAGCCACCTGGTTGCCAAGCAAAATGGGACTTTGTAAGGTCAAACCAGCACTTTGAATTGTACCCAGAAATGAACTGGAAGAATATAGGAGTTTTATGCTTCTGGTGACACATGCCAGCTAAGAGGTAGACTATATATTCAGTGACAAATGTAACTTCTAGTGTTCAATGTGGAACACATTGTGGAATCCAAACAGGTAGTGATGGGAACATCAATAACATGAGTAGCTAGATCTCCCATTCTGATTCACTATTGAAGGAGGATAAAGGCTGTTATGCATGATCAACAAACAGCTAGCACTGCGAAACCTGATGGGCAAATAAATGCTGTGCTACTAAATGAGAAACCCTTACTTTAAATATAAATGGTCTTAATTTTATTTTTTAAAAATGCTGTTACATTTTCTTGGAAACAGATATCAGCCAACCATTAATATACACATTCATACAGATATATTCCAAATGTTTCAAAATGTAATACTGTAACTGACTCAGTTAAAGGAAAGCATATTCTAGCATTTTATTGTTTACCTGATTTTGCTTATTGAAACTGATGTTAAAACAATACAAGCAGTTTTGTTAGATGAGTCCTCTGAAAGCTTTAAAAGCAGCAATCATACACAATTTTATATATTCAATAGTGCTTATGAGTGGATGTACATTGGTTTTTCATCTTGCTTTACACCTGTTTAAAAAACTTCCAATCCTAAATGATATACAAAAGAATAAAGAACTCCTGAATAATACCTCATTCAACCTCAATTGAATGCTAAAGTAGATAATTTCTTCCACAATGTGGCAGTCTTCAAGCGTACAAGATTACAAAATTCCCATTAAATATTATTTCAGGTTGATGAGAATTTCAGTCAACACATCTGAAAGACACCATTGTGAGCAAGACAGTCTTACCTACACCGCTATCTTTACTAATCTGTGCAATAATAACTTTCAGTTGCAATGCCTGAAGAGCTGCCCCGAGTAAGAGAAAATTGGCAACTTTTTTTCTCCCATACGTTGAATTAAATTCCCAGCTTCACTCTCCATTGGGCATCCTGGTTGCTGGAAGTTACATTTCACAAAGAAGAAACCAATGCCTTTCTTGGCAGAAAAATCGAGCTACTTATATCTGGGCTATAAAAAGCCACCGAATCCTGAGATGGCAGCAAAAGGATATAGACGCCCACCTCTGTCCTCATCTAGTGCAGGGGTCTTCAAACTTGGCAAGTTTAAGACTTGTGGACTTCAACTCCCAGAATTCCTCTTCCAGACATGTTAGCTCAGGAATTCTGGGAGTTGAAGTCTCCAGGTCTTAAAGCTGTCAAGTTTGAAGACCCACGATCTAGTGGTTGTCTAGATGATTGAACCCCAAAATGGGTAAGCTCTAGATTAGAAGGCTGCCCACAAGCTTCTCGCCCTTTCTTGCTCAATATCCAATTTAAGGGGCGGGCGGGGGGGGGGGGGGGGAGAAGCAGTTTTTTCACACAGCTATTAACAGGCCCTCTCATAGTTCACCAGCACCGAGTTTAAGAAGCAGGCTTATCCGACTGTTTGTAAAATGAAGTTATTTAATTTTTCAAGATCCTTCCTCCAGCCTTTTTTCTCCGAAAGGTAAGCCAAGCACGCGGTTCACCCCTATATACACTTCGGGGCGGGGGGGAAGGTTTCTCCGCTTAGAAAGAGAAATCGGGGATTTTTCCTCGGGTTATGTGACATGCTCGTTTTTCTCGTGAACCTGGTCGGAAGAATTTGCGAAGCCCAGAAAGTGCACGAATGTTACACAAACGGCAAGCAGGGCTTTGTTGCCGTGATTGCGACAGGTCTCATCCCATCCGCAAAGGCTTATGGCATCCCGGCTCTCCAGGCGTAGAAGTTAAACCGCCGACTACTGAACGACAACTGTCATCCAGGAAGGCGACATTCACCCAAGCGTGCCACCGCGTCCACACCACGACACCCTTGGCCCAGTCCCTTGAACTGAGGGCCCGCGCTTCGCTTGGCGGCTGCCTCGGTTGCTAAGCAACTGGGAAAAAAAGGCTGGAGGGGCGAGGGAGCGTGAGAGTGAAATTACCTGGCTTAGTCGACTCGGCACCACCGGCCGCCGAACCGCCGCGGGTGTAAAGCCTCCCGTGCGGAATTCTGGGACACTGACACGTCACACTCCTCGCGCTGGCCCGTTGAAGTGGACGTCACCTGACGTCGCCTAATGGCGCCCGGTGATCTCCGCGGGCCGCGTTCCTCTGACGATAAGAGCGGCCGCTGGGCCTACAGGCCGATAATCGGCCCGTGAGGAGGAACGGATTTTAACCTTTGGCGTACAGAGATCCCAACCCCTTATTCTAAATCAGACGTATCCAAACTTGGCAACGTAAGACGTGTGGACTTCAACTCCCAAAATTCTGGGAGTTGAAGTCCACACGTCTTAAAAGTTGCCAAGTTTGGGGACCCCTGTTCTAGATACTTTCGAGTCCATCTTGGTGTCAAAGAGCCTTTGCCTTATCCAGGTCCGGGCCAGGTTGATGAGCAACTTCCAGCCACATCTTGACCTGATAGGCAGGCAGTCCTCGACTTACAACAGTTCCTTTCGTGACCTAAGTTAGAATGCACGGAAAAAAGTCACTTAGGACCGTTTTTCACATTTCATGACAGTTGCTGCATTTCCCCCATGATCATGTGATTTACATTTGGCAGCTTGACAACTGGCTCATATTTATGACAGTTACAGTGTCCCGGGGTCATGGAATCATCTTTTGTGACCTTCTGACCAGCAAAATCAATGGGGATGCCAGTTTCGCTTAACCGTGTTACTAATTTAACAACCGCAGTGATTCAAATGTGGCAAGAAAAGTTGTAAAATGGGGCAAAACTCAATAAAGTTCTCACTTAGCAACATAAGTTCTGGACTCAATTTTGATCATAAATCAAGGATTACTCGTAATATCTAGGATGATGGGGAGCTGACATTGCAGAAGTGGGTTTGGGATTTAATTAGGAATATTTATCCTGGAATAGCTAAGAAAGAAATATTTTGGCTTCTGGGTGACAGTATATGCACAAATTTGTTGGGCAAGAAGGAATAAAATATAATCGGCTTATTCAGAAAGATCTTTAAATTCCGGATTAAATCCTTTGCTCTATGTTATTTTGAAACAATTACTGGAATGAAAATGAGTAAACAATGGATTCATGGCTGTGGTTTTAGGGCTGGTGAGTATCAGCCCCGTTCAGTGTTTTATTAGAAACTGGATATAAAGTTGCACAACACAGTCAGAAAATTCATTTAAGGAGCATGTCCATGCCACTATTTTACTCCCAGAGCTCATTAACAAATGTTGTAGTCTTGTTATCGAAACCTCAAAGCAATCTCTTTGTAATTTCCAAAAAACTAACCATCTTTCCAAATTTGTTCATAGGTTGCAGGTCCCAGTTTCCAATCAGTACAACAGTAATAGATCAGTACAGAAGTAATTTCAGATACAAAGATATTAAGAAAACATGTATCATGGAAGTAAAATTAAAATATATATTTCCTCTTCAACCAAATGGTTTAGTTTTGGATGACATAAATACATCCTTTAACTTGTTTATTGACATTGTGAGTCAACTGTTGTGAATTCACATGAATTCACATAGAGGGTGACCTCTAGAGTGTTTTCAGACTTCTGTTAGGTAGAAATGAGAAGAAAGCATGTCTTCCATTTGAAATCTGTGGAAAAGGTAAGACATTCTCAGTAATACTGGAATAATTATATTATTTAGTCATGTATTAGAAGAGTGGGATGGCTTCAGATGAAAGAACAGCTTTTTAATGCAAAACAACAGTCAATCAGTATTGTTTGATAGTTGTTATTAGAGTCATATGATTTCCTAGCCTTTGAGGAGAAAGAACAATTTATAATCCTCAACGTATTAAACCCAGACTCCCTATAATGGGATGATAGCTTCACTCAACCAAACGCCAGAGCCCATATTTGAGCTAATTCTTTAAGGCATGAAATAATAGATAATCTTTTTGGATCACGGTTTTTGTAATGTTTAAACATGTAGTACACAAAATGGTCACTATATGGAATGAGATATGGTAGAGTCACCATTAGTTTGTTGGAGAAACCCAGATGACCAAAAAAGTAATTTTTACTGCTACTCAGTCCAGATTATAAAAGCCCAGATACGATAGTCCTAGCTTTGCTCATTAATAAAATGGCCACTATGGAGAATAAGACCACTCAATCAATCAATCAGAATAGAGCTGGAAGGGACCTTAAAGGTCTTCTACTCCAACCCCCTGCTCAATAAATACCTATTTACCCGAAGGGAAACGAAGTTGTTTCTTACCAACCCATCTAAATCTTGGGAAATTTCAGGTGTACAACTCCGTTTTTTTTCTGGACATATTTTAAACAGGTATACTATTAATTTTGTTTGTTTATTTTCTAAGAATCAGTTTCAGATCTTGAGTCATTCTTGAAAAGAAAGCTATAGTAGAAGCTAGTCACTAGTTCCATGCAAGCCTTTTTTTCAAATTAAAATGTATCTATCTCAGATGGATAATTGTCAGAGATTAGTTTTTTCTTGTTTACTATACTGGGTATAATAAACCTTAGATACAGGTTTCTCTGTTTTTTAAATAGAGTAGCTGGATTTTTTGTCCTCGTCTAAAAAGACTTACCATGTTATTCACAAATTATTCAGATATGTGAACATAGAACAAAAAATATAGAATCACTTGATAATTGCTCCCTTTGTGTGAGTTATATATGAATATATATGTGACTATATATGCCTGACAATTAGACATAATTAAAATAAACATATTTTCCAGAAAATAAGCATCAAATGAATATACCACTGGGGTATGCTTCTAGATAAAGGCAAAATATTTAAATTTACCATTAGTCAAATATATACTTGATAAACATTATGACCAACCATTTTATAGTTTGAGACTTTGTAACATAAACACAAATGCTTAAGGGCCTGTCACATAGGCCGACGGATGCAAAACATATGTAAAAAGGACACAGCGGATGAGAAAATGTTCCATCCATTGTTATCTGCTCTCAAAAGTGCCCTGAATTGGCATAAGCAGAGCGGACAACAATGGAAAGGAACGGACGGGGGGAGGATGTAGCCAGGATGTAAAGCGAATGCTTCACAGAAGCCTAGCGGATGGAAACTGATGGCACATCCGCAGGGCTTCCGGGGGAGCACAGCGAAGCGGACGCGCAACAGAAGGAACGGATGCAAAGCGGATGCCGAGCGGACACCTAACGGATGCCTTGTGGATGCAAAGTGTTCACTGCACATGCGGGGAGGTTGCATTGCATCAGCCCCGCAGATATAAAGGGAAGCAGCTCGCAAGCAGGTCACCATTCAGAGGAAAGACCTGCTGCCAGACACAGCTCCAGCCAGCCAGCCAGCCAACAACCATGGGGAAGAAGAGGAAGCCTGTGCCATCTTCTGCCAGCCCTGGCAAGAAGGACAGGGCCACCATCCCACCCCCTGGTCCTGACTCTGCTTATGCTGGGGCTTCTGCTGCTCGGGATGACTCTTCTGGTGCTGGAGCTTCTGCTGGCGCTGCTCCTGGTGCTGGTGCTTCTGCTGGTGCTGACTCTGCTGGTGCTGCTCCTGGTGCTGGTGCTTACTCTGCTGGTGCTGCTCCTGGTGCTGGTGATTCTGCTGGTGCTAACTCTGCTGGTGCTGCTCCTGGTGCTGGTGCTTCTGCTGGTGCTTACTCTGCTGGCGCTGCTCCTGATCCTGCTGGTGCTTCTGCTGGTGCTTACTCTGCTGGCGCTGCTCCTGATCCTGCTGGTGCTTCTGCTGGTGCTTACTCTGCTGGCGCTGCTCCTGGTGCTGGGGCTTCTGCTGGTGCTTACTCTGCTGGCGCTGCCCCTGGTCCTGCTGGTCCTTCTGGTGCTGCTGGTGCTCCTGGTCCTGCTGGTCCTGCTGGTGCTCCTGGTCCTGCTGGTCCTGCTGGTGCTTACTCTGCTGCTGCTGATCCTGGTCCTGCTGGTGCTGCTGGTCCTGCTTTTGCTGCTACTGTTGTTGTTGCTGCTGGTGCTGGTGGTGGTGTGGTGGAGCAGCCCCTACAACCTCGAAGCCCCTCTGATGAGGGCCCAGATGGCCCTGCCAGAGGGAGGAAGAGACATACGCGAGATCGAGAAGAGGAGGCAATACTCCATTGAAGAGGAACATGAGGATGAGGTGCTCGAATGGCTGAGGGAGAACGAGTATCTTTGGCAGAAGGGACACAGGCTCTATTGAGACACCAAGAGGAAGCAGGCAGCTTGGGTGGTGGAAGCACATGCACACCTGGTACGGGAAGCTGCACCTCAAGAAATCTGGCCAGGTCACGGTCAAGATGACGGACCGAGAGACCTATGTGATGGCCAAGTGCAGCTTCTTGGAGGGTGAGATCCGCCACCGAGGAGCAGCCCCTCTGACAACCCTCTCTCTCAGGCAGCCCGCAGAGAGCCAGTCCTCTTCTGGCCAAGCGTCAGCTCCTGTGTCCAGGCAGGTATCTGTGGAGCATGCCACGACGGAGACCCCCCCGACAGCTGCACTCCCCGTGGCAGAGCACGTGAAAGACCCCCTGACGCAGTGGGAGCAAGGAGAGGGCACTTCCACCAGAGACCAACCCACACCCACACCCAGCTCCACCTCCACAGAAAGCAGGCAGAGAGGCAGACCGGAGGGGCAGAGCCACACTGTCCTGCTGGAGATCAGGGACACCATCAGAAGCAGCGTAGATCTCCTCTCTCAGCTGGTACACACCGACATACCATCCTCAAACCGCAAGCCCTTCCTCACCTCCGTCAACCAGACCCTCATGGACATGTCCGAATCACAGTACCAGGTGATCAAGGAGAGGATCACCGGTCTTCTTCACAACCCTCCAGACCCAGCTGAACCTGCTCCCACCCAGTCCAGGTCGGCTTCTCCACCCCAGGTGATGTCACTGCCCTTCCAAGGCTTTCCACAGGCCCTCACCTACCAAGGCTATGGCTACCAGGAACTCCAGCAGCACAGGCAGCCCTTCCCAGTCCAGGCACAGGTACATCGTATGCCACCGGTGCCACCGCTGCCACTGATGCCACCGCTGCCACCGCTGCCACCGACGCCACAGATGCCACCCACGCCACCGATGCCACCAACGCCACACTTGCCACCCACACCTAACCTCGCTCACTTGCAGACCAGACATCCCCACTACACTCCTCCTTCCTCCACCCCACAGCCAAGCCCAGCCTCAGAACATCTGTCATCGGTGTTGGGACTGACACTCCATGTCCTGGTGGAAGGGGCTCTGAACATCACAGGACTGAGCCAGCTGTCTGAGAGCTTCCTCCACACACCATCCCCTGTTGTCCGCTCGGGGCCGGGCACCCCAATGGCGCCGCAGACCAGCACTCCAGCAGCAGCCACCTCCACAGCAGAGTGGAGTGCCAGAGACTGGGTGGCTACCTGTTGACTTTATCTTTGCTTGGGACACTTGGGTCATTTTCTTTTACAGTTTGTTATTAATAAAGATTATCTTTGCTTCACACACTTGCTTCAGTTCTTTTAGTCAATAAAGTCTTGGTGGAAACTTTTAGAAATGGTTTAAGCCTTTGCATGCTTGTGGGATGGGTTAAGATAGCAGTGGGATGGGCAGGGATACCTGTGGGATGGGTAATAGCTGTGGGATGGGCAAGGATACCTTTGGGATGGGTAATAGCTGTGGGATGGGCAGGGATACCTTTGGGATGGGTAATAGCTGTGGGATGGGCAGGGATACCTTTGGGATGGGTAATAGCTGTGGGATGGGCAGGGATACCTTTGGGATGGGTAAAAGCTGTGGGATGGGCAGGGATACCTGTGGGATAGGTAAGGATAGATGTGGAATAGATTAACCTCCAGTGCAAGCATAGTGGGACTGTATGGTCCACCCTCGCAGGTGCCACACCTTTGGCCCTTTATTATCAATAACAATTTAATCATTGATCCACACATTTCAAAATCAACACAACTCTTTATTAAATGCCCTAATCATTGTAGAGCCACTCAACATACATGGCACAAGCTCATCAGTGTGATGAGACAGGCTCAAGGAAGCATCCATTAAGCATCTACCATCCTGTCTTGTCACTCCACTGCTCCAGCTGGGGAGTTGCACCAGTGTTTCAGAAGGTTGCGCTGCTTCTTCCCTTCACGTGAAGCTCTGTTGGGGCCTTGCACATCCACAGTGTCTATCAGGTTTCACCCTTGCCTCCATTCACCAGGCTCCATGTCCCCATTGCCTTGTTGGAGGTCCACGAGCCTGTTCTGCAACACTGGGTAGCGGGTGCGCATGAGATTGTGCAGGATGCAGCAAGCTTCCACGATGCTCCTCACGGTCTGTGGGCGATGCTGCATGGTGGTGAGAAGTACCTGGAACCTGTTGGCCAGGATGCCAAAGGTGTTCTCCACCACCCGCCTTGCCCTGGACAGCCTGTATTTGAAGATCCTCTCCTCACGGGTGAGGCATCTGGAAGTGTAGGGCTTCATGAAGTAGGTTCTGAGGGAGAAGGCGTCATCCCCCACGATGAAGTAGGGCACATCTTGTGTGTCGTTGGGCAGGAGGTCTGGATCTGGGAAGCCCATGATGAGGTTGCGTTCCAGCCCCTCCTTGAGGTGACTGGCGTTGTATACCTGGGCATCTGAAGATGAGCCGTTGCCTGAAGCATCGATGTACATGAACTTTTAGTCAGCATCGACCATGGCGAAGAGGATGATGCTGAAGAAGCCCTTGTAGTTGAAATAAGTGGACCCTGACTTGGCTGGAGCTTTGCAGGCCACGTGCTTCCCATCTATGGCTCCAACAGTGTGGGGGAAGTTCCACTTCTGATACCACTGCTCTGCAACTTTCTTCCAGCCTTCTTCAGTGGAGGGGCACTGGAGGAGCTCCTCCAGGTATTCTTTGATGATGGCCTGCACCACTTCTCTGACCACAATGCTGATGGTGTTGTGTGGCACCCTCCAGGCGTACTGCATGTTTCTGTATGTGGTTCCAGAGGCCAGGTGGCGCAGAGTCAGTGCCACCTTGAGTCCAGGGCCCAGGCTGGGCTGGAAGTTGGTGCTCTGCTTGGTCAACCTGGGTCTCAGCCGCTCCACAACTTCGTCAAACATGGCTGGCGGCATCCTCATGAAGTTCTGGAATGCACGAGGGTCTTCGTTCCACAGCTCCACCAACAGCTTGTTATACAGTCCATACTCGGCTCTTCTCGCGATCCATCTTCGAACCCAGACACTTTTTGGACGCCTCCTTTTCTTCCCGTAGAACAGGTGAAAGAGCGTGTAGAGGGCTTCGCATTGTTGTAGAACAATGGCGGCTACCAAAAGAAGTGTGTGATGATCCATGGTGGAGATGACTGGATGCTGTGGAAGAGCAAGAACAAGATGAAGGCTGAAGAGGTCTGCACCGCAGGGCTGCTGGACTGAAAGTGAGATCCAGGTGATTTTGTCCCCCTTTTTATGGGAAATATAGGTTTTCTGCTAGGTGTCCTTTTGTATCCTCTAGGCATCCTGCAGACATCCTAAATATTTGAGATACGTCCCCTATACGAACGTTTTTTCCGTTTTAATGCTTTGTATGCGAGCTGCATCCGCTTTCATCCTTTCTACGTCCGTGCTACTTACACTGCGTGTCTGTTCTGCGTCCATTTCGCTTCCTCCCTGTGTCCGTTTTCCGCTGGAGCGGATGCGAGTTGCACGGATGCACAGTGGATGCCTAGCGGATATAGCGGACGCATAAAGGATGACGACGGACGTATAAAGGATGTTCTCCATATGCGTAGCCGATGTAGAACGGACACATTGGATACATTTTCCACTCAAAAAGTTTTGTGCAGCTCAAAACTTTTTGAGCGGATGAAATGTCAGTAGACGGATGCTGGATGGATAGAGAGGATGAAAAATGGATGCAGTGAGTACAGAACGGATGCATCGCGTTAACCAACGGATGGCAAGTGTTTCTCTCCATTTTACATCCTCTTTCCATCCGTTGGTGCTGTGTGACAGGGGCTTAACCAACAAATATCCATTAACTTGAAAAGACAGGAAGAAACAGCTGAGAACTTAGAACGCCAGAGCATATACAGGTGAAACTCAAAAAATTAGAATATTGTGCAAAAGATCATTTATTGCAGTAATGCAACTTAAAAGGTGAAACTAATATATGAGATAGAGTCATTGCATGCAAAGCAAGATAGCTCAAGCCGTGATTTGTCATAATTGTGATGATGATTGTACATAGAACAATATTGGACCTCTGAAAAGTATAAGCATGCATATGTACTCAGGACTTGGTTTGGGCCCCTTTTGCAGCAATTACTGCCTCAATGCAGCGTGGCATGGAAGCTACCAGCCTGTGACACTGCTGAGGTGTTATGGAAGACCAGGATGCTTCAATAGCGGCCTTCAGCTCTTCTGCATTGTTCAGTCTCATGTCTCTCATCTTCCTCTTGGCAATGCCCCATAGATTCTCTATGGGGTTCAGGTCAGGCGAGTTTGCTGGCCAATTAAGCACAGTAATCCCACAGTCATTGAATCAGGTTTGGTGCTTTTGGCAGTGTGGGCAGGTGCCAAGTCCTGCTGGAAAATGAAGTCAGCATTGTCATAAAGCTCGTCTGTGGAAGGAAGCATGAAGTACTCCAAAATCTCCTGGTAGGTGGCTGCATTGACCCTGGACTTAATGAAGCACAGTGGACCAACACCAGCAAATGACATGGCTCCCCAAATCAACACAGACTGTGGAAACTTCAAACTGGATGTCAAGCATCTTGCAGTGTTTGCCTTTCCATTCTTCCTCCAGACTCTGGGTCTTTGGTTTCCAAATGAGATGCAAAAGTTGCTCTCATCAGAAAAGAGGACTTTGGACCACTGAGCAAGAGGCCAGTTCTGTTTTTCTTTAGCCCAGGTAAGAGGATTCTGACGTTGTTTGTTGTTCAGGAGCGGCTTGACAAGAGGAAGACGACATTTGAAGCCCATGTCCAGGATCCGTCTGTGTGTGGCGGCTCTTGATGCACTGACTCCAGCCTCAGTCCACTCCTTGTGAAAGTCCCCAACACTTTTGAATGGCCTTTTCCTGACAATCCTCTCCAGGCTGTGGTCATCCCTGCTGCTTGGGCACCTTTTTCTTCCAACTTTTCCCTTCCACATAACTTTCTATTCATGTACTTTGATACAGCACTTTGGGAATATCCAACTTCTTTTGAGGCTTTCCCTCCTTATGGAGGGTGTCAATGATGGTTTTCTGCACAACTGTCAGGTCAGCAGTCTTTCCCATGATTGTGATTCCTACTGAACCAGACTGAGAGACCATTTAAAGGCTCAGGAACCCTTTGCAGGTGTTATGGCTGAATTAGCTGATTAAAGTGGGACATTTTGAGTCTAGAATATTGAACCTTTTCACAATATTCTAATAATATTCTCAATAATCTTGAGATTGTGGATTTGGGGTTTTCATGAGCTGTAAGCCATCATTATCTCAATTATGACACATCACAGCTTGAACAATTTTGCTTTACATGTAATGAGTCTCTCTCATATATTAGTTTCGCCTTTTAAGTTGCATTACTGAAATAAATGAACTTTTGCACAATATTCTAATTTTTCAAGTTTCATCTGTACATATACACAGATTGAATTCTTGTTAAAATAAAGCTTCAAATACATCAACAGCATTCTAATATGGCCAAGAAAGTCAAGCCAAAGTTAAGCCAAAAGCTGAATGGAGATTAGATGTTGGAAAGCTGTGATTTACTGTAAACTCCAAATGTAAATCTCACACAAATTATATTGGATAAAAGATAAATGCCTAAGATACAACCCTACTTTCTAATTATAATCAGAAGAGGAAAATTGTGGAGAAATTTTCTGGATAAAACTAATAGAATGTGGAAAAATCACATTGTAGGCTAAAAAAGTTCAATAAAATAAAATAAAATAAAGTGAGAAAGTGTGCCAATTATATCAGTGGAACATGAGTTATAGTAGCCTGTGAAATTACCAAACATGTATGCAATCCAAAATTTTAACCCCTTAGGTCCCCTTTGGTTGTCAGTTTTTGTTGGGGAATTGGTAAACAGTCAGGAATGGGATTCAAATTTTTTAATAACCATTTCTGTGGGTGTGGCTTAAATTGTGGGTGTGGCTTGGTGACCATGTGACTGGGTGGGTGTGGCTTGGTGGTCACATGATCAGCTAGGCATGGCTTGGTGGTCATGTGACCGGCTGGGCATGGTTTGGTGGTCACACGACCGGTTGGATGTGGCTTGGTGGTCATTTGGCTGTGTGGGTGTGGCTTGACAAGAGGAATACGACATTTGAAGCCCATGTCCAAATACAAGTGGTCCTTGCTTAATGACCAGTTGCTTAGTAAGCGTTCTAATTTATGACTAATCTCCCCAGAGCTACTTGACCTGTTTTTGGAGTTTTTCACAGCCATGCACACACATTAGTATTAGAATAACTTTATTGTCATTGTACAAGTACAACGAAACTGTGGAGGCACCCCAGCAACTGTTCGCAATACAATAAAACCAAAGCACTTTAAAATGAAGGTAAGAGAAATAGAGTACCCACACCTCCATTTGCAATTTGAAAGTACAATATCTACAAATATACACAAAATATACATCCAACCCTGACTGAAGCACTTAGCTGTGTATAATACACAAGAGATGGATTGTACTGTAATATGTTATTATATATCTGAATGGGGTATTGATATTTCACATCTTAATGAGGAAGTGACTTCATGTTTATTTGCAGTTCAGATGGCCCAGGAAAAGAAACTATTTGTTAGTCTAGTGGTATGGGATTTTATTCACCTAAAACTCCATCCAGACGGCAGCAGGTCAAAAAGATAATTGCCAGGGTGTGAGAGGTCTTCTGTAATGGCCTTATACATACATTCCCTTCTAACCCTGCTGGAGCAGATCATTGGACTAAAAGATGACCTCCGAGATCCCTTGCAGGCCAGCCCAAGATTGCCCTAGATTGCTGTGCTGTTTCAAAGAATCTTCTGCAGCCAGTGTTTGTGTCCTTCTTTCCTCTCCTTTTCTCTCTCTCTCTCTCTCTCTCTCTCTCTCTCTCTCTCTCTCTCTCTCTCTCTCTCTCTCTCTCTCTCTCTCTCTCTCTCTCTCTTACTCCCTCCTTCCATGTATCTCTCTATCCATTCATATATCTCATTCACTTTCTCCTCTTTCTTTCTTTCTTTCTTTCTTTCTTTCTTTCTTTCTTTCTTTCTTTCTTTCTTTCCTTCTTTCTTTCTTTCCCTTCCTTCCATTCCCCCTTTCTTTGTCTATCCATTTTCATCCTTTCTCCCTTTTTCTTTCTTTCCCTTTTCTTTCTTTTCTTTCTTGTCTTTCCTCTTCTCTCTCTCTTTCTCTTTCTCCTTCTTCTTTATTCTTTCTTACTTTATTCTTTATTGGCCAAGTATGATTGGATACACAAGGAATTTATCTTGGTGCAAATACGTTCGTCAAGAATCAAGAATCATAAGGTACAACACCTAATGATAGTCATAGGGTACAATAAGCAATCAAATCATACTAGGGTTGGCTCTGTTTACACTCAGGGCCAAAAACCCATGTGGGAGAAAGATTTAAATGAAAAGCTGTAACCTGTCCTGTTACATATTAACATTCTTGTAATACCCTAACCTGATTGGCTGAAATGAACTGCACTGTGATTGGCCGAAATACACGCCGATGATTGGTTAGTAAGGAATCTCCCGTGATTGGACAAACCAATTGCAGGAGATTCAGAAAGCTGTAATTGGGTGAGTGCCGCCGGCTAGCTCTATAAGAAGAGCTGCTGCGGCTCGCAAGAAGCTACACAGATCTATACCTTGAATAAAGAGCTGAAGTTACACTGGTCTCCTGTCTCCTGATTTCCCGCGCTTATACATTGGCAATGAAGGTGGGATCCTGAGACAGAGAGACCAGTCGGGCATGTGGCAACCAAGCTGAACAACCGACGAGATGGCCGGTAGCAACTCGTCACCCGCACCATTCGATCAGGCAACCGAGGACTGGGAATCTTACATCGATAGATTCCTCATGTTCCTCGAGAGCAACAATCTCAAGGATGCAAACCACCACCAAAAGAGAGCTGTGTTCCTGACCCATTGCGAGCCAGACGTATTCAAGATGGCCAAAGCATTGGCCAAGCCAGAGGACGTGAAGGAGATGACTTGGCCAGATCTAGATCGGTTACTTTGGAACCACTATGCCCCAGCCGTGCCAAGCCTGATCCAGCGACACGAATTCTATCGTCAGGATCAAAAGGACGGAGAGAGCATTGGGGAATTCGTGGCAGCATTGAGGAACATCAGAGGTGTGTGTGACTTTTCAGACATGGACGAGGCTCTGAGGGACCGTGTGGTCCTCGGTCTCAGAGATCCTGTGCTCCAGAGCAGGCTAATGGCTCAGGCAGACATTACAGTTACTGAAGCCATTGCTGAAGCCACTGCAGCCGAAGCCACGAAGAAATCATGCGACAAATGAACACAAGGGACCGGCCAACAGTATCAGAGACCAACACATCTCCTGAAAAACGAACTGAAACTGGTCACAAAGCAACAACGTCGCACCACGAGGACATTGATCTATCACCCAACACCGATGATGAGGAAGAGGAGATCCACAGATTGCAAGTGGAATGAGACTGGCAGAGAAGTCGTAAGTCGGGCTTCCAGTGTTCTGGTTGCAGTGGCGACCACCCCCGTTCTGAGTGCCGGCTCTTAGATGCCATTTGCTGGTACTGTGAAAAATGGGGGCATATCGCCAAGGTCTGCCGCAACAAACAGAACTCTAGCCCAAGACGACGTGACAACACACCTCCCAGAAACTGAGACAGATTCACAGAGAACCAATGGAACAGCGAAAACTGAAGCAAGCGGCTCAGCGAAACCAGATGACAGGAAGAAACCCATCAAACTGTCACAATCGGCCATTCAGACAACTCTGATGCAAGAAAAGTACACGTGCAGGTCAGCATCGAAGGCAGACCGTGCAGAATGGACGTGGACTCTGGATCATACCTCTCCATGGTGTCCTGGGACACGATTAAGAGGTTAGTGCCAAGCTTACAGAAACAAGAGCTGGAGAACCAGAAACTCACCATTAAAGACTATCAGGGGAACAGAATCCCCATAATAGGAATTGGACATTTCCATATAACCTTCAAAAGACATGGAAAAGTACTTCCACTCACTATTGTCGACAGAAACTGCCCAAGCCTGCTGGGTCTGGAATGGTTCGCGCCATTAGTAATCGAGGTGACGGGCATCAACCATGTTGAGGAAACAGACTGGGAAGAGGAGCTGATGAAGGAATTCCAAGAAGTTTTCAACGGACAATTAGGCAAGTACCGGGGGTCTCCAATATCATTTAGCTTGAACCCCAATATTGCCTTAATCTGTCTCAAACCAAGATGAGTTCCATTCGTCCTCAAACCAAAAGTAGACGAACAATTAGATAAGCTCATCACACAAGGGGTCCTGGAACCAATAGATCATGCACGCTGGGAGACCCCAATAGTCACCCCAATTAAACCAGACAGGTCCGTGAGAATTTGTGGGAACAATAAAGCGACACTTAACAATGCATTGCAACAAAGTGCATACCCAGTCCCGATGGTACAGCACCTCCTACACTCACTTGGGGGAGGAAAAGTCTTTGCGAAGCTTGACTTGGCGCAAGCATATCAACAGCTGCCCGTCAATGCCGAGACTGCAGAAGCACAAACTATCGTAACCCACAGGGGGGCTTTCCGGTGTAAAAGGCTCCAGTTCGGAGTCAGTGTGTCACCAGGGGTGCTCCAGAGTTTAATGGAACGGTTACTCCAAGGAATTAAGGGAGTCGTGCCATATTTTGATGATGTGTTGGTAGCAGCCAAAGACAAAGGACAATTGAGAAGCCGACTCAGAAAGTCCTACAAAAATTTAAAAATGCAGGACTTAAAGTTAAAAAAGAAAAGTGCCAGTTATGCACTGAAAAAGTTGAGTTCCTGGGATATCTGGTGGACAAAGACAGAATCCACCCTACCCACAAAAAAATAAAAGCAATAAAGGAAGCCCCGAGACCTCAAAATAAGGCAGAATTACAAGTCTTTCTGGGACTAATCAATTTCTACAATGTTTTTTTGCCACAGAAGGCAAGAACAGCAGAACCTCTGCATAGATTGCTCAACAAGATGTCCGTTTGGTCCTGGGGCAAGCGTGAAGAGGCCGCCTTCCGGAACATAAAAGATCTCCTCACATCACAATCAGTCCTCATCCAGTACAGCGAGACCCTACCACTAACGGTAACCTGCGATGCCTCTCCATTCAGCATCGGAGCTATACTAAGCCATACCCTGCCAGATGGGAGAGAAGCACCGATTACTTACTTCTCGAAAACACTATCAAAGGCAGAAAGAAATTATAGCCAGCTTGACAAGGAGGCACTTGCAGTGGTTACCGGCGTGAAGCGGTTTCACGAGTACTTATACGGTAGGGACTTCACCCTCATCACCGACCATAAACCACTACTGGGGATCCAGCGAGGAACAAGGCCACCCCCAACATACTGTCTCCCCGGATGACAAGGTGGTCTGAGTTCCTTGTCGCCTATACCTACCAACTAATACATCTCCCAGGGAAATGCATCTCGCATGCCAACACACTAAGCCGTTGCCCTTTAACAGATTACGAAGATGACCCTGCACCCACCACATCCACCCTGCAAATAGAGACATTGCCCAACCTACCAACAACCGTGTCAGACATTGCGAGAGAGACGATCAAAGAAGGCAAACTGTCCTACCTGAAAATGAATACTTCAGCTTCAATCACAACAATACAAGAACACACAATAGATACAAACTCAAGGTTAACCGCACCAAACTTGACTGCAGAAAATACGACTTCAGCAACAGAACGGTCAATGTTTGGAATAATCTACCTGACTATGTGGTTTCTTCACCAAACCCCAAAAACTTTAACCTAAGACTGTCTACTATTGACCTCACCCCCTTCCTGTAGGGGGCATGCATAAGCACACCAATCGTGCCTACCGTCCCTGTCCTATTGTTTTTTATTTTTCTTATAAGTATCTATCTCATGTATTCAAAACTATATTTATTGTTATACCTGTATCTTGTAAGCGATTGACAAATCAAATAAATATTAAATTAACTTGTTGAACCATTTTTAAAAGAAGAACAGAGTTGTATATTCTTGCTTTTACGGACTTGAGTCCATAAAAGAATAGACTAGACTAGACTAGACTAGACTTTAGTAGAATGGAGTAGAGTTGTGTAGAGTAGAACAGAACAGAACAGAACAGAATTCTTTGTTGGCCAAATGTGGTTAAACACACAAGAAGCTCTCAATGTACATACAACAATAGTGATAAGCAACAAAACTATAGTCATAAGAAGATAAGGAGATAGGTAATGGGGAAGATAAGAATAATGATGGTAATACTGCCTTTTTAGAAAGCTTAACAATGTTGTGGGAATTCGTTGTTTAGCAGAGTGATGGGATGTGGTGTGTGTGTGTGTGTCTATTTGTTCTGACATGCCATGCTGTATAACATCATTTTGAGGGTAGAAGTTGAAACTTTATGTCCCGGATGCGAGGGGTCTCTAGATATTTTCACAACCCTCTTTCTTGCTCATGCAGTGTACAAGTATTCAATAGAAGCCAGATTGGTAGCAAATGTTTTTTTCTGCAGTTCTAATTATCTGTTGATGTCTGTGTTTGTCTTGATTGGTTGCAATGCCAAACCAGACAGTTAGAGAGGTGCAGATGACAGACTCAATACAGTATCAGCAGCTCCTTGGGCAGCCTGATCTTTCTGAGTTGGTTCAGGAACAACATTCTTCATTGTGCTTTTTTTGGTGACATATTTGATGTTACATGTCCATTTTAAGTCTTGAGAACCTAGAAACTTGAAGGTCTCTACTGTTGCTACTGTGTTTCTAGTATTGTAAATGGTGGTTGCATAGGAGGGCTTCTCCTAAAATTCTACTATCATTTCTACAGTTTTAAGTGTGTTCAGTTCAAGACTGTTCTGGCTGCACCACAATGCTAGTTGTTCAACCTCCCATCTGCATGCAGATTTGTTCTTGTCTCGAATGAGACCAATCACTGCTCTATCATCTGCAAACTTCAGTACTTTAACAGATAGATCCTTTGAAATACAGTCATTGGTATACAGAGAGAAGTGGAGAGAACACACAGCCTGGGGGAGGTTTTTTTTGCTAATTGTACAGGTATCTAATATGATTCTGTTCAGCTTCGGTTGCTGCTTCCTGTATGTTATAAAGCTTATGATCCACTTACAAGTGTGGCCAGGCACGGCTCACTGATTTAGTTTAGCTAGAAGAATATCTGGAATGATTGTATTGAATGCTGAGCTGAAGGACCCCTGCATAGGTCTTTGGAGATTCAATGTTGTAGGATGAAGTGCAGAGCATATTGTCAGTATCATCTGCCAAACTATTTGCTTGGTAGGCAAACTTCAAGTGGTCTAACAGCGGATCCGTGATGGTTTTCAGGTGGGACAGCACAAGCCTTTCAAAGATTTTCATAACTACAGATGTTAGAGCAACCGGTCTGTAGTCATTCAGTTCCTTGATGGAAGGTTTCTTTGGCACTAGGATGATAGAATGTTTGAAGCAAGAAGGAACATAGCACATCTCATGATTTATTAAAGATGCAGGTGAAGGTGGGGACCAAATTGGTTAGCACAAGTTTTCAAGTAAGAAAGAATTATCTTGTCTGGGCCTGGTGCTTTTCCAGATTTTTGTTTGTGAAATAGACAATACACATCATTTTCTGTAATCACCAGAGATGAGAGTGGGAGGCAAAGGGATGGAGGCTTCGATGTTTTCAGTGTGTCTCATATGGAGGTGGTGGAGATAGGTGACAGTGCTTTCTTCTCAAATCTTCAATAAAACACATTCAGTCATCTGCCAGTTGTCAATTTCCTTCTGCATGGGAAGGAGGTTTGCTGTAACAAGTGAGAGGTTTTAGAGTTGTCCACATATTTGCTGGATCATTTGTTGAATACTGATTCTTTAGTTTTCAAAGTATCTTCTTTTTGCTGCTCTGATCTCCCTTGTTAATATATATCTGGCTTGACTGTACAGCTTTCTATCTCCTTTCCTATAGGCTCCCTCTTTGGCATAGCATAGGTGCTTGAGTTTAGCTGTAAACCAAGACTTGTTGTTAATGTATGATTGCAGGTTTTTAGTCTGATTGATTGATTATTGATGTTGCATTTGCTCTTCATTTCCTTATCTAATAGATGAGGTATGGGAAGAAAAATGTTATTTTATTTAGAGATTATGATAAAATTAGTTTTAATTAGCATTAAAGGGGAATTTACTTCTTTTTTCATTCTTCTTTCTTTTTTCCCATTGTTTTTTGTTTCACCCCTCCTCTTTTCTTGCTTCATATTTTTCTGTTGTATTATTTATAGCTCAAACTTTTATTCTGTTCTCTTATAAATCTGAATAAAATTTGAAAAAATATTCCATGACATTTTGGATATGAAATATTCAAAAAATCAAGTGACTTTGCGCCAGGCATTATGAACTAAATCTAATAGGAATAAAACTAATCTCATTAAAGAACAGTGTGGTTCATCATTGACCTCTGATATAAATGTTGGATGTATGGAGCTGTTTGCTTCTTTTTAAATGCCTAGAATAATTCATCTTTAAACATTACCTAAATGTTTGTACAATTATTTTTTGGAAAAGAAGCCTGGAAATCAGTAATAGCTGTTAAGTTGTTGTTTTTTCTCCTATATACAACTATCCCCAGCGTACAGAGTTTGACTACCTAATAAATCTCACAAAGGCTAACAAACAGTTTTCAGATCATAACTTAACTGCACTTGATTTGAATTGACAACTTTGAACAAAGATTTTCAATATCCAATTACCTAGTTCCCTGATGAATTTCATGTTTATCTGAAAGCTCTGCTTTCTGAAGTGTGTTGAAAGGATTTTACCCTCCCATTTTTATTTGGTTTGCCACTCGTCTGTGCTCTGTTATACCAAATAAACTTTCATCCATTATTTCTCATCTTGCTTCTACTTTTTCTCCACAGCAAGCTTAATTTCTCTTTCTGCCTAAATTACTGTTTGACCACGTACTTGAATTTATTTAAATGGAAGATGAAACATGGGTAGTTGATGGTTATGTTAAAGATCTAAAAGCTGGAATCACTTGCATAGCTAGGTTGACTGTTGGAATTAACAGCTGGAATGGGTATCAAGAGCAGAAACTCCAATTAGTTACTACTGTAGTTGCCTGAGAGGGAAGGCAGAAAAGCTTAAGCCCATGTCACACTGCACCAACGGATTCAAAGAGGATGTAAAATGGACAAAAAAGCTTGCCATCCATTGGAAAATGCGATGCATCTGTTGTGTACTCACTGCATATGTCTTTCATATGCTCTATCCGTTGAGCATCCGTCTACTGCACAAAACTTTTTGAGCAGATGAACTTTCCACCGCGTACGATCTACATCCGCAACACATACGGGCAACAAATGTTCTACGTCCATTGTCATCCGTTACACGTCCGATGTATCCTCTCGGCATCCTCTGGGCATCCACACAACTCACATCCACTCCAGCAGAAAGCGGAAAGAGGGAGGAAGCAAAAGGTACACGGAATGTCCACACAGCGTTAGTAGCACGGACATAGAAAGGATGAAAGTGGATGCAGCTTGGATATAAAGCATTAAAACAGACAAAACGTTCGTATATGGGATGTATCTCAGATATTTAGGATGTCTGGAGGATGTCTAGAGTATGTGGAAGGACACCGAGCAAAAAACTGACATTTCCTATAAAAAAGAGGAGGAAATCACCTGGATCTCACTATCAGTCCAGCAGCCCTGGTGTGCAGACCTCTTCAGCCTTGTTCTTGCTCTTCCACATCATTCATTGATGTCCACCATGGATCATCACACACTCCTTTTGGGAGCTGTGATCATTCAACACCAGAACCAAGCCCTCTTCAGACTGTTTCACCTTTTCTACGCAAGGAGAAGGAGACATCCAAGAGCTGTTGGGTCTGAAGATGGATCGGGAGAAGAATGGAGTTTGGACTCTATGACAAGCTGATCGTGGAGCTGAGAAATGAAGACCCTCGTGCATTCCAGAACTTCATGAGGATGCCACCAGCCATGTTTGATGAAGTTGTGGAGCGTCTGAGACCCAGGTTGACCAAGCCAAGCACCAACTTCTGTCCCAGCCTGGACCCTGGGCTGAAGGTGGCACTGACTCTGAGTCACCTGGCCTCTGGGACCACATACAGAAACATGCAGTACGCCTGGAGGGTGCCACACAATACCATCAGCATTGTGGTCAGAGAAGTGGTGCAGGCCATCATCGAAGAATACAAGGAGGAGCTCCTCCAGTGCCCCTCCACTGAAAAAGGCTGGAAGAAAGTTGCAGAGCAGTGGTATCAGAGGTGGAACTTTCCCCACACTGTTGGAGCCATAGATGAGAAATCACCAGCTTGATCCACAAAAACACACTAAGACAGAATAGAGACCTAGAAGATCAACAGACCTATGGAACAGCTGTCCTGCCCTACATAAGAGGTACTACAGACAAAATCAGTAAGATACTACACAGGCATCACATCAAGACTGCCTTCAAAACAGACAAAAAAATAGCAGCCATCCTTAGAAACTCCAAACACAAAATTGACCTGGAAAACCAAGGCATATATGAAGTTCCCTGTGCATCATGCCCGGCCACATACTTTGAACAGACCAATAGAAGAATAAGTACCCACCTGGATGAACACAAAAATGCAGTAAAAAAGCTGGAACACACCTCCTCACTAGTCCAACACATGAAAACCACAGGTCACAACATCAACTTCAATGGCACCAAAACCCTAGCTACTATAGAAAACTCCAGCCACAGAATCATCAGAGAAGCCATAGAGATTGAAAAAAGACCTGAAAGCATGAACAGAAGAGATGATTCCACAGACTGTCAATCATTTGGAAGCCTGCACTCTCAAATAGAAAGATCTCCACACCACAAGCCAGGCAAACACCTGGGCACAAACAGACTCCCTATGATACCTCCAGCTCAAACACACCCCAACCAGGCACCCAGATGAAACCTAGCTTCCTAATAGATAATAGCCGTCCTTTCACACGAAGCCAAGCTGCACTGAAAGCCTGCCAATCAAAGCCACAAAACAGACAGAAGAAACCAGAAACACCAATCAAACAAACTCCAAGTCCAATAAACACAGACCAAGACTCCCAACCAATCAGGATGTAGAAAAAAAAAAATCCTGGCACAGCAATAGGCAAGCCTCAAATTTAAAACCAACGGCTGTGATAGCCTGACCCACATACAAACTCAATACAGAAGCCTGATGATGGCAGATGGGATTCTGCTGAAACGTTGCTACAACTTTAACAGCACTACAATGACGTGGGATAATACCCGAAGGAAGCTAAACAGCACATATGTATGGATGGATGGATATATCTTCGCGGGTACTTACATGTATGCTGTTCAGTTTCCTTCGGGTATTATCCCACATCATTGTAGTTGTGCTTTTAAAGTTGTAGCAACGTTTCAGCCTAACTAAATTAAATACAGATGAAGCTGACAGAATAAGACACCAGGTTATCAACATCCTATGCACAAGCAAACCACCCAAAAGCAACTTGCACAAAGAAGAACTCAAAGTGCTACAAACCCTAAAAAATGATAATAGCATAATCATACTTCCAGCAGACAAAGGGAATGCCACAGTAGTAATGGATAGAAAAGACTACGAAACAAAATTGGCAGACCTACTCCAATACTCCACATACAAACTCCACATACAGACCCAACCACATATCTGGAAAAATTAACCCAGAAGAAAATTATAACCAGCCACATAAGCAAAGAGATCCAACAGACGATCATCCCAAGAGAAAAATCTTCCAGATGCCCCAAACTATATGGCCTCCCAAAAATACACAAAAAAGGCACACCTCTCAGACCCATACTCAGCTCCAAAGGAGCACCACTACAAAACCTAGCAAAACACTTAGCAAAACAGCAACAACCCCATGCTGAAACCAAGAAGATCTGCTTGTATGTTTTGACGTGGTTTCACTATTCACTCAAGTCCTGGTAAAAGAAACTCTTGAAATCATCAAAAATAAATACCAACCAGCTAAACACCTCATGGAACTAACACAACACTGCTTAACCAACACATATTTCATATACAAAGGATAAAGATACAAGCAAATTGAAGGAGCCCCTATGGGATCACCACTGTCACCCGTCATTGCAAACCTGTTCATGGAAGAATTGGAATCCAGAGCCCTGGCTAATGCCACCCACAAACCCAAACTATGGATATGATACATCGATGACACGTTTGTGATTTGGCCCCATGGAAAAGAAAACCTAAACAATTTCCTAACACACCTAAACAGCACATACCTCAAAATCAAGTTCACCATGGAAACAGAAACAAACTACCATTCCTAGATGTACTAATTCACAAAAGAACAGATGGCACACGAGGACACACCATATACCAGAAGAAAACACACACC
This sequence comes from Laticauda colubrina, assembly GCA_015471245.1. Taxonomy (NCBI): domain Eukaryota; kingdom Metazoa; phylum Chordata; class Lepidosauria; order Squamata; family Elapidae; genus Laticauda; species Laticauda colubrina. The sequence continues at coordinate 16,290,385 of BLBF01000032.1, forward strand.
AACCGCTACCTCAATGCCCAATCCCACCACCACCCCGCACAGATAAACTCCATGGCCAAAACACTAATCACCAGAACCAAATGCCTGGCAGACAAGACACATATAAAGACTGAATTATGCACCTTGACTAAAGTACTGACAGCCAACAGCTTCCACAAAATCAAAATCACCAGCTTGATCCACAAAAACACACTAAGACATAACAGAGACCTAGAAGATCAACAGACCTATGGAACAGCTGTCCTGCCCTACATAAGAGGTACTACAGACAAAATCAGTAAGATACTACACAGGCATCACATCAAGACTGCCTTCAAAACAAACAAAACAATAGCAGCCATCCTTAGAAGCCCCAAAGATAAAATTGACCTGGAAAACCAAGGTATATACGAAGTCCCCTGTGCATCATGCCCAGCTACATACATTGGACAGACCAATAAAAGAATAAGTACCCGCCTGGATGAACACAAAAATGCAGTAAAAAAGCTGGAACGCACCTCCTCGTTAGTCCAACACATGAAAACCACAGGTCATAGCATCAACTTCTATGGCACCAAAATCCTAGCCACTATAGAAAACCCCATCCACAAAATCATCAGAGAAGCCATAGAGATTGAAAAAAGACCTGACAGCATAAATAGAAGAGATGATTCCACCAGACTGTCAATCATTTGGAAGCCTTCACTCTCAAATAGAAAGATCTCCACACCACAAACCAGGCAAACAGCTGGGCACAAACAGACTCCCGCTGATACCTCCAGCTCAGACACACCCCAACCAGGCACCCAGATGAAACCTAGCTTCCTAACAAATGATAGCCATCCTTTTACTTGGAGCCAAGCTGCACTAAAAGCCTCCAATACAGGAACACAATGTTGCCAGCCAAGCAAAGCCACAAAACAGACAGAAGAAATTAGAAACACCAATCAAGCAGAACACAGCAAACTCCAAGACCAATAAACACAGACCAAGACTCCCAACCAATCAGGATGAAGAAAAAAAACCATTCTGGCTCAGCAGTAGGCTAGCCTCAAATTTAAAACTGAAACGGCTGTGATAGCCTGACTCACAGACGAACTCAGTGCAGAAGCCTGATGATGGCAGATGAGATTCTGCTGAAACATTGCTACAACTTTAAAAATGCAACTACAATGATGTGGGATAATACCCGAAGGAAGCTGAACAGCATACATAGAGAGAGAGAGAAAGAGACGGAGAGAGAGAGAGAGAGAGACAGACAGACATAATCTATGGTAAATAACCAATATTAAATCATTACATTTTTAATGATGCAAACAGAAAATTTTAGTCGGGTGGCTATATGTTGTTACTCATTCACAAGCAAGCAATTATCATTCAAAAAAAGTGAGTTTGTTAAGTGAAACAAATTTAAATAAACAGAAGCTGCTAAGGAACTAATTGTGAAGTATGCTAGGGAAGTACCCGGAACTATTTATTTAAATAATTTTTAGAGCTGCCCCTTTCACAACGGTGCATCCCAAGTTTCTTACTTGCAATCATTTCTCAAGAACCATTTCACTGAGTCAGTGATACTTCCCCAGAAGGGTTTTCCTTTCTCATGCATTTCAGAACTTGTGATGAGTCTAAATATAATAAAACAATAACAGTGGTGGAAAAAGAAACAAAGGGATGCTGACAAGAGAGGAAAAATACTTTTCATATGAGATTAGAAATGAGATAGAAAGTTGACGAAGTGGAGAATGCAGAGGTGGTATTCAGCAGGTTCTGACCAGTTCTAGAGAACCGGTAGTGGAAATTTTGAGTAGTCCGGAGAACCGGCAAATACTACTTCTGACCAGCCCCGGTTCCCTCTATTCTCCGCCTCCTGAGTCCCAGTTGATCGGTTGGGTCTTCTTTTGATGCCTGCACAGGAGAACGGAGCTGGAAAGCAGGTTAGTGGGGTAGGGAAGGAATGGGGATTTTGCAGTAACCTTCCCCTGCCATGCCCACCAAGCCATGCCCACAGAACTGGTAGTAAAAAAAAATTGAATCACCATTGGGCGAATGGCAAATTAGAACAGCTATTAGAAAAATATTTTGGAGGATCTGTGGGGAAATTGTAATAGAGAGCCACAGATAAATAGAACAAAAATGAAGGCCACAGAATAAAGGACAGGGACAAATATGGATATTCATTACCTGCCTGAGTTTATGGCTTCTTTTTTTCTGGGTACACATAATATATTTGGAAAATATAAGAACATCTCCAAAGAGTTAGAATTAAGAAATGAGCTGTCCATTTACCACAGTAAGAGTTAAACTCCAGTAAAATAAGTTTAGTCCTGCACCTAAAATATTGACTTCTGCAGTCCTTAAATACTAAACATGTATCTTCTCAACTGCACAATATAATCTTTAGATTTCTCTTGGTTTACTGAAACTTATGCAAAAGTTATCTATTCCTACATACTTTTATTTGATTGATTGTTAACACTGATGGACCAACATATCTTACTGGTTCCTGGGAAGCCAGCTCCTGGCATCTGCAAAGCAGTACTTTTAGGTGGCTTGTTACTAAACACACTAAGCCTTGAGGTCAACAGAGATGTACCATAACACTGTATATACAGGTAGTCCTCAACCTACATCCATTTGTTCAGTGACTGTTTGAAGTTAAACAGTTTGAAGTTTATAACAGTTATAAAAAGTATCTTAGGAGCGCTTTTCCCCATGTGATCAAATTTGGATACTTAGCAACCGGGATGCATTTCTTTTGCAGTATCCTGGGGGTCACCTTTTGTGATCTTCTGACAAGCAAGGTCAATGAGGAAGCCAGACTCATTTAACAATTATGTTACTAACTTAAAATTGTAGTGATTCACTTAACAACTGGGGCAAGAAAGATGGTAAAAGAGGGCAAAATTCATTTAACAATCAATCTTCCTTAGCAGCAGAATTTTTGGGTTCAATTGTGGTCATAAATCAAGGACTACCTGTACGAACATTTGGAAATGGTGACAGTTATCTGTGAAATTCATTAGACTACCTAGCTTAAATTCAGTGTTGGCAATCTGTGTTTTGTGAATATTCATCTCTTGACACAACTATAGAGAAAACATCCAGATGCTTCAATATTGGTTATAGTCTATATCATGTGTGCCAGAGTGATTTCCTTTTTAATATTTATAATATGCCTCAATTGTTTTTTGGAATTCTGCATTTTTAGGGATTCTTACTGTAGAGCAGTGACTCAACTTTTTTTTACATTGCAGGAATCCTTGAAATAAAGTTCAGGTCTCAGGGAACACCTGCACAAAAACTGTAAAAAAAAGAAAAGAAAAAGAAAAAATTTCAAAATACAATTCTCTTCTAATCTGCACAATCTGCATTTTACAATGTTTACAACAACAAAGCAGTAGGCCAGTGGCACATAAAAAATTCAGCTATTGCAAGTATAGCATTAAATAGTGGCTGATTATTTTTTTTCTTTCGTTCACAATATCTCATAGACCCTAAGTTTCCATGGAATCCTGACAGACAAATCCTGCTGTAGACTAATGTTCCATGGCACGAGGGAGGATTAAATATGATAATACTGTATTTCTCTGGGATGGTTATATTTCAACTGAAATTGAAATAACTTGTGTTCAATATCTTAGGTAATATTACTCAATACAAGTATTATATGCAGGCAATCCTTGCTTAAAGCCCCTAATTGGCCCCCGAATTTCCATTGATAAGTAAAGTGATCATTAGGCAAAATATATTATCATATCACTTAGTGACTGTGATTCTGGTAGCCCAGTGGGTGTGGCTTGGTGGGCACACTTTGCATGTGCGCACACACTTTGTGTGAGTGTGCATGCCAAACCAGAGGCAGTATTCAGCAGGTTCTAACCAGTTCTGGAGAACCAGTAGCAGAAATTTTGAGGAATTCGGAGAACCAACAAATCCCACCTCTGACTGGAGATTTTACAGTATCCTTCCCCTGCCACGCCCAACAAGCCATGCCCACAGAACCGGTAGTAAAAAAATTTGAATCCCGCCACTGTGCCAAATGCACACTTTATGCATGCGCAGAGGCTTTCCTACTCACCTCCTGTGATCCTGCCCTCTCCCTGTAGCTTCAGCAGCTGACCTGCGGCAATCTGCTGTGCCGCGCAAAGCAGCTGCGCTTCAAAAGCAGGGAATATAGGGAGCCCAGGCAGGCAGGTGGACCCAACAACAGAGTGGCTGAGAAAACCATTTTGGTCTCCTCTGATCTTCAGCACTACTGGTACACCAGAACCAGGCCGAACCGGTAGAAAAGCACCCCTGTGGTAGCTCTGTTTGTGATTGTTAAGTGATGACCTTGTGGGGTTGCTATGCCCTGCCACCCTCACTTCTGCCTATCCCATTTTGGCCATCCTGAACTCTGCCACTACCCCTCATCATATCATCCCTAGCTGACTGTTGCCATCTTCCTTGTCAGCTATAGGAGGAAGATGAGGCCCGACAGGGCCAGTAGTTGCCTTGGATAGATACACCTTCTCAGTAGGAGAAAAAGGAAGATGACAAATGTCATCAGGGATTGGCCAAAAGAATAGAGTTAGGTGGGTGAAGAGAGAAATGAAGTGCACCCTGCAGTTGTAAATACCAAGCCCTTAATTTTGATTATGTGACCATGGGAGCACCACAATGACTGAAACTTGGTTACAGGTCATAACTACCATTTGTTCAGCACTTTTGTAATTAGTGCCACTGAATGAATTATCATTAAGCAAGGACCACCTATGGTATGAACACAGTTGCTGCCATGTTTAAGGATGGGGGAAATCACAGTTTCTTACAAAACAAATGCAGTGAAGTTATAGAGTGCAGTGTCTACATTTGACAAGTGCATTGTGAAATAGCTGTAGCATGTTTATTACACTGTTCAAAAAGTGCTCATGGTAAACATTCCAGTATTTGAAGAGCCCTATCTGGCAATGTTTTAGTTCAATTGACTATTGTGCAATTGTATTTTAAGCCTGAGTGTTTTTCAAAACTCAAAGCTTTGTTTTGTTTTTATGTAAAATCCAAAATGCTTGATAGGGCTGGCTTTTAAGAATGTTTTGATTTATCATGTTGTCAGCCTTGGAAGCCATTTTTTTCCTTGGAGCTTCAAGGCTGCCACATTTTTGTGCCTGGGAAAGAGGGAAGGGAGAGATGGAAGATTAGCCCCAACAACATTCCTTTCTCTGGGAGTCAAGGACGATTGCCCTGCACCTGGAGGTGAGTGTCTGTGGATAGTCTCCAGTTGGGATGAAGATGATTGGACCATGTGATGTTCTGTGGGTGCAGGGGATGGATTCTTGACCTGAAAATTCTCAGATTTGGGTTTTCCCAGATGTGCCAATATGACATCTCTAATAAAATGAAACTTTGAGGAAGTGCTACCCTTGGACTCTTTGTTCTTGGAGGTTGTTACTTGGAACGCTGACACATGTCTTCATTAATTTTGATAGATTCTCTAGAGCAATTAAAATAGCAACTCTTATGATCATTTTGATTAAGACTATTTTCCACTTCCGTGATGTTCCGTGAAACATTATAGAAAAATTGTGACAGTCAATGTAAGATACACACAAAGTGCTTAAAGATAATTCTATACATAATATTCCCTAAAAGCATTTGGTTTTGATACTTACAATTTGAACAATATTCCTCCCCCCTTTAAAAAAAACCTTACATTTATTACATTTGTGTATGAAAGTGAGACACAGAGAAAGAGGACTAGGATGAGAAAGAAAATGGAGGGTAGCAAACTCAAGGGCTACAATCAGATACTGCTTTCTGAACATGAAAATCAGAGCAACTCTACTAGTTTATGTTAACATTACCCAACATAAAGCCTGGTTGAGAAGAGTCTCTTAAAATGGTCTTTTGCTCTTAACTGAAAGGAGACTATGATGTATATTGATGGTGGTTTAGGGGCTACAACTCAAAACAATTCTCTAAGTATTGGTGTGTGGCACATTGAATCAGTCTTGACTCCTGGTAAATGTGCCAATAAGTCCATGCAGTTTTCTTGCTTCCTACCTACAGATAAGAAACAGAACAAAGTCATCCAATTGGTTCCTCTATCTAAAGCAGAATGCAAACTCACATCTCCCTAAACTTAGTCCAGCACTTTTACCACTGGACCAATCTGGCTCTTTAGTAACCACTGAGGAAGGTACAGTTGCACATCTGATACATACAGTATACTTGATAATTAGTTAACTGCTTATTCCTCTGCAAAAATTGGTGGTAAAGATGAAAGCTAGGTCTCAAGAGATCCTAGAAGCTTGATACATTTTTTAATGTTTTGCTTTTGTAACTCTTGTTTTATCATCACCATATTTTTCTTAAGTGTCATTTCTTAAGTGATTTCTTTTGAAGCAATTATTGACCAAAGCTGAACCTGCTAAGCTTCAGGAAGATTTCTAATTCATGTCTTTTCAGATCATGCCCCATCTGTCAAAAAACAAAAACAAACAAACAAACCAAAATCCCACTATCACTCTTTCAACTATTTGGCAGAATGAGGCAGCCAGCTTACAAATAATGCAGATAGCTTAGGGACTATTCAAGAGATGGACGCATGTGTAGGCCACATGTGATCATTGTCATCTAAGTGAATACTATCCCATCAATCTTTTGAAAGAAAATGACATTTTACATGGAAACACATCTCTTTTTTCTTTGTTTCAAACCAGCCAATAGATGTGAACCATCCCCACAAGCTAATGTCCATTTGGGATAGGACAGAGGCACTTAATACAAAACTTTTGTGTGGAATAAAATGAAGGATGAGAGAAGACACAAAATAAATCCTTCCAGTGGTAAACTGTAAAAGTCACTTCTTCCCCGTTTTTCCTACTGCATTTAAAGAAAGATTTACCAGGGGTGGGTAGAACCTCATTCTAAGAAGGATAGGAGGCTATGATCCCAACTTGTTCTCTAAAGCTCTTGAAATTAGAAGACAGATACTCAGAGGATCCAGAGACAAAAATCTCTGCCCATAAAAAGCCTCTTACTATTTTCTGGCTGAACTGTGCTCCAGACAGAAATGCTGTTTGCTTTAAAGGAACTCACTTACAACTCTGTCAGATTGATGTACTAGTGGTACCGTTTCATTATTGGTGTCATGGCCACATGGGCTTTTAGCCAAGTAAAGCAAATCTGTCTTGTGGTGATAAGCAGGTGTCAAGCCCTGCCTAGCTGGTGAGACCTGTGAAGTAAGAGCAAGACAGATTTCAGTATTTTTTAAATACTTGCCTGGGGTAAATACAAAATGCTGGAAACTGTAATAGGAATTTCCAATTTATAGTCAATTAATGAAGGTGGAGTCTCCTCGAAATGGTCTTTCCTAGATGTCCCCCCACTTGGGCTGATGTTTGATTTATGAGATAATCTTAACAACTAATTTGATCCTGCTTTTCTAGCCCCTCCACAATGTCTCATATCACACCACAATATAGCTGTAGCACTGATGCTTGACTATTTTGCCCAGTAAAAGAAATCAAATCCCAAGCCATCTGAATACAATTCATAACTTTTGCAAATGGCCAGCCAATATTCACAAAACTGCAGCTTTCCTGCCAATCTAAAGGCCCGGTCCCACTACACTTACGGATGCAAAGAGGATGTAAAACATTAAAAAAAGCTTGCCATCCATTGGAAAACGCTGTGCATCCGTTGTATACTCATCGCATACGTGTTTCATACGCTCTGTCCATCGAGCATCCGTCCACTGCAATTTTATACGCGCAAGAAGTTATGAGCTGCACAAAACTTTGTGAACGGATGAACTTTCCGCCATGTACGATGTACATCCACGACATATACGGACAACAAACGTTCTATGTCCGTTATCATCCGTTAAACATCCACTGTATCTTCTCTGCATCCTCTGGCCATCCCCTCAACTCACATCCGCTGCAGCTGAAAATGGAAAGAGGGAGGAAACAAAAGGCACACGGAACTTCTACACAGCGTTAGTAGCACGGAAATAGAAAGGATGTAAGCGTATGCATCTCGTATATAAAGGATTAAAAATGGACAAAACGTTTATATCTGGGATGTATCTCGTATATTTAGGATGTCTGGAGGATGTCTAGAGTATGTAGAAGGACACCTAGCGGACAACCAATATTTCCTATAAAAAGGGGGAGAAAATCATCTGGATCTCAGTATGAGTCCAGCAGCCGTGGTGTACAGACCTCTTCACCCTTGGTCTTGGTCTTCAACATCATCAACTGTTCTCCACCATGGATGATGACACAGTCCGTATGATAGCTGCGATCATTCATCACCAGAATCACCAGAACCAAAACCTGTTCAGACTGTTTTAACTTTTATACAGGAGAAGAAGGAGAAGAATGGAGTTTGGACTGTATGACCACTTGATGGTGGAGCTGAGGAATGAAGACCCTTGTGCATTCCATCACTTCATGAGGATGCCACCAGCCATGTTTGACGAACTTGTAGAGCGTCTGAGACCCAGGTTGACCAAGCCTAGCACCAACTTCCATCCCAGCCTGGACCCTGGACTGAAGGTGGCACTGACTCTGCGCCACCTGGCCTCTGGAACCACATACAGAAACATGCAGTATGCCTGGAGGGTGCCACACAACACCATCAGCAAAATGGTCAGAGAAGTGGTGCAGGCCATCATCAAAGAATACGTGGAGGAGCTCCTCAAGTGCCCCACCACTGAACAAGGCTGGAGAAAACTTGCAGAAGAGTGGTATCAGAGGTGGAACTTTCCCCACACTGTTGGAGCCATAGATGGGAAGCATGTGGCCTGCAAAGCTCCAGCCAACTCAGGGTCCACTTATTACAGCTACAAGGGCTTCTTCAGTATCATCCTCTTTGCCATGGTTGATGCTGACTACCAGTTCATGTACATCAATGCTTCAGGCAACGGGTCAGCTTCAGATGGCCAGGTATACAATGCAAGTGACCTCAAGGATGGGCTGGAACGCAACCTCATCATGGGTTTTCCAGATCCAGACCCCCTACCCAATGACACACAAGATGTGCCCTACTTCAAAGTTGGTGATGACGCGTTCTCCCTCAGAACCTACCTCATGAAGCCATACACTTCAAAATACCTCACCTGTGAAGAGAGGATCTTCAGCTACAGGCTGTCCAGGGCAAGATGGGTGGTGGAGAACGCCTTTGGCATCCTGGCCAACAGGTTCCAGATACTTCTCACCACCATGCAGCATGAGCCACAGACTGTGAGGAGCATCGTGGAAGCTTGCTGCATCCTGCACAATCTCATGCACACCCGCTACCCAGTCTTGCAGAACAGACTTGTCGACTGTCAACAAGGCAATGGGGACATGGAGCCTGGTGAATGGAGGCAAGGACGTAACCTGATAGACACTGTGGATGTACAAGGCCCCAACAGAGCTTCACGTGAAGGGAAGAAGCAGCGCAACCTACTGAGACACTGGTGTAACTCCCCAGCTGGAGCAGTGGAGTGGCAAGACAGGATGATAGATGATTAATGGATGCTTCCTTGAGACTGTTGCATAACACTGATGAGATTGTGCCATGTATGTTGAGTGGTCCTACAATGAATAGAGCATTAATAAAGAGCTTTGTTTATTTTAAAATGTGTTGATCAATGAATAAATTTTTATTGAAAATAAAGGTCCATATGTGTGGCAGCTGGGATGATGGACCATAAAGTCCCACTATGCTTGCACAACTATCCTTATCTATCCCACAAGCATGCAAAGGCTTAACCATTTTTTCAAAGTTTTCACCAACACTTTATTAAGTAAAAAAAATGAACCAAGTGTCTTAACCAAAGATAACCTTTATTAACTTTCTTAACTTTATGACTTTATTAAAAAAGCAAAATGAACCAAGTAAACTGTCTTAAGCAAAGATAAACTTAACATGTACAACTCAGTCTCTGACACTATTCTCAGTCACTCTAAATCATGTCCCTGGTCTCAGCAGGACCAGTGGGCAGGGACTGTGGAGGTAGCTGTGGCTTGAGTGCTGGTCTGAGGCACCATTGGGATGCTTGGCCCCGAGGGTACAACAGGGGATGGTGTGTTCAGGAAGCTGTCCAAGAGCTGACTCAGTCCCGTGAGGTTGAGAGGTCCTTCATCAAGGACTTGAGATGTCAGGCCCAATACTGATGACAGATTGTCCGTCGACGGGCTTGGCTGTGGGGTGGAGGAAGGAGGAGTGTAGTGGGGCTGTCTGGTCTGCAGCTGGGTGAGGACTGGCGTCTGTGGCATCCGATGAACCTGGGCCTGGACTGGGAAGTTCTGCTTCTGCTGTGGGAAGTCCTGATCATCATAGCCTTGGAAGGTAAGGGGCTGTTGAAAGCCGTGGAAGGGCTGTGACATTGCCTGGGGTGGAGGAGCAGACCTGGACTGGGTAGGAGCAGCTTCAGCTGGGCCTTGAGGGTTGTGCAGAAGTGCTGTGATCTTCTGCTTCATCACCTGGTACTGGGCCTCGGGCAGGTCCCTCAGGGTCAGGCTCACGTAGGTGATGAAGGGCTTCCGGTCCGAGGATGGTATGTCACTGTGGACTAGCTGAGAGAGAAGTTCTGTGCTGGTCTTCATTGTTTCCCTGATCTCTAACAGTACACTGTGGACCTGGCCCTCCAGTCTGCCTGTCTGCCTGCATCCTCTGGAGCTGGGGATGGGGGTGGGTTGGCCTCTGGTGGCTGCTGCTTCTTACTCCATTTGTGACAGCAGGGCGTCATCCTCCACGGGATCCTCCAAGTCTGCCAGCATGGGGAGTGCAGCTGTCGGGGGGGGGGTCTCTGCTGTGGGGCCCTCTGAAGACACCTGCCTGGACAGGGTAGCTGGCTCCTGGCTGGAAGAGGACTGGCTGTCTGTGGGCTGTCTGAGGGAGAGGGGTCTCAGAGGGGCTGCTCCTCGGTGGTGGATCTCATCCTCCAGGAAACTGCACTTGGCCATGATGTACATCTCCCAGTCAGTGAGCTTGACAGCGGCCTGCCCGGATTTCTTGAGGTGTAGCTTGCCATACCAGGTGTGCATGTGCTGCCACCATCCAAGGAGTACTTCTGCAGTGTACCCCAGGCTCTCTGCCTTGTCTCTCCAAGCTGCCTGCTTCTTCTTGGTGTCCCAATACAGTCTGTGGCCCTTTCTCCACAGGTACTCGTTCTGCCTCAGCCATTCCAGCACCTCCGCCTCATGCTCCTCGGAAATGGTGTACTGTTTCCTCTCTCCCTTCTGCTTCCCTTGCCTCTTCCTCCCTCTGGCAGGGCCTTCAGCAGGGCCTTCAGGGGCTTGAGCAGCAGGGCCTTCAGGGGCTTGAGCAGCAGGGCCTTCAGCAGCAGGGCCTTCAGCAGCAGGGCTTTGAGGGCCTTGGGGCTGGTCCACCACAGCAGCAGCAGCAGCTTCAGAGTCAGTGCCAGGGGGTGGGATGCTGGTTCTGGCCTTCTTCACCTTGCCAGGGCTGGAACGAGTAGGCACGGGCTTCCTCTTCTTGCCTGACTGACGAACCATGGTGTTCCTGCAAGATGTATGTGGCAGCACGTCTTTCCCCTGTATGCTGACTGCATGTGTGCTGCATCCTTTTATATCTGCAGAGCTGATGCAATTCATCAATCCCCGCATGATGCAATCCCCGCATGCGCAGTGAATGCTTTGCATCCGATATACATCCGCGCAGCATCCCCTTTGTTTCCTATCGGCGTCCGTGATGCATCTGCTTCATCCACTATGCATCCGCCCCTTCTGATATGTGTTCGCTTCGAAATTCCCGCCCGGAACCCCTTCGGATGTGTCATCCGCTTCCATCCGCTGTCATTCGGTAGCCTTCCTATGAACATCCATTTAATACCCCCGCTACATACTACCCACATCCGTTCTTTTCCGTTCTTTTCCGTTCTATTTGTGCAAATTTTCACCACTTTTGAGAGCGGATGACAACGGATGGAGCCACGCATGAAATTTTGTGCGCCCCTCCTGACCCATGCCACTGCCCCAGTCTGTACCTCCCCATGCACCCCTTCCCTGACCCACACAGCACCTCTTGACTGCCCCTCATTGCCCCCTTGAAGAGGGTTTATGGAATTTATGGAATCAACCCACACCCCTCCCATGCACCTTCCATGAATCATGCAGCATCTCTTGGGCAACCCCAAATTGGATTTAAAATGTCCTACTTATTTCTCCATTGACTTTCTTCCTGTAAATTTCTCACAAGAAAATTAAATGAGGAAGCTGGCAGGAACTTTAATCTGGGAAGGAGGGGAGGGAAGAAAGGAAGGAACATAGGAAGGAAGGAAAGAAATGACAGAATGACAGGGAGGGAAGGAAGGGGGAGAGAGGGGGGGAGAGGGGAGGGGGAGAGAGAAAGAGAGAGAGAGAGAAGGCAGGGAAAGAGGGAGGGGAGGGAGGGAGGAAAGGTGGATTATCGATTACATGGCAGCTTCCCACAAGAAAACTCAAGGAAGTTAGAAGTTGCTCCTGATCACACTGCCATTTTTGCTCATCCATGGTCATTCTGTTTCTCCATTTAGGAAATATATCTGAAACGATGACCCAAAGGGGCTCATGTTGTCAAGTAAAGTTTAATTTTGTTTATATTTTATGAGATTGATTTACCTTAAATTGGAGGGAGGGATGAAACACTAGACTATTACAAGACCAGAAGGTTATGCTATAGAAATAATTTATTTCTGTTCTCCATTCTAGTACATGCCAGAAAGGCATAGTAGGTTGTGGGAGCTCCTTTCTCTCACATAATGGGGTTGGAGGTGGACATTAGTTGAGCCATCCCCTGAAAGAAAGTTGATGACAGGAGCTAGGAGACAGAATCGAGATGTGTTGATGCAATAGGTTTCTGGGAGAGATTTCACATCCCCAACTTTTCTTTCTATGTACCAGCAATGCTGCTATGATAGTTATTGTGCAGTCTTGTTGAATTTTCTGTTATTGTAGTAGAACATGTTTTCAGATTTTTCGTACATTCCTTTGTCTATCTTTGAAGAGAGAAAAATTCATTTCAACTCATCCATTCCTGAGTGCTCTCTCTCCCCAATGTAATTAGGTGTTAATTAACCAATTAAAGTAAATGAGAAAAGCTATTCTAAATATTTTTCCCTGTAAATGATTTATAGTCAAGTAGTTTGATGTCCGTAGAGAAACTTGCAGTGAAAATACCACCTATACCAAGAAAGGCACATCTAAGAAGAAAATAAAGTATATCTCAGAAATCCAGAATTAAAATTGTATTTAAACATGTCAATTTCAAAAACAAGTCCGCATCCCTTTATTTAGCATTTAGTGGAAAATACTATTTTCTTGTGAAAGAATATCCACTGCAAAGCTCCATCTCATTCTTTGATGAACTCCAGAATTTTTTTTCCATCTGGCATTGTTCCTGTACTTCTGTTCATTTGAAAACACAGCACAACTATTTTTTATTCTTTGAACAAATAAAAAAATACCACAACACATTTGTAAATGTCACATCCTCATTCAGTCACAGCAAAGAAACATTAAAAAAAAAACCTCATGAATTCTGTATCGAATCCAAAATAATAAATACAGAGTTATGCAAGCAGTCTAACATGTGCCTATTGGTCCATATTTTAACAGTGTATTGATACCTCTTTTTTTCTGCACAGCAGATTAAAGGCAACCAAACCACCCACATTTGAAAGCCTGTGCTGTTTCCATGGGTGAGTGATTTTGAAGTGCAACTTCTAAAGGCTGCTGATAATTAATAACTTGGAATTGTGTCACTTTATTTAATTAGCAATGTATTTATTTTTATTTCAAAAAGGAAGAAACCACAAAGGAATTAAAAATTGTGCATGGTTGTTTACTATAAGGATTCTTGAGCTACCTCTTAACCTTACCAACAAAGCTTCTTTCAAGGCTTTGTACAAGCATATAAAATATATTACATATTTTACCCTCCCTTTATTTACACACCTCATAAACAGCAACCACAAAGGGAGTGATGATGTGCTGTATTCTTTGAGTTAGAAAGCTGTCTGGCAGCCTCTTGTCTTCTGCCATTTCTTCCTCTGTTGTTGCTCAGTGAAATAATGCTAACTTGCTTATTTCTCAGTGACAGGATTTCCATAATTCTTTACCAGGAAAAAGCATTCTTGAATGCCTGAATTAACATATAACAAATCTTCCTCTAGTCTGTAATTCTCTCGATATACGATGTAGCTATGAGTTATAGTGACTAGCTTCAAACAAAATATTTGCCCATGGTTATTTGAAACATGATGAACTCGGTCAAATAAATTTTTCTCGGTTCATATGACTCATTGTATGATAAACTAATATCATAGCCCAGGTTCACACAATCCATTAGACTACAATATAATAAAGTTTCTTGTGATTTGATGTGTTGGGCATATAAAGCTAATAGTCCTGATGGCAATAGCAAAAGCACTCAGACTTGTACACCACTTCACAATGCTTTTACAGCCTTCACTAAACAGTTTTACAGAGTCAGCATATTGTCCCCAACAATCTGGGTCCTCATTTTACCCATCTCGGAAGGATGGAAGGCTGAGTCAACCTTGAGCCTGTTGAGATTTGAATTGCCAAACTGCAAGCAGCTGGCAGTCACAAGAAGTACTGCCCTATAACCACTGCTCCACCAAGACTCAGTGGTGCACCTTCCATAAAGGAGACACTGTTTCTGGGATTATAAATTACTGGAAGTATCAGTTGTATTAGTATTAACTATTCAGTTATATGTCAGTATTACATATAAGTATTCAGTTATATGTTGTAGGAACTCAAGCAGCTAAATGTTAGATAGGTTTTTCTTTCAAACTAAATAAGGTTGCGAAAGAGATGGGGACTATTTTAGGGGATCACTCTTGGTTCCATGCAAGAAAAAGCAAATTAGTTCATAGCAAATAACAAATTGTCCATCCTGAAAATATCAGGTTTACATGGGAGGAAGTAGTAGGAAGGCTAATGGCAAAAGTCTTCTAGATATCTTAATGGTTATATTTTAAAGAAACACTGTAATCTCAAGAGTGATTTATAAAAAAGTTGCAGTAATTTAACAGTATATAAATGTATCCCTAAAGATTGGTTGATGGAAGAGCAAAATGCTTTACCATGTGTATAAAAATTGAGTCCACCAAAAAGTTGAGTCATATCAAGAGTAATATGGTTTTATTCATTTAGACAGAAGACTTCAGTGGAGCTTGAATTATCTGAATTGGATTGAAGAAAGTTGACTTCCTGAAATCAAGGTATCTATATCAAACTTCATTTCATTGATTTCAATAGTTATTTCTTAAAAATCTCTGTATTAAATCTATTAGCTCTCAAATTTAGCCCACATAGCTCCAAGCAAAAATCTTGCTCACCTTTCAAATGCTATTGCTGATTCGAATTTATGAGATGGTGAACAAACAATCTGGCTTGGTACTGCAAAGATTCCTATGGCATAAAGGTGAAACACAGTAAGCAAAGCAATGTACAACTTCTCTGGCACGAAATTTCCACAACCTTTCACAATTAATATCAATGGGCAACCTCACCTACCGTAATAACAAAGTGAGAAATTAAATATAGAATTGATTTTTTTCTGCCATCATAACTAGAAGTCATTGATAGAGAACAGCATGGAAGATAATGCTGATTTTTTTAACAGCATGTGTTTGCTTCAAACTAGTACCTAATTCCAATTCTTCAAAGATAATGTTCCTTTATTTGTCCAGCATCTTCCATTTAATTTCACTGAATGGCCCTCTTGAATTCTATTATTAAGAAAGAGAGAAAAAAGGGTGAGTAAACTTTTGTCACACTTGCCATTGAGGATAAATACTAAAAACAATGATATAAAAATAGTGGCCCAAGGACTCCATTATCCAGCCAGACCTTGATCTCCTCCAACTCAAGTGTACAGGACTACACTTTTTCTCACATTTTTGGGAACTGGAAAGATAATTAAATTAAATGGATAGCTGTAATGTAGAAGTCTCTTAAGCCCACACCCAGGGATCTTGTCATGACACATTTTTGGAACATAGATCCTACCACATTCCCGAGACTTGATACCATCTTCAGCAAGGCTATATTCTAGCCTTCCTTATTCTAGATTCGTTCCAGGTTTATAAGTTTTATAGCTCTTAGAATTTCTCAGCCAGCATGGCCACTGCTGAAAATGTTACATCTTTTATTTCACAGATAGGATTACTCAAATATAAGTTTATGATTGATGTTATATGTCTTGAGCGCTCCACTGTTTATCTTATTATTCATTACCTTTAGGTATCATTCATATTTACCTCTTGTGCACATCACCCAGCCTCCAATAAAACATCTATACTAGCTTAAGGTCTGTCTTCAAGGCTATTATAGATTTTCTGGAGTGCTAATCAAAGTGATTTATAATCTGAAAAATGTACCAGGACATTTTTACTGATCTGTTTCTTCCAAAGCTGTTGGACTGTGTCTTCTCTCCCACCCCCCAAAATGGCTTATTACCATAGCTTGATCAACAAGGTCAAAACTAAGCCTGCAATAATTTAGGTTAAGTTAGGTTAGCTATTATGTTCTCTGCAAATATAGATATCAATTTGACTGTTACATCTTCCACAACAGAATAAGGAGCTTGAATGTTAGACTTCACCTTTAATGATTATTCAACCGAGAGCCTCAACCTCATTAACTTGAGCAATTCTGTGTGAAGATCTGATTAGATTTTATAGATCATTTAGCAGTAAATACATAAAACATCAAATTCCACATGCCAAATATGTACACAGTTAAATTAAAGAGGAGCAATAGAAAGTGTGATAAGTCAAGAGTCTTTCTCAATTTTATAAAACTTCAATGGGAAGAGAATTTATAATTCCAAGCAATTTGTTTCTAATTGAGATATCACTGATAAACTGGGTTTTTCTTACAATGGGCCATTATAAAAGGGATGCTTCTAAAACCACAAAAGTAGCACAGCTAACTTTCCATACTCACTTGTGGAAGGAGACATTTGTATGTTTCATTTGTAAATATAGAAATATCAATCATAGACTTAGCTTGTAAAACTAAATGCAGGGGAGAAATTACAAAGAAGGGATAACATTTTTTCCTTTTGATTAAACTTCCCTGTACTAATTGTTTCAACACTTCCCAATCCTATTTTGTTTTAACTAAAAATTAACAGTTTGGGGAAAAAGAGAGAATTGCAGACAAGGATCTAAGAAAAATGCCCTTAGGTATTACTGTTACAAGTATGTTCCATTCTAAGTTCATATTATTTCAGCAAATGGAAGTTTTGGAACAAGAGAAGAGTAGCCCTAGTTCTGTCCTTGAAATCTGAAAATTCCAGTATTACACAGTCTACTTTCGGGTGGCCTGTATTGATCCATCCTTGGCTGAAAATAATAATCAGGAGAATAGAGAGAACTATTTTATCAAGTAATAGACTCACTCAGGCTGCATATCGTTTGTGAGTAATCCAATTATTTTCCTGCCTTCTCCTATAAGAAAAATTTGGCCTCATCATTATGGTGAAGTCTGAAAGGTAAGTAAGTAAGACATTCCACTATCTTCTTATAACATATGATCATTTGGTAAATTGTGTTATCTGCTGGCTTCTTTTACATGGAAAATGAAGAAATAATTCATTAGTATTCTTGTTTCCTTGAAAACACCCTGTGTGTTGACAATCTCTGGTCAATAGCTGCCATCTTTTCTTCCAGTATGAATAACTTGACAAAAGCTCTAATAATGGTTTGATTTTCATAATGTACACATATTGCAACATAATAGCATAACTTGCCCTTTGTAAGCAGCAAACAGGACGCAAAGAACGGACTATAACTTCTGGTACACCTGTAGGAACAAGAAAATCCTGCCTGGAATTCTAAGATATTTGAACGACTATCAGCATAATTAATCCACAGAGACATCAACATCACTGTTGGCTTTTGTATATAAGCAATCCCTAGCATTGAACTTTTGGAATTGCCTAAGGTTGATTGTTTCATGGGTGGGGAGGGGTTGAAGAACAATAGTGCCATGTCAGCAAAACTCCTTAAATTGATTAATCCTATGCTCTATTTTATACCGGTGACTTTGTTTTGCTTTTGGTACCTTTGAGTTATATTGACTTCTGGACTACCTGACCAATTCGCTGCAGCTTTCTTGCCCCTGCCTGCTTCCTAAGGCTGAGAGGGATGAGTGGTCCAAGGTCATTCAGCTGACTTTGTGTCTAAGGAGGGACAATAATTCACGGTTCTGTGAGTTAGCCTGATAAACCAACACTTCCCTTGGAAGCATGTGGCCAAACTGCATATGTCAACTGAATATATATATGCACCAGTGGTGGAATTCTTTTTTTTTTTTTTTTACCAGTTCTCTGGGCTGTAAAATCTCCAGTCAGAGGTGGTATTTGCCGGTTCTCCGAACTACTCAGAATTTCCGATACTGGTTCTCCAGAATTGGTCAGAACCTGCTGAATACCATCTGTGATATGCACCATACAGTATTTGGGGGTCAACTAATGGGACTGTCTAGTAACCTTTGCTCTCTTGCTTCCATCTAAGTATTTAAGTTTGGTATTTGTGGAACTTCTTTGCAGAGGACAGCTCAGTAACAAATGACTTCTTGAAAGTCATTTGTAAGGAAGGAAGGAAGGAAGGGAGAGTTTCAGAAGCAAATTCTTTCTCTTGGCGACACGCACATTCAAGATTCTGAGCACTTTGCAGTAGAATAATTTGCCCCAACTTTATTTATCCAATCTAAAGACCGCCCATCTAACTAACAGGGTGACTTTATCTTCCTGATGTATTGGATTTCAAATTCCATAATCTCCACAACACCTGGCACAAATCTGGGGAATACAGGAAGTAAAGGTGAATACATTCAAGGGGATCAGTAAAGGCAGCTGAAGAAGATTAGTTAAGGAAACCACCTCAGAAAGAATAACATCAAAGCAATTTGAAAGACATCCAAACCTGAAAACATATATTCTTCCTCAAAATATTATCTTGCCACACTTGTTTAGCTCTCCCAATGAGGAATGTATCAAGTGCTTTTGGCTATACTATACAATTACAGAAAATTTGCAAGTTGTTTGACTGCAAATGCACATGACATTTTTACAAGTGACATAATCACCAGAGAATATAGTAGCAATTTTCACTGAGCTCCACTTGTAATTTGCTGAAAATTATATTAGCTAATCTGTTGTCCTGTAAGACTGGGGGGGATACAGTTCCTCTAATCCCCGGGTGTTAAACTCACGACATCACATGATGTTTCATGACATTTTTTTCCCTTCACTGAGCAGTGGTGGGCGTGGCCTGCATGTGATGAATCTGGCTTGCGAGCTGTCAATTTGACATCCTGGTCTAATCCCTTTCTACTGGTCATGCTGGTTGGCACTGAGGGGAGCTAGAGTAAAAACAAAAACATGTCCCACGGGAGCCTTTGCTGTTTTTTAAGTTCTCTCCACAAACTGAACAATTTTTTTTTAATCCAATCCATTATAAATAATTACATCAATGTTTTAAAAATAATAGCCAGATGTTCTATTTGTCTGTCAGAAACAGACTGCAGAAAAAACAATTACTACCCACTTGCCTTCAATCGAGGACCTGTATACTGCACGAGAGGTTGTGAAAATATTTACAGACCTCTCACATCCCGGACATAAACTGTTTCAACTCCTTCTCTCAAAAGGAAGCTGTACAGGACTGCACACCAGAACAACTAGACACAAGAACAACAGTTTTTTCCCTGAACGCCATCATTCTACTCAACAAATAATTCCCTCAACACTGTTCAACTATTACAAAATCTGCACTACTATTACTGTTAATCTTCTCATCATTCCTTATCGCCCACTCCCTCCCACTTGTGATTGTAGGAGTGTAATTTTGTCGCTTGTATCTTTACAATCTATAATGACTGTTTCCTGGTATGATTTGATTGCTTATTGTACCCTATGACTATTATTAAGTGTCGTACCTTATGATTCTTGACACTTGACAAAATGTTTCTTTTCTTTTATGTATACTGACAGTATTTACACCAAGACAAATTCCTCGTGTGTCCAATCACACTTGGCCAATAAAGAATTTTATTCTATATTCTATATTCTATATTCTATATTCTATATTCTATATTC
>BLBF01000032.1:16317777-16335748 GCA_015471245.1 Laticauda colubrina
CGAAGAATACAAGGAGGAGCTCCTCCAGTGCCCCTCCACTGAGAAGGATGGAAGAAAGTTGCAGAGCAGTGGTATCAGAAGTGGAACTTCCCCCACACTGTTGGAGCCATCGATGGCAAGCACGTGGCCTGCAAAGCTCCAGCCAAGTCGGGGTCCTCTTATCACAACTACAAGGGCTTCTTCAGCATCATCCTCTTCGCCATGGTCGATGCTGACTACAAGTTCATGTACATCGATGTTTCAGGCAACGGCTCATCTTCAGATGCCCAGGTATACAACGCAAGTGACCTCAAGGGTGGGCTGGAACGCAACCTCATCGTGGGCTTCCCAGATCCAGATCCCCTGCCCAACGACACGCAAGATGTGCCCTACTTCATCGTGGGGGATGACGCCTTCTCCCTCACAACCTACTTCATGAAGCCCTACACCTCCAAATACCTCACCCGTGAAGAGAGGATCTTCAACTACAGGCTGTCCAGGGCAAGGCGGGTGGGGAGAACGCCTTTGGCATCCTGGCCAACAGGTTCCAGGTACTTCTCACCACCATGCCCAGAGACTGTGAGGAGGATCATGGAAGCTTGCAGCATCCTGCACAATCTCATGCGCACCCGCTACCCAGTGTTGCAGAACAGGCTCGTGGACCTCCAACAAGGCAATGGGGACATGGAGCCTGGGGAATGGAGGCAAGGGCGAAACCTGATTGACACTGTGGATGTGCAAGGCCCCAACAGGGCCTCACGTGAAGGGAAGAAGCAGCGCAACCTCCTGAAACACTGGTGCAACTCCCCAGCTGGAGCAGTGGAGTGGCAAGACAGGATGGTAGATGCTTAATGGATGCTTCCTTGAGCCTGTCTCATCACACGGATGAGATTGGGCCATGTATGTTGGGTGGGCCTACAATGAACAGGGCATTTAATGAAGAGTTGTGTTTATGTTGACATGTGTGGATGATTGATTACATTGTTATTGATAATAAAGGGCCATAGGTGTGGCACCTGGGAGGGTGGACCATCCAGTCCCACTATGCTTTCACTGGAGGTTTATCTATCCACAGCTATTACCCATTCCAAAGGTATCCCTGCCCATCCCACTGCTATCTCAACCCATCCCACTGCTATCTTAACCCATCCCACAAGCATGCAAAGGCTTAAACCATTTCTAAAAGTTTCCAGCAAGACTTTATTAAAAAAAAGAAATGAAGCAAGTGTGTGAATCAAAAATAGACTTTATTAACAACAAGCTATAAAACAAAAATGAGTCTCTGGCACTCCTCTTGGTCGCTCAGTCTCAGGGGTGAAGGGTGCAGGTGCTGTGGAGGTGGCTGGTGCTGGAGTGCTTGTCATCAGCTCCTCCAGAAGCAGAAGCAGCAGAAGCCCCAGCCCCAAAAGAGCGAGCCCGTGCTGCAGAAGCCCCATCAGAACCAGAGTGAGGGCCAGGGGGCGGGATAGTAGCCCTGTCCCTCTTGCAAGGGCTGGCAGCAGATGGCTGAGGCTTGCTGTGCTTCTGCATGGTTGCGGGGTTGCTGTCTGGCAGGGAGGCTGGCAGGAACCAAGGCTGGCAGGCAGGCTGGCTGGCAGGCAGGCAGGCACCAAGGCTTGCAGGAAGGCTGGCACCAAGGCTGGCAGGAAGGCTGGCAGGGAGGCAGGCACCAAGGCTGGCAGGAAGGCTGGCAGGCAGACATGAAACAAGGCTGGCAGGGAGGTTGGCAGCAAGGCTTACAGCAAGGCTTGCAGGCAGGCATGCAGGCAGGGCAGGCAAGGCTGTCAATCCATCCGGCAGCAGGTCCTTCCTCTGAATGGTGACCTGCTTCCGAGCTGCTTCCCTTATATCCGCGGGGCTTACGCAATGCATCCTCCCCGCATGCGCAATTAACGCTCGGCATCCGTTCGGCTTCTGCTGTGCATCCGCTAGGCTTCCGCTGTGCATCCGCTTCATCCGCTGTGCATCAACTGTGCATCCGCTTCATCCGTTCCGCGTCCGCTTTGCTGAGGCCCCCCGGAAGCCTAGCGGACGTGCCATCTGCTCCAATTCGCTTCCATCCGCTAGGCTTCCGTTCCGCATCCATTTTCCATCCGCTCTGTGTCCTCCCTGCGTCTGTTCCTTTCCGTGTTATCCACTCCGGTTATGCAAATTTTCACCCCTTCTGAGAGCGGATAACAACGGATGGAACATTTTTCTCGTCCGTTGTGTCCTTTTTACTAACGTTTTACATCTGTTGGGCAGTGTGACAGGGCCTTTCGCTAATCAGAAATGCAAAGTTGATCATGCTCCTGACTTCTTTCTAAACAAATCTGAAACTGTAAATTCAGGTTGGCAATTTGGCCTTGTTCAGGATTCAACAAACTAGGAATCATTCCCTAATTTGTTTTACAATCCCGTTCAATCATCCGTGCTATGAAAAGAAGGAAGGAGACATTTCAAGGAAAGAATGAATCCAGCAACTTTGGTTCATGAAGTCAGGAATAGGGAGCAAAATCTAAGATACACATGTATACAATTCAGCTTAAATATTTTTTTCTGGATTTTATTGAAAAAATCAAGACTGCATTTTAATGTTCTACTTTTGGA
This sequence comes from Laticauda colubrina, assembly GCA_015471245.1. Lineage (NCBI taxonomy): Eukaryota > Metazoa > Chordata > Lepidosauria > Squamata > Elapidae > Laticauda > Laticauda colubrina. Next base: position 16,320,346 of record BLBF01000032.1, read on the forward strand.
ACATGCTCATGTGGAGAGGAAAAGGAAGAAGATAAAGTAACTATTCTTTCCCTCTTTTATGAGGCGGTAATGAAAACTTTTAACAATTCACCATGGTAGGCTACACTGCTAACCAGTTTCTAATGAAAACCATATTAATTGTAGTTTTCTAAAAAAAAAAAGAGACATAAACCATAATAATTAATATAGAATTAAGATAAATGTGATAGGTGATAGGAATGGATTATGCACAAGAAGATGCTAGGACAACATGCATAAGCTTGTGCTCTCATGATATCTAAGACAAATCACCATCTGTGGGATATAAGCTTATTCAGGTATACATTCCACAAAAAAGAGATTCCAAAGTGGAGGATTGGTAATGTTCTACAGAGGTAAAGTTTTGTAAAATGATTTTTTTTATAATTCTTGATACCGCAGCTGGTCTCCAAGTTAATACCATTCTATGCAACCTCTCCAGGCTCCCTCTCCCGACTATGCATGGGATCTGCTCCAACTCCAAAACTTTTGTAAGTTTATATTGATTGAGTCCCAAATTTCATTTATCTTATTCTCTCTTACATATATGCACACTCCCTTCTGCAGCTCCCTATGCATTGCAGAAAAGTAGATGTGGAGATATTCCAGAAGTTGTTGATTAACTTTTATAATTTCTCCCAATCTTCCACCAGAGGGAGCAAAAGAGCCTTCTAGCGAAGGAATAAAAGATGCAACCTTCTTCCTTCCTGCAGAGACCTTTGGGAGAGAGAATAAGTAAATTAAAATGTTGGACTTTTCCAGATGGCACCAATGGTTTACTGCAATGATAAGACTTTCTACCCACTTGTACAATTTCAGTTTATATTTCTACAATAAAGGGAATCAGTATCACATATTTCCAATCTTTTTATTTTTGGATCCAATTCAAAAATCACAAAAATAATAATCATAAACCCATAAAGACACAGTGTCCAGATCATCTTCACAGAATCAGCACACAATTATGGACTTGTAAAAGATGGTTCTAATGCTGTATTTTCTTTACACTGCTAACAGGGCCAAACAAGTGGTATGTTTTTTTTTTTTTAAAGTATGACCTGTTTCTATAGAGCTCTTAAAAACTTATGCTTCTTTTAATATCCACATACAAACAAGCCTTTGGAACATAAATACATATAATTACAGGATGGTTCTGCCTATCAAAAGTATCAATGCCTCGATCAAACAGTCAAGTGGGATGCTTAGCAAACACTCAGTTGTCATAAATTAAATAGAAGCTTCTACCAGCACAACATCTAAAGAAGCATTTGACAACACATACACCAAGAGTCATTTTCATACTTGATGTGTACTGCTGCAGAGACATTGATTTTAATCATACATTCTATAAAGATATGTAAACAATTCAGGTATGGCATATTACAAAAAGAAGAGGAGGAAAAGGAAAACACCACTACAGTCAATTAAGATCTGAAAATGGCCCAATGCTGCTTCATTATTTCCTATTATCCCTGAGCATCTTAAAAATGACTCTCCCACATTAATTCCGGGGGGGAGGGGGGAGAGGGGAAGAAGAAGCATAATCTTTGAAAGTTGGCAAGAGGACATCCTAAATCATTATCTAGACATGCTCTGCATTTGGCAAAACTGAACGTGGCTAGAAATGTCTCCTCTGATTGCGGGGAAAAGTTATCTTCCTTCCCGCAGCCCCTAAACTGTATCAGTCCTACCATGGTTCCTTATTCTTGCTGATGTCCCATCAACTACACAAAGTGACACTGTGCAGAACAACAGACTGAAAGTGCCCCTTTATCCCAAAATGGGTCCTGAAGTAAGTGCCAGGCACAAGTGCCCTATAAAACTGCCCTTGAAGAATCTTTGGGCCGAGGCCTCTGAGGGGACCAGCATGCTCTACTTCCTCTACTTCCCTAATTGGACTTGCATCTGATGAATACTTGTGCATCTTCTTTTATTGCCCCCCTCCCATTTTTAAAAGCCATTTCTCATGAAATTTCTTTTCAAAATTAAAAAAACACACACACGCAAAGATTACTTTGTCAGAGGAAATCACTATCAAACCTACAGATTACAAAAATATTGCATAGGAGTATTAATGGGCATAGGTGCACTGAACAGCAAGAAAATGTTCTTCTTTTGTTCTTCTCCATAACAGAATATGGCAACAATGACAGTATTTTTCTTTAAAAAAAAAAAAGAGAGAGAGAGAATGATTTCAATTTATTTTCAAAGTTGTAGAAAATGGCAATGGCAGTCTATAAAAACAAAGTCTGTTCTTTAAAAGATGTATAATCTCAGGCATTGTACCAGTGACCCTGAGACCCTTCACAGTGCAATGGAATTGTTTTTTTTGTTTCTTTTTGAGGCAGAAATTACAACTCGTCTTTCTTCTTCCCTATCTTCTCGTGATCTCGCTCTCGGAGAGTTCGCATGTAAACCGAAAATCCAGATTCCTAGAATATCACACAAAAACAAACAATTAGTTTCATACTGGAAGGTGATGATATAGAGGGGGAGCTAAAAGGAGCAGGAAGTGAGGACTTTTGTTGCTAGACAACATGTGACAATTTGGTCTTAAGAGGACCTCTCTCCTTAAGTAAATATCCCATTCACCACAGTTGCTCTAGATCAGGGCTGGGGAACAATGGCCCTTGTATGACGAGTGTACTTCAACTCCCAGAGTTCCTGAACCAACCATGCTGGCTCAGGAATTTAGAGTGTTAAAGTCCACAAATGATAAAGGGCCCATCATTCTCCAATTCTGTTCCAGATGGAGGGGCTTGAGAAAGGAAGTTATCTGTCATTGGAAGGAATAGCCTGAGTTTCTCTTCCCCTACTCACATAACTCCCTCCATATTCTTTTATTTACGGTAACTGATAGTTTCCAATTTTCTATGTAAATTTTTTTCTCTATTATTAGTTCAATCATTCCATATATAATATTTTATGTTTTACAATACATGGGAGACTTAATTATTAAAAAAAATAGGGGAGAAATCACAAGAAGTGCCTTTCTTTATATACAGGGGTGTAAGGTTATTGGGGCTGTGATTTATGATTTTAAAAAAATCAAACTTTTTATCCAAACAAGTCTCTCAATAAAGATCTAATTGTCTAGAAAGGATTATTATCAAGATAAGCTTCTGTCTCTAGTGTCAGACTGTCCTTATGAATGAACTTCTTGTTGTTATTAGCCTATTGATTAGCATGGCACAAAACAAATTATTGCTAGAAAGAAACATGACATTTCCAAGATGTGTAATACTGTGTTCAATTGAAAATCTTCACAAACCTTTGGGAGTCAGTAATATAAAAATGAAGGAGTGAATGAATGAATGAATGAATTTTACTTTCTATGTGGCAACTCAGCAAGAACGATATCTATAATCAACAGGATATTGTTCAATATCCTTAGATCTTTTCCAACAAACAGTGAGGGTTAAAGCTAAGCCACTGCAGATGCCTTTAAATATTTTTATTTAAATATTTCTGAGAGGTTTAGATTAGACCTGACAATTTATCCAAAATGCTTGGACACACAATGCAGTAGGAAGTGAGCGACTTTACTTTGTCTGCTGCATCTGTCAGTCTTAACTGAGAATGTTACGCATCACTAGTTATAAAATTTGAGATTCTAGTGAACACCCTAAACAACTACTTTCTGATTAGAACTCTACCTGCTATTACAAATGTTATCCAAAATGTATTATCCAGCCCAGTGAAGCTGTTTATGATGCTTCCCTCGTCACTTTAACAAAACAGGCAATATTTTTATCTATGTAACCACTGAAAACAATGCTTCAACAAATTAATTGTGCTTTTAAATGCATGCTGCAGATCCTGTCAGTCAAATAATGTTGACTGGTAAGGACTAGAAGATGGGCTGTCTCTGCTATAGCCCCTGCCTTGTGGGATATTCTCTCCTCAGAGGTTAGAATAGCTTCAACCCTGGTGGCTTTTTAAAAGGCTTTAAAAACTTGACTATGTTCTCAGCCCTCACGCTCAGATTGTGTTAGGGGTCCCATTTCTTGGTTTTACTGTTGCGTGGTTAAGTATCTCAACTGCTGTATGTATTTATTTTTGGATGTTTTTATTGTTTTAATTGTTTTATAGTTTTAGAATTGTAAGCTTCCCAGTCACTTGGCTGAGAAGAGTAGTTCTAGATATTTAATGAATGAATGAACAACTCTTTTAAGATGTTCAATCCTCTTTATAGTAATTCATATTCTTTGCCTATCTTTTTCCATACTCACTGCTGAGTAGCTAGAAATCAAGATCTAAAAAACTATACCATACAATGCACAGAAGATAGGGATGGTGCAATGTTTTCCATCTGAAACTGCTAATATTATCATCAACCACATTTGAAGCTCAGGAGATTTCCCAAGTATTCTAAGATATAAAGAAAATGATCCTTGGAGATGTCTAGAAGCAGAACACATATTTAGATTCTCCTCAGTTGGCTGTCAGGTGCAATTCGAGATGCTAGTTATCTCTTGCAAAGCCCTTCATGGCACAGAGCCTGGTTCTCTGAGGGAGTATCTGTTTTCCGTAGCTTTTGCCACCCTGTACAATGGGTCAGTTAATGTGTTTTGGGCTCCAATGCTCAGACAACATTATTTGATGGGATCCAGGAACAAAATACTATCACAATACTGCTCTCTAAAACACCCCCCGCCCAGATATTTGCAAGGCCCATCACCTGATCTAATTTACATGAGTACTTAAATGTATTTATAATTTTAACATTTAGTATTGAGGATTTCTTCATTAAGAATAAAAATGCAATATAATGTTAAAAAGAGATTTCCAGAATTCTTGTCAACAGAGCTAATATTGTTTAATATAAGCTGCAAGGAAGAAGAGGTAAGTATGCATGTTACTTTAAGCAAAGGCACACAGGTGAGTAATTTAATAGTAGCTTGGCAATAATAGTTTTCTGTAGCACACATATTTTAGCTATTTATGAGATAAGCCTGCATCGGTAATTAAAGAAAAAAAATTAATGAAACAACTAATTAATTTTTCCAATGTACATAGGAAAAATACATTTTCCAAGAATGTTAAAAGAACATTCATTTGATAAATCAACATCTAAACATGATGTAAACAGAGCCCTAATGGTCTAGAATGAAGTATTGTAAGCAAATTCTGCCCTAGCTTGGAGTGCGATCCAGTTCAATGGAGTTGATCAGGGGTGGGATTCAATCAATGTCACTACCAATTCAGTGATGACATTTTGTGTGCGCATGAGCGCTGTGCGCACATGTAAAAAAAAAATCAACTGTGCCACCCGGACAGCTGAAAAGTACTGTGGGTGGGTGCGCAGCATTTGAAAAGCCTCTTTTTTTCCTGCTTTTTCAACCTCAGCTGTGCCGCGCAAAGCAGCTGAGTTGAAAAAACAGGAAATAAATGACAGATAAGAGCCTGGGTGGGCGAGTGGCAAACAAAGAACCGGTTTGGTGTCTGCTGCTCTTCAGAGCTACTGGTTCTATAGAACTGGGCAGAACCGGTAGTATCCTACCCCTGGAGTTGACTCAGCTTTCCATCCTTCTCAGGTTGGTAAAATGAGGACCCAGATTGTTGGGGGCAATATGCAAATAATGCTTACTTTATTATCCACCCAGGGTGCACTGTAAGCCCATGTCACACAGCACCAACGGATGGAAAGAGGATGTAAAACGGAGAGAAACACTTGCCATCCGTTGGTTAACACGATGCATCCGTTCTGTACTCACTGCGTCTGTTTTTCATCCTCTCTATCCGTCCAGCATCCATCTACTGACATTTCATCCGCTCAAAAAGTTTTGAGCTGCACAAAACTTTTTGAGTGGAAAATGTATCCAAAATGTCCATTCTACATCCGCTACGCATACGGGGAACATCCGTTATATGTCCGTCGTCATCCGTTACGCATCCGCTATATCCACTAGGCATCCGCTGCGCATCCGCGCAACTCGCATCCGCTCCAGTGGAAAACGGACACAGGGAGAAAGTGAAATGGACGCGGAACGGACACGTGGCATTAGTGGCACGGATGTAGAAAGGATGAAAGCGGATGCAGCTCGCATACAAAGCATTAAAACGGAAAAAACGTTGGTATAGGGGACGTATCTCAGATATTTAGGATGTCTGTAGGATGCCTAGAGGATGCAAAAGGACATCTAGCGGAAAACCTATAATTGCCTATAAAAAGGGGGAGAAATCACCTGGATCTCACTTTCAGTCCAGCAGCCCTGCGGTGCAGACCTCTTCAGCCTTCATCTTGCTCTTCCACAGCATCCAGTCATCTCCACCATGGATCATCACACACTCCTTTTGGTAGCCGCCATCGTTCTACAACAGTGCGAAGCCCTCTACAGGCTCTTTCACCTGTTCTATGGGAAGAAAAGGAGGCGTCCAAGAAGTGTCTGGGTCTGAAGATGGATCGTGAGAAGAGCCGAGTATGGACTGTATAACAACCTGATGGTGGAGCTGAGGAACGAAGACACTCAGGCATTCCAGAACTTCATGAGGATGCTGCCAGCCATGTTTGATGTTATGGAGTGGCTGAGACCCAGGTTGACCAAGGCAAACACCAACTTCCGGCCCAGCCTGGACCCTGGGCTGAAGGTGGCACTGACTCTGTACCACCTGGCCTCATCGACCACGTACAGGAGCATGCAGTATGCCTGGAGGGTGCCACACAACACCATCAGCACTGTGGTCAGGGAAGTGGTGCAGGCCATCATCGAAGAATACCTGGAGGAGCTCCTCCAGTGCCCCTCCACTGAAGAAGGCTGGAAGAAAGTTGCAGAGCAGTGGTATCAGAAGTGGAACTTCCCCCACACCGTTGGAGCCATAGATGGGAAGCACGTGGCCTGCAAAGCTCCAGCCAAGTCAGGGTCCACATATTTCAACTCCAAGGGCTTCTTCAGCATCGTCCTCTTTGCCATGGTCGATGCTGACTACAAGTTCATGTACATCGATGCTTCAGGCAACGGCTCATCTTCAGATGCCCAGGTATACAACGCCAGTCACATTAAGGAGGGGCTGGAATGCAACCTCATCATAGGCTTCCCAGATCCAGACCCCCTGCCCAATGACACACAAGATGTGCCCTACTTCATCGTGGGGGATGATGCCTTCTCCCTCAGAACCTACCTCATGAAGCCCTACACTTCCAGATGCCTCACCCGTGAAAAGAGGATCTTCAGCTACAGGCTGTCCAGGGCAAGATGGGTGGTGGAGAACGCCTTTGGCATCCTGGTCAACAGCTTCCAAGTACTTCTCACCACCATGCAGTATCGCCCAGAGACCGTGAGGAACATCGTGGAAGTTTGCTGCATCCTGCACAATCTCATGCGCACCCACTACCCAGTCTTGCAGAACAGGCTTGTGGACCTCCAACAAGGCAATGGGGACATGGAGCCTGGTGAATGGAGGCAAGGGCGAAACCTGATAGATACTGTGGATGTGCAAGGCCCCAACAGAGCTTCACGTGAAGGGAAGAAGCAGCGCAACCTCCTGAAACCATGGTGCAACTCCCCAGCTGGAGCAGTGGAGTGGCAAGACAGGATGGTAGATGCTTAATGGATGCTTCCTCGAGCCTGTCTCATCACACTGATGAGATTGTGCCATGTATGTTGAGTGGCCCTACAATGAACAGGTGTGGCACCTGGGAGGGTGGACCATCCAGTCCCACTATGCTTGCACTGGAGGTTTATCTATCTCACTGCTATCCTAACCCATCCCACAGCTATTACGTATCTCACAGGTATCCCTGCCCATCCCACTGCTATCCTTACCCATCCCACAAGCATGCAAAGGCTTAAACCATTTCTAAAAGTTTCCACCAAGACTTTATTGACTAAAAGAACTGAACCAAGTGTGTGAAGCAAAGATAAATTTTATTAATAACAAACTGTAAAAGCAAAATGACCCAAGTAAAGTGTCCCCAAAAAAGATAAAGTCAACAGGTAGCAACCCAGTCTCTGGCACTCTTCTCAGTCACTCTGAGATGTTCCCATAGTCTCAGGGGTGAAAGGTCCAGGGGCAGTGGAGGTGGTTGCTGCTGGAGTGCTGGTCTGAGGCGCCATTGGGGTGCCTGGCCCCGAGAGGACAACAGGGGATGGTGTGTGGAGGAAGCTCTCAGAGAGCTGGCTCAGTCCTGTGATGTTGAGAGCCCCTTCCTCCATGACATGGAGTGTCAGTCCCAAGACCGATGACAGATGTTCTGAGGCCGGGCTTGGCTGTGGGGTGGAGGAAGGAGGAGTGTAGTGGGGCTGTCTGGTCTGCAGCTGAGCGAGGTGAGGTGTGGGTGGCATCTGTGGCATGGGTGGCATCTGTGGCATGGGTGGCAGAGGTGGCGTTCGATATACCTGTGCCTGGACTGGGAAGGGCTGCCTGTGCTGCTGGAACTCCTGGTAGCTGTAGCCTTGGTAGGTGAGGGCCTGTGGAAAGCCTTGGAAGGGCTGTGACATCACCTGGGGTGGAGGAGCAGACCTGGACTGGGTCGCAGCAGGTTCAGCTGGGCCTGGAGGATTGTACAGAAGACCTGTGATCCTCTCCTTTATCACCTGGTACTGTGATTCGGACATATCCATGAGGGTCTGGTTGACATAGGTGAGGAAGGTCTTGCGGTTTGAGGATAGTGTGTACTAGCTGAGAGAGGAGATCTACGCTGCTTTTGATGGTGTCCCTGATCTCCAGCAGGACAGTGTGGCTCTGCCCCTCCGGTCTGCTTCTCTGCCTGCTTTCTGTGGAGGTGGAGCTTGGTGTGGGTGTGGGTTGGTCTCTGGTGTCAGTGCCCTCTCCTTGCTCCCACTGCACCAGGGGGTCTTTCACGCGCTCCATCATGGGGAGTGCAGCTGTCGGGGGGGTCTCCATCGTGGGGCACTCCACAGATACTTGCCTGGACACAGGAGCTGACTCTTGGCCAGAAGAGGACTGGCTCTCTGTGGGCTGCCTGAGAGAGAGGGTTGACAGAGGGGCTGCTCCTCCGTGGCGGACCTCACCCTCCAAGAAGCTGCACTTGGCCATCACGTAGGTCTCCCGGTCGGTGAACTTGACCGTGGCCTGGCCAGACTTCTTGAGGTGCAGCTTCCCGTACCAGGTGTGCATGTGCTTCCACCACCCGAGGAGTACCTCCGAAGTGTAGCCCAGGCTCTGCCTTCTCTCTCCAAGCCGCCTGCTTCCTCTTGGTGTCTCAATAGAGCCTGTGTCCCTTCCGCCATAGGTACTCGTTCTCCCTCAGCCATTTGAGCACTTCATCCTCATGTTCCTCTTCGATGGAGTACTGCCTCCTCCCCCTATCTCACGTATGCCTCTTCCTCCCTCTGGCAGGGCCTTCTGGGCCCTCATTAGAGGGGCTTTGAGGTTCTAGGGGGTGCTCCACCACACCACCAGCAGCAGCAGCAACAACAACAACAGCAGCAGCAAAAGCAGCACCAGCAGCACCAGCAGAGTAAGCACCAGCAGAATCACCAGCACCAGGAGCAGCGCCAGCAGAGTAAGCACCAGCAGAAGCACCAGCACCAGGAGCAGCGCCAGCAGAGTAAGCCCCAGCAGAAGCCCCAGCATCAGGAGCAGCACCAGCAGAAGCACCAGCACCAGCAGAGTCAGCCCGAGCAGCAGAAGCCCCAGCAGAAGCAGAGTCAGTGCCAGGGGGTGGGATGGTGGCCCTGTCCTTCTTGCCAGGGCTGGCAGAAGATGGCACAGGCTTCCTCTTCTTCCCCATGGTTGTTGGCTGGAGATGTGTCTGGCAGCAGGTCTTTCCTCTGAATGGTGACCTGCTTGCGAGCTGCATCCTTTTATATCCACAGGGTTGACGCAACGCATCCTCCCCGCATGCGCAGTGAACGCTTTGCATCCGCTAGGCATCCGCTAGGCATCCGCTAGGCGTCTGTGATGAATCCGCTGTATCCGTTCGGCATCTGCTCTGCATCCGCTCCTTCCGCTGCGCATCCGCTTCCATCCACTTCCATCCGCTAGGCTTCCGTGGAGCATCCGCTTTACATCCTCGCTATGTTCTCTCCCCGTCCGTTCCTTTCCGTTGTTGTCCGCTCTCTTTATGCAAATTTGGGGCACTTTTGAGAGCGGATAACAATGGATGGAAAATTTTCTCATCCGCTGTGTCCTTTTTACATACTTTTAGCATCAGTCGGCTTTTGTGACAGGCCCTGTAAATGCTATGTAGTAGTATATAAGCTATTGCAACTTTTCATTTTAACAAGCCATTTAATTTTTGAAACTGACTTGATAAAATCAGTAATACTGTGGCTTAAAAACAAATTAGTGCTTTTTCTAGTTAATGTGAGGATAGCTCATATTTAACACTAACAACAGTTACCAAAATGAGAAACAAATGAACAAAAAAAAAAGCATATTCCTCTTTGTACCCCAAAGTATCAGAAAATAGTTCTGAGTATTGCTGCCTTTTATAGAGGTAGGTTTTCAATTCCAAAGTGCAGGTAGACCTTGACTTACAACAGTTTGTTTAGTGACTGTTCAAAATTACAACAGCACTAAAAAAGTGATTTATGACCATTATTTACGCTTATGACCGTTGCAGCATTTATGTGATCATGTGATTAAAATTTGGAATCTCGGCAACTGGTTGATATTTATGATGGTTGAAGTGTTCTGGGATTCATGTTAACAGCTCTTGTGACCTTCTAACAAGCAAAGTCAATGGGAAAGTTAGATTCACTGAACAACCGTGTTATTAACTTAACAACTGAATGATTCACTTAACAATTGTGTCTATAAAGGTTGTAAAATGGAACAAAACTCACTTAACAAATGTCTCACTTAACATAAATTTTTGGCTCAATTGTGTTTGTAAGTTGAGGACTATCTGGAATTCTTCTGTTGCAACTTTAACTTTCCTTCTATATTCTAGTAAGATCTTCTCTAGATTGTTTCAATTTTTAATTGTTAAGATGGAGGTGTCTGACTTTTTGGCTGATAAAATCTCATTCTAAAAGCAAACTATAACACATGAAAAATTTATAACACATTATTATTAACTGAATATTAAATTGTTAAGGCCCTATTTCTGTAGAATTCCCACATGATATAACTGCACTAATGTTAAAGGAAGTCCTTTAGGATATTCTGGGATGCCCTCTCATAATTTCAGTGTACCCAAAGGACAACTGAAAACCTAATTCAAAATGAGTTTTAAAACATCCTCCGGATGAGTTTATTTGCTGTATTAGCTAGGATTGGATACAAAAATTTGAGACTAATTTTCACCAGTGCCAAATACACTCAGATATTTTAATAAGCAAGACTCACAATAAAAGGTTCCAGAATGACTTTGTGCCAAATATACATAAGGAGACAAGATGATAACCAAATGCAGCCTCCTTTATGGAAGCATTAAATCCCCTTTGCTAAATGCTGTCCCGCCCCATATATGCTTATTTATCATTTAAACAGCTGACTTTTGTTTTCCAGCATATACTTACCGCTCTGTCTCCATTGTATTTTTCTATAAATTTTCCATAATTATAATAGTTAAAGGTTGGATATCCATCCACTCCTTCCTGCTTACACAAGTCATGGTTTTGTTCTTTGGCACAATCCACTGCAGCGTAGGCAATCTGGAGAGAGAAATAAAAAAAAAAAAGACTGGATCAGTTAAATGGAGCTCAGATTCTTTAAATCCTGAATGGCTATTATATCAAAAAAGATATGAGTTAGAAAACATTTCTAGTATCTAAACACCATTTAGCGTTAAAATATTAAGGTCCAGGATTGAATAGGATTGATCAAATTTATAACACTCTCTTAGAGCCAGTTTGGTTAGTTGGCTAGGGCTCCAAGCCAGAAAGTGGGAAACAATGTGTTCTATTCCCACCTTAATTATATAAGCCAGCTGGGCAACTTTGGGCCAATGGCTCTCTCTCGGCCCAACTCGCCTCACAGAGTTGTTGCTGTGGGAAAAAAAGGAGAAGGTGTCTTTGGATACGTTCACAACTTTGAATTATTTATAGAAATAATAAAGGCAGGGTACAATTAAATAAATTCCAAATTCCAGTACATACTTTGGGCAAAATCTAACACCTTCTCTTTCAAATGCACTGATATAGATTTCTTGAAAATTTAGTTAGACCAACTGCACAAACACATAGAAAGCAATACTAGCACATTTGAAAAAATAATTAGGTAATTATAACTTCTTAAAGTCTGTCTAATCAAAGTTTCTGGGAACGGGTTCTGCAAATTCTAAGTGGGGAAATATGTGGCTGTCAGCCTCCTGTATCTCTATGTTTTCTGTTTTATTCCTTTATGTATTATTATTTACAAACCCGAGGATGTTTACTCACTTTTGCCCAAGGCCAGAGAAAGAGCCAGGTCTTCAAGGCTCTTCAAAACAACAGTAGGGTGGAGGCCACCCAGATTTCAGAGGGAATCCATTCCAGAAACCCAGAGGGCACTAATTCTGCCAGACAATATAGCTGTGCAGATATTACGAGAAATAGGCAGTGCTTCAAATAACCAGGCCTTATGCCATGAAGGGATTTATAGATAATGATCATCATCTTGATTTACAGCTGGAAACGATCAGGAAATCAGTGTACCTTGGGAAGCAGATGTATTAAATGGATATTTTATTATTATCCAGGTATTAAATGGACATAACAGAGCATACCTATCACTGTCCATACTGCGGCTGCATTCTGAATCAGTGTAAGTATCTGGGGAGTCTTCTAAAGCAGACCCATGTACAGAATGTTGTAGCAATCAAGCCATGAAGTAACTAGTGTGTATGATTAACTGAAGAACTTTCTTGGTATGATTAACAGAAGAGCTTTCTAATGAAAACATGCTATTATAATAGTGGAAGGTAGTAGTTAACAAAGTCCATCTCAGCCATTAATGTACTTGGTCTTCAACTAGTCACAGTTTTATACACCTACAGCTTAGCCTCTAAAACAGGGACATAAATATACCCAGAGTTACTGTGGGTATATTTACATATATCTGTATGCCTACATTTTACATATTTATTTGAAACTAAATGTAATTTATGAAGAGATATGCTTCCTCCACAAATCTCACAAAAGAGTTCCCCATTCAAAATGGGCTTGCAAGTTTGACGTGTTACAAATTTGCTTCCAAGTTTTTTCTGCAAAATTCCCTTGCACTTTTATCCTAACTGTTCAGAATTTTCCAATATTATTAATGCATATAGTCTACCTACAAAAACATCCAAAGAAAGCTCCTGTATAGTTTTAAACTTGCTTGATTTCAAACAATACTTTTAATTTTAATGTGATTGCTGGCTCGACTACTGAATAGGAAAGTTAATGCAATCTGCTTAGAATAACCTCATTTTGCCTTGTCGACGATCACAGATTTATGACGGTTAAATGCATTTTGGTACTCCTTTAACTTCCTGATAATACATGGTTACTGTTAATATATACCTATTACACAATTCTTACCAATTATCATTAGCAATGGGCATGCCAGTTCTTACAGTTCTATTGATTTACTCAGAACTCCCTATAATTATTTCCTTGCTCCAACTGATGCTGCCTCCTACAGCCTCTTTTCAGAAATACAGACCACTCTAATTTCAGAGTCTCCTTCAGGCCCTGTCCCACTGCACTTACGGATGCAAAGAGGATGTAAAACATTAAAAAAAGCTTGCCATCCGTTGGAAAACGCTATGCATCCATTGTGTACTCATTGCATAGGTGTTTCATATGCTCTTATCCGTCGAGCATCCGTCCACTGCGATTTCATCCGCGCAAGAAGTTTTGAGCTGCACAAAACTTTGTGAACGGATGAACTTTTCGCCGTGTACAATGTAAATCCGCGACATACAAGCAACAAACGTTCTATGTCCGTTTATCATCCGTTAAATGTCCGCTGTATGCTCTCTGCATCCTCTGGGCATCCTCGCAACTCACATCTGCTGCAGCTGAAAACGGAAAGAGGGAGGAAACAAAAGGTACACGGAACGTCTACACACCATTAGTAGCACGGAAATAGAAAGGATGCGCAGTGAACGGTTTGCATCCAATATACATCCACATGGCATCCCCTTTCTTTCCCTTAGGCGTACGTGATGCATCCACTTCATCCGCTATGCGTCCGCTTCTAAATTATCCCCCGGAACCCTTTCGGAGGTGTCATCCCCTTCCATCCGCTAGGCTTCCGTTTAACATCCCCACTACATATTACCCACATCCGTTCTTTTCCGTTCTGTTTATGTAAATTTTTACCACTTTTTGGAGCGGATGACAACGGATGGAGCCACCCCCGAAATTTTGCTCATCCGCTGTGTCCTTTATGCATACGTTTTGTGTCCGTCGGCCAGTGGGACCGGGGCTTTATGCGGGCAGTTAGAAAGTGCTGGCTGCTTACCTGGCAATACAAACTGATTTGTCAGGTTGAGCAAGTGGACTTGTGTTAATTTGCTGCTTTAGCAAATATAATTCCTCCAATTGGCACAGCACAGTTAAGTTATTCCACTTGTACTCTGCATGGATGTCAAATAGCATTGAGCATTTTAACGATTAGATTCTGCATGCTTAACTAACACAATTCCTTCTCCATGATGAAATGGTGCAATCCTTGAAATAGTGAGCACATGCAGAATTCATAGAATCCAACCAAGCAAAACTTTAATGCTAGGTTCCTTCTTTAAACCCTCCAGAATGAATCGTAATCTTCCTGACATACTGGGTTTCCTCCCAACCTCTTTTCATCTATCTCTGACTTCATATTTTGTATCTTCTTCTCTAGGAAAATATGTTTCCTTCTCCCTATTTTCAACACATACAATTTGACCATTTATATTTGGATTTCACCTGTGCCATTGGATCTCTGACTTTCCAACAATAATTTAGTAATTTCACTCATGGATTCATGTCTAATTTTCTACAGAAATTTTCAGTTTTGATCTTTTCTGTAATGATCTCCTTGTATAGTTTTTCTCCAGCCTTATTTCTCTGGAGGAGTAACTCAAGGTTAATCGCACCAAACTTGATTGCAGGAAATACGACTTCAGCAACAGAGTGGTCGATGTCTGGAATACTCTACCTGACTCTGTGGTTTCTTCCCCAAACCCCAAAAACTTTAACCTTAGACTGTCTACTATTGACCTCACCCCTTTCCTAAGAGATCTGTAGGGGGCGTGCATAAGCGCACCAATGTGCCTACTGTCTCTGTTCTATTGTTTCTTTTATTTTTCTTATATGTATCCATGTAATCATAACTATGTTTTTACTTATACCTATTATCTTGTAATCAATTGACAAACCAAACCAAACCAAATAAAATAAAATAAAGTATCAACAACACAAGAGGCTGTGGATACTATCAAAGTTAAATTATCTCTGTTATTGCCTTGTTCTATTTAATCTAATCTAATCTAATCTAATCTAATCTAATCTAATCTAATCTA
>BLBF01000032.1:16335758-16374835 GCA_015471245.1 Laticauda colubrina
TAATCTAATCTAATCTAATCTAATCTAATCTAATCTAATCTAATCTAATCTAATCTAATCTAATCTAATCTATGGCCTGTTCTGACCCAAACCTTGTTCCAAAGAAACAACCATGAAACAGAGGTAACAGCAAAACCTTTTAATGATTCTTTATGAATTCCATTCCTTCACGGTTAAAAGGCTGTTTCAAACTAATTGTCTCTGATAAGAACGAGCCTTGCCAAGATTATGCAAGACTGCCAAAAACACTAGACAAAGTTACTAAGAAATATTTCAAACACAAAGAATCTCCAAACACCAACCAAGATATTCTGATGCTTGAGTGCAAAAACCTCTTTGCTTCCTGCAAATAACTCTGGTTTCTCAGCTGGCTTTTATCTCTTAAGCTAGGGGCCATTACCTTGCAGCCTTACTCCTGAGTCACCCGTGCTGCTGCAGCTGCTCTTTCTTTCAAGCAGCCCTGTGCGCGTGTGCACTGAGCACAGGCTCCTCAGGGACCTTTTCATCACTGCTGCCAGCCTCCACAATCTCCGAAGGCAGCATTCCACTCCTTGATGGTCCTGGCCACATCCCTGCATCAAACGCAGGTCCCTCATCTGAGTCCTCATTCTCTGAGACCTCAGCCGTCCACACCTGCTTCCGGCAAACCACAACATGGCCTTGCAGTGCTGTAATACAGTACAGAATGCTGTACCATACAAAATGAAATGAACTAACTCAGTAGAAAAGTTATGATTACTAGACTAACCATCTGTCAGGGTGGTTTCTGAAATTATATTCTGAAATATTTTTGGAAGTGGTCTCCTAGAGGAGTATTTTCCAATGAAGATGAAAATAAGAGTGCCCTGATTTATTTCAGAATCAATCTCATGGAAATCACAAAGGGGCTGCCCTAAGTACATCAAAGGGCAATAAAATGCCACTACTCAAAGCCTTTTAAGAAGTAGACATACTTGTAGATTTAATTACACTAACTCATGGTATGTCCCAAAATATAAGAAGAGTTATTTATAGATAAAAGATAAACTGTTATCATTCAAATCAAGTTTGAGATATATGTGGTTCTGAGCTCAAAAGTAATTAGCAATTACCATCTTTCTTGACTGCCTCTCTCACTGGGAATGCTACAGGGAAGGCAGCTGCAAATTCAATTAACACAGTAAGAATAAGATACTGGGGGAATAGCTCGGGTATATTGAAGGCCTGGCGCGATCTATTCTTGATCTGAGCAGTCTATTTGTTTGCTTGTTTCTTTTCTATTTTTAAATTGATGAGGCCATCAAATTCATTATAATATATAGCCAATTTGTCAGGTCTTATTATTATTACTACTATTTTTTAAATCTATATTATCCTACCTGTAAGTATGTATTTAGACATAAAGAAGTATGCCTAAGAGCTACAGATTGAAAAAAAGGTCTTATAATTAATGTTACCTAAAGTCCAGACAACATATAGAAAGTTAGTTAACAACTTTCTACAGTGGAGACAGTAATCTTGTCTCCAGTTTGAAAGCATCTGAGGGAGCAAATTTGCCTGAGACAGGAAATTAGAGGCCAGTTACATTGAAACCATTTTTGATCCCTTGAGAATAAAAGCAAACAAATGAACCAAAAAAACAAAAAACAGACAAACCACGAGTAAATACAATATTTCATGGACATATAGTGTGTGCTTGCAATTCTGAACACCTGACAACAACTTTTACACTTAATTACAAAGTCCTCTGCAGGAGATTAGTTCAGACTCCTGTATGAATTATTACTCTCTTCAAGCATAACTAGCCAGGAGAGGATGAGATTTCACATAGAAATCTCAAGAAATATGAAATTAACATTTAATGACTATAGTGTATTTAATTGCATAATATTTCCGGCACATTGCATGAGTTCAACAGGACAAAAGTGTTTTTTGCTGCTGATTTTTGTTGGTACTCAGTGTCTGATGCATCTTGCTGCAGTGTTCAACAATAGTCAGCCAGCATTAATGGATTCCAGTTGCCCTGAAAAAGGTTTTTCATTGTGGCAATGTCTTGGTGAAACCCTTCATGATGGTTGTCACTGGCCGTACCTAGATTTTCAGGAAAGAAGTCCAAGTGTGAATGCAGAAGACAAATCTTCAATGATATGTTGCATTTCAGGATCTCATATTCTGTAAAAAGTTTGTCAATTGATTGAAAAATGCTTGGTTGCCAAGAAAATTCCCAGCCACATCCTTGAATGCTTTCCAGAAATTTTCTATGGCTCTACCAACAGAACTTTAAACTGCTTGTCATTAATGACATATCTGATACACGGACCAATAAAAATGCCTTCCTTAATCTTGGCATCAAGAAACATCTGCCTCAAAAAATAAACACCTTCAGTTTCCTTGTTCATTGCTTTCAAAAAACTTTTTATTAGCCTGAGTTTTACGTGAAGCAGAGGCAAGAATATGTTTCAACAAGTGTTTAATGTGTGATGTTTTTGTTCCTGGAACCATTTTTTTTTCAAAGACGCCATTTCCTTTAAATGTAATGTGCTTCTTTTTGATGGCTGCCATATTTGCATATGTAACAACAGTACTTAGTGCATCCCAGCTGAATTCCAAGTGACAGAGTCACTATTTTTAGTTGGACAGATATTCCAGTTGTACTTGGTGTACAAGATGTGCTTCAACAACAGTTCCATGTGTTTTTTTGTCAGTGCAGCATAACCAACAGGTACTGAAGGATATACATTGCCATTGTCTAAAACAACAGCCTTGAGGCTTAAAACTGATGAGTCAATAAAGTGATGCCATTCTAGTAGGTATTAGAAATTAATAAGCTTAAAATGAATAAACTTAAAATATATAAGAAGAAATTGCAAAAACATGAGATTTTTATAAACTGGTACGTGATAGTTTAAATTATAGGTCATTTTCATTATTTGCAGCCAAAAATCTATAACAAATATGTTCAAGAAGCAAAACCTTTGTTGTCCAGTATTTTTAATTCCTCTTTGAAGTAACTAAGCCAAGTAAAAGCACAGTGAAAAATACTAAATTACATAATACCATATGTCTAATCCTGATTGTTACTTGACCAGTCAAAAGAAAATATTTATAGATGATTATCTCAGTGATTCCTTAATGATTCAACAAAATCACTAAGGTAAGCATTGGTCCTGAAATGTTATAATGATATAGTTCAAAAAGTGCCCTCAATTCCTCCTGCTGGCATGATAATATAAATAACAAAAGCATTCAAAGGTATCAAAGAGATAATTCCTAAAACCTGAATTTGCTGCACAGGGCTTCTCCAAAATTAGCACTGATGATGTTACCTAGTTTGGGTAGTGAAGCATCTACAAGAAAACAAGCAAGATTAGAGAGTACCAAAGACCCCTCATTCTCCAAAATTCTTTGCATCAAAGAATGTAACAACAGATATGATTTTATATATTATTATTATCTCGTGCTTCCTTGTGCACAAATTTAGGTACTGGTGTCCTGATTTGAAAACCTCCAGCAAATTGT
Source organism: Laticauda colubrina (assembly GCA_015471245.1). Classification (NCBI taxonomy): domain Eukaryota; kingdom Metazoa; phylum Chordata; class Lepidosauria; order Squamata; family Elapidae; genus Laticauda; species Laticauda colubrina. The sequence goes on from BLBF01000032.1 coordinate 16,339,257, forward strand.
ACCACCACTTAACAGCTTTTAACCTCTAGAACAGAGGTTCCCAACCCACAGGCTGAGACCCACTACCGGGCTGTAGCCAATTTGAAACTGGGCTGCCTGAGCAGCAGGCTGGCGTGCACAGGTAGCTTGACCTGCATGAGTGGTGGACTGGCACCCGTGCACACATGCAAACAGTTCAAATTGTTGAGCTGCATGCTCATGCACATACTGGCTTGCCACTCATGCAAGTTGAGCTGCACGTGCATGCAAATGCACGCTGGCCCGATGCTCTCATGGCCCAGTTTCCCTCTTCCTCCCAGCTGGGCTGCCAATCTGAAAAAGTTGGAGATTGCTGACCTAGAAAACCCTCTTAATATTTAGCTTAGGTTACTTATCTTTTAAATTTAACTCAGTAGTCATTTTCCTCAATTTGGTTCTAACACAGGCCACGTTCATTCCTCTTATATGTAACAAATTTTGACATATTTGTAACCGCTTTTAATATTCTTTTTTGCAAATTAAACATGTCCAGCTTCACTAATTGAACCTCATAGGGATTGGTTTTCAAAACTATTAGTAACTCTCTTCTGAACCCTCTTTATGTCATTTTTTAAAAATGGCGTACATTTTTTAAAAGTGGTGTACTTTAAAAGTGGTGTATTAAGAACTGGTCTTAATACTTTGTGGTCTTGTTAGAACAGAATACAATGAAAATGGCTTCTATTAATACTGTTTTAGACTGCACTGGCTGTTTTAGTTGCTTCATCACATACCTTAATCATATAAAGCTCCCAGTACTCCTAGATCCTTCTGATAGCATTACTAAATTAGCTTTTCAAATTCCATTCTAGGAGAAAATATTTTTGAAATAAACAAAATGCAAACCCAAATAAAAAGTAATCCCATATTTGGAATTCTCAGCTGCACCAAAGGAATTATGAACTAATAAGAAAAATAATTGACCAAAAAAGATTAGCAATTAACACGGGGAATTCAAGGTTTTTGAATAGTGGCAAATCTAACATAATAACTTTAGGTCTCTAGTTTAATCCAAAACTCTTTGTTGTATAGGAGGGATATGATCCCATTTCTTTCCACTTCTTGTTATGAATTCAAATAAACACATGAATGAACCCAAACCCAATTAACATTATCACATACCAATGCGTATTTGTAATTGTAATCAATCAAATAAAAGGATGATTTGCATAAATCTATACAAAGTGCTTGTAAACTTTCAAGTCTTTAGGCTTCTTTTACTTTTCCTTCTGGTACAGGTCCTGTCACCAAGCCTATTTATACTTCAGTGTAATTGTGGGAAAATTATTCTTCAGTATGCATGTGATTTTTCTTACCTAAGATGCAGGATTTTATAGTTGACTATAAAATCCTGTTAGTTTAGTCTCAACATTCAAACCTGTTGTTTGAAATTATAATTTTGTTCTCTAATTAGTTAATCTCTCCGGTTTGATGCCATCTGCAATTTCAGTAAGCATCTCTTACCTTCCATCCTCTAGATCACTTATAACAATTCTGACAAGCACAGAGACAAGGACAGAGCCCTAGAGGCTGGGGTTCACTTGATATTTGCCTCCAGTGTGATGCATTATGTATGAGGACTCCTTAAGTGTGTTTATTCCACTTGCTACAAATTCACTGGATGCAGCACACAGCCCTTGTTTATTCCTCTTGTCAGCAAGTCTTTGAGCGTGTTCCTGTATCCAGTGTTTTTCCCAGATACTTAGATAACATCTATGCCCAAAAGTGTTTTTTTATACAGATCAATTGTGCTCTTTCATGGGAAAGATGGATCTGGTTGCTATATGGCTTAGTTACACCCATTGCAGCAGTCTATCTGGATGCCTCTAAAAAATAAATTGTATCTGAAATGTGTGTTGTAGTCTCTTTTTGGGCTTGCTAGAAAAGTAATATAATCAGCAACATTTTTTCATGTACAGAGATCCCCTATAGTTTTGAAGCTTCAACAACTTCCAGTTTATTTTTAAGCACAACTAAAGTTACTGTTGAACTCTATATCCCTAAATGACTAGGATTTCCTATAACACCAAGGGTCCTTTCCTCATAAAGCTTTTGGAAGTTCCCATTTTAGAAGCAAAATTTACCATGTCTTTTACTGGACCCAAATATCTCTTTGTTTCCTATTATGAGCTTGTTTGACATCTTCTGTAAAATTACACTGCTGAAATTAATGTTAACTTCTGTCTCTAATTTTCAAATGCAAATAAGAGTTTAACAACCAGTTCTGTGTGTGTGGCCTAATTTGTGTGTGTGGCTTGGTGGTCATGTGATTGGGTGGGCACAGCTTGTATGTAAATATTAAAAATATTGATGTAAATATTGATTTTTTAATAAAAAAGAGCAATTTTTACCCAAAAGTAGGTAAAGCAGGCAGGCAGATTGAATTGCTCACAGAATCACACATTCACTTATCTCTCTGCAATCGGCTACCTGAGTCTGTCACATAAAATTTGCTCGCAAGCAAACTCATAAAATTAACTCACAACACACCATGTATGTAAATATTGAATTTTTTATTGTAAAAAAGAGCAATTTTTACTCCAAAGCAGGCAAAGCAGGCAGGCAGATTGACTTGCTCACAGAATCACAGATTCACTTAGAGATCTATCTATCTGCAATCGGCTACCTGAGTCTGCACTGAAAAGCTTCAGTCCTAAGAAAGGTTTGGCTCTGCTTTTAGATTAGCTAGAAAGTAAGAAATCCAAGGATTTCCTGCTTTCTAGCTAATCTAAATCTCCTGGCAGAGCAGAACAGCTGATGGTCGGGGGAAAATAAAGGAAAAATAGCAACTTACCAAACCAGGCAAGTTGGATGGCTTGCATGCCAGGTAAGGAGTGAGTGGGCGGGGAGGAGCACCAGTGGAGCGATTTGCCGGTTCTTCGAACTGGGGACAATCATGTGTGCAGCGTTTGCAAGAAATCATCAGCTATGCCGCCTGGCGCTGTGCTCGGGTGCGCAGCATTTGAAAATCCTCTTGTTTCCTGCTTTTTCAACCTCAGCTGTGCTGCGCAAAGTAGCGGAGGAGGGAAAAGCAGGGAATAAAGGACAGCCTAGAGCCCAGGCAAGCGGGTGGGCCAAACACTGAACCAGTTCAGTGTCAACTGCTTTTAACAGGTACAGGTTCTATAGAACCAGGCTGAACCGATAGCATTCCACCCCTGGAGTTTAGACATTGCATCAACTTTTGAACATATGTAAAATAAGTTGATTCAGTCTATCTTATGACTTATTTTACAGGATTTATCAGATGTAACAAATAAGTAAGTAAACTTACTTTAAGTAAGTTAAAATTACCACCTATATTCCAAAGACTTCTAGAGAGATAACTAGCTGGAAATAAGTGCAGATTTGTTAAAGTTGAAAGCAGCCAAATTTCAGCGCTTCTTGCACCCAAACAGGCTTGTATTGGTTTGGTCATGTAATACAAATAATTCCTGTGAAAATATATATGATTTTGCCAAAGCTTAAAAGTTCTGATGAGTGACAAATTCAACAAATTGATTTTTTTTAATGTACAAGGCAAGAGATTACATTCAGGCTTTTGGTTTATTTTACCAATTTCAAAAATTAAAATGCTTTATTTCTTTTGTTCAAATTTGGACCTCTCCCACACAGTTGTTATACTCATCCTGAGTAGTAGACTACTATGAAAAGCCAAACAAATTGAACTCTTAACATCTGGGAGAGAGATGCTTAAAACAAGTTTAAGGATTGACAAACTAGAATCTCCAAAATCTTTATCTTTGAAAATTCTACCTATCTAGAAGTTACAAATGCTATAGCAGGGACCTGAATGACTCAGTGACAACTCAGTACAGACTTGTGGTGGAATGTACTCTGGATTCCCAGAGGAAGGGGGGAACTGCATTCCAGGGGCCAAAATGGCAGTGAAGCTTAGAAAGTTTGGTCTGCAGAAAGAAAGAGGGTTAAAATGGATCCTTCCTAGCTATTCCCAGATGTAGATACTTGTAGTTATGCAAATAGTTGCTTTAGTCTGGCAAAATTCTGTCCGTAGGTAAAGACAATTAAAGGAAACTACTCTTAAGTAACCATAAGGAAGGCTGAGTGGCAAAGAATTGAGGCCTTTGAACTATGGTGCTGTGGAGAGGATTCCAGTGAGTCCCTTGGACTGCGAGGTGATCAAACCGGTCGGTCCCAGAGGAGACCAACCCTGACTGCTCTTTAGAAGGCCAGATACTGAAGATGAAACTCAAATACTTTGGCCACCTTATGAGAAGGAAGGACTCACTGGAGAAGTGCCTAATGCTGGGAATGATCGAGGGCAAAAGAAGAAGGGGATGACAGAAAATGAGGTGGCTGGATGGAGTCACTGAAGCAGTCAATGTGAGCTAAAATGGACTCTGGGGGATGGTAGAAGACAGGAAGGCCTAGAGGAATGTTGTCCATGTGTTAGTGATGGGTTGGACACAACTTCACAACTAACAACAACTCTTAAGTAATGACATATGCTGTTCTTAGATCTTCAGCTTGAGAAAATTATATAATAACTTGTCCCTGAATTCCATTGTAAAAGCCCATCCCTTCAAATCATTTTGCTCTACTAGTGTAAGATGGTTACTTTTCAGTTAGGGTGTCTAACTTGTTCCCCACAAATTTCTTCCAATGTTGTCCTTCCTTCTATTGCCCCTGAAAAGAATGGACTTTTAATTCTTGTAAAGTATCTTTATACAGTTCATTTCACTACAGTCTAATACCTTTTATCTTTTGTTTGTCTTGAGGGAATTATAACTTTCACAAGGTTATTTTCAGAGAATATATGAAGGAGAAAGGGGTGGGAAAAATGTTATTAGGAAAGATTTTGAAGGCTTGGGGAATGTTAATTTTATCTCTTTCTCATACTTTTTACTGTATATACTTAAAATAAGTAAGCTTATCTAAGATTAATTATTTTTTCTTCAATTACTGTTAGATTGATGAACACAAAGTATTTTCAGTAATTAAACTTCCCCTGTTCTTCTAAATGTACATATAAACTACTATGTCAATCAACTATCTGAAATGGAAAAAATGTCAATATGAAGATGGGAAGACAGAAAGAGAATTTTTTTTTTTGCAAAGAAGCCTGAGAAATAAAAACAAAATACAGCAAAAAACAAAACAAAAACAAAGCCCCAAACAAACAAACAAATCCCTCAGCTAATCACAATATGTTTCTTAAATAGCAAATATTTGAACTATGACTATGTCACAGGGTTTTTTTGAACTATGAATAAGACTCAGAATCAATAAAGATTGGAAGTGCTGGGAACTTGAGAGAATTATGTTTCTGTGTCTCCCTTTTATTTTATAAGGAAAGCTTATCATAAAAAAAGAAACTGTAAATTATAAATTTCTTTAATTAGTTCAGAAATTAGTATTTCACTAATAAAATTATATTCTATTTTAGCTATCCATTTTTCAGAGGCTCTTTATCTACATTACATTATTTAAAGAGCAGCTTCGTTATATTTTCATATCTTTCTATTCTACATCTCTAATATATTTATGCTGACCTCTAATTTTCTTTTGTGTTCATCTTTTATATTTGTGTGCTTACTCTCTATTGCGTAATAATCCTTTTCCACACAGAGACCTCTTTATCTTACTTTCTGCTTTCTGTCTCTGTTGTGTCAAAGTTTTGACATTTTCTTTGCTTGTTCTGCTTTTTTGGAGATTTTCGACTCTTTCCCTCTTCCAAATCTTGACTCCAGCTGAGGGAAATGGAAGAACTTTCCCTCATACCAGATCTGAAAGAAGGAAAAAAATGTTTTTCTCTCCCATTTTCTCAGCTGCTGCCTCCCTTTCCACTGCATCTTTCTCAGCGGAGCTACCTAGCGTTTAGTTTTACTCATTACTTTGACTCCTGGGCTTTGGCTTCCATTTATTCAGCCTCTTCTTCACGAGCTCTAGGTCTGTAGTGCTTCTAGGTGGCCATTTTGACTTCCTCTTCCCTGTTTCCTCCCAATGCTATTTGATTGGCTGCTGGGTTGTCCTGCGATGGGGAAGGGACAGAAAGGAGGAGAACGAAGTCTGTCCCTCCATCAACTATCAACTAGAAGAATTCAGGATGTTAGAACAATAAAAGGAAAGCACCAGAGAGTCATCCTTGAAAAACCTATAAATAAGCTTTTACTAAGAGATTTCATAGAACAAACACCCTAGAAGAAAATAATTGCCTGCAACTAGAAGCAGTTAGATCAACACATTGACTTATTTGTCCAATAATTTTTGAAAAAATGGGACATGTAATTATTGGCTGACGAGCTGAAACTATAGATACCTCAATTGCAAACATAAATTTACTCTTATATACATGCAGATAAGTCAACAATTTTAGGTGCTGAAATATACCTCCAAAATATGTTCGGTTTATCCAGGAATGAGCTTATCCCTGAGTATATATGGTCATACTTTTTAAAAGTATCCTACTTGGAGATAAGAACGTCCGCAGATAAACAAACCTTGAAATTTTAACCAAAATACCATGAAAATGTGCCATCCTCAAATAAGTCAACTGTGAAAATTTAAATGTCAAAGGTCTATTTGTTTGCAGATGGCAAATTTTTATGACATTTTGGTGAAAAAGTTGAGGGTTGGCTTATCTGTGAGTATATACATTAATTTTTTGGATGGAAAAGTCTATTCTCATTTTCTTCTTTACTTCAAGGCTCATCTGTACCTGAGGTTGCCAGGCTAACACTTTTAAGGGGCTTGTTTTTATCATATCACCATCACTTCATCCCACCATGCTATGGAGGTAGCCTAACATCACCTGACATTTTACCTCTTTCCTGAAACAAATCTTAGATAAAGTACAATGCCTCTGTGATATTGCTGGCATGATTATGGGGCAGAATTTGCTCACCTCCCATTAGTGCTTAAATCTGCTGTGGGCATGCCCCTTTTCAGCTGGTCACTGACTATTTTGACTTGGGCTGCAAGTAAGTCACTGAGTTGTGTCATGTGCAAAGTCATGGAATCAATCATTAGCCAATTCATCACCCTCCATTTAGAATCAAACAACCTACTCTCCAAAAAACAATTTGGTTTCAGGGTAAAATTGTCCTGCAATCTACAACTCCTACACTGCAAAAACATATGGACCACTCTACTTGACCAGGGTAAAGCAATAGATGCAATTTACATAAACTTCTGCAGAGCCTTTGATTCAGTGGTACATGACAAACTAAAACTAAACTAAAAGAGTTAAAATTAAACTCTTATGGTATTTCCAGATACCTTCATAAGTGGATTATTGCATTCCTGCCAAACAGGCAACAAATAGTAAAAATAGGGAGTGCTATAACAACCCTTGCTCCAACTAACAGTGGTGTCCCCCAAGGCAGCGTTCTAGGACCCACACTCTTTATACTCTATTTAAATGACCTTTGTGATCACTTTATAAGCAACTGCGTTCTCTTTGCAGATGACATAAAACTACTCAACACCACCGACAATGCTACTGTCCTTCAAAATGACCTTGATTATGTGTCTGAATGGTCAAACAATTGGCAACTCCAAATCTCGACCAACAAATGTTCTGTCCTACAAATTGGTAAAAAAAATCAGTACACCAAATATAAGATAGGCGGATATGACCTCGTTGATGATCCTCACTCTGTCAAGGACCTTGGAGTACTCATATCAAATGAACTAAACAAATTATCTTTATTATTTATTACTTGGATCATAGTACTACCAGTTGGGCAAGTCTAAAATTTATAGATCACTTGGGCTATGTAAATTTTGCATACTCTGTGAGTTCCTTCAAGGTGCTGCCAGCTCCATCTTTAAATGTGATTGTCATACTTCTGAAAGAGCAATGCTTGTTTTTTTATGGGGAAATGCTAATCTTCTAGAATGGACTTGTATGACAGTGTGATCATTTTTTAATATAGGGATATCAATCTTAATATTATGAAATCTTATCTTCCAGAAGACTGATATTTGTGAATAAAAATGACAACCTGATTGACTGGTTGTCAAGGTTCAGGGGAAGCACAGGATAATGTGGGATGGTCCTGCTGATGTATCTGCAAGCTTTCTGCTATGGCACTCTGTATATTCCCACTCCATACTGATCAAGCAGCTAGGATTTTTTTAAATTGACAGCAAAATAAATTGCCCTATGCAAAGCCAATAAACACCCTTTCACTTGTGCAAGTTGAAAAATAACTAAACTCTGCACCTTGAGCACATATCTTGAGTCTGTCAACCGACCTGTCGCTTGTTATGGAGAGTAACTGGCTTTCCTGTCAGAGGATGATTTAGGGTGTGAGAGGAAAGGAAGCTGGGGAATCTTCCAATGGCTCCCCTGCAATTGCCCCATATTAGATCTGTAAAGAAAGGACCATCTGCTGGCCTTCTTGTTGCAAAACAATTGAGCTTGGCTACGGGGACAGTGCAATTTATGTTGACACAAGGATGGAAGGAATGCATATTAATCCAGTCATGAAGTGTCCTGAGACAGACTGGTGAACAGCTAGCCTGATTTATTTGAAAATAAAATACTATATCCCAAAGAGTGAAATCTCTGGAAAATTTGACAGCATTCTTCAAAAATCCAGATGCATTTACATTAAAGGCTTTCTCTTCCTATATATACAGCAAATTATAGCTATGTATAAAATTTCCTTATCCAAGTTCTGGAAAGGAAATACAAAATTTAATTTAATTACTACAAAATAATAAAGTTAAAAATATGCAATTTTTTAAATTCAAAATCTGAGTTTCTGAAGCATTGATCTGCCAGTTTTTTAGAGCCTATCAGAAAATGGTAGTTAGCAAATTCCTCAACCCAGCGAACAACAGCTAGAGGTGGAGTAAGCTTCAGTGACTCCATGGCTCACTTCTGCCTTTTTTCCTTTATTTGTTATTTACTTATATAAAGTACCTTATAATAAAGACAAACAATATTGTCAGCTCTGGTATTAACCCACAACATTCCTTTGCAATCCTATTTTTTATAAATGTTTACAGAAACCTGACATGTCAATTCCTTGCCAGCTTTTGAGATTAAGCCTTATCTGATAGTTTATCAGAGTACAGGCAAGTAGTACAGAAATTGATTTTTCTGGAAAAGAATTTCAGAAATAATCCAAAATGAAATCCAGATAAACGTTGAAATATTTAGCTTTGCTGTATGTCAGGAATTAAAAATGGCCCAGTTTTTTACCAACTGTTTGTTCTTTAACTTGGGATCCTTTCCAGATATTGAGTTGCATGTTTGTACATATCTGTTAGAAATTAGAAATATTAAAAAGCCTTTTAAAATCTTAACTTTATGAGATATATTTTGTCATGGTTTTTAATTTTTTTACTGAAATAGCACTATTTTTATTTATTTATCAATTTGCCATTCATCTCATGATTCAATGTGACTCTGAGTGAGTGAGCATCAGTATACTAACTTATTTTTTAAAACACTTTTTCCAGGAAACAGTTGGACATTCTTTTTAGTAAAAAATTGTCTACTGATTTATTGAAAATATACAGAACGGGGTTATTTTCAATGACTTTAAGTATCACATTTGAACTACAAGGTATGTAGTTCTCATCACTGCTCCATCTCAGAAATGTTACTGAGTTGAGAACAAATCTGTACAGAAAAGGGAAATTAAGGTATGGTCGGACAAAATTGTTTAGGGTGTAATGTTAGGATTTAGGTTGGTTAACAAAAAACTTTCAATTCAGACAAAAGCAACTACAGGTATTCCTTGACTTACAATCATTCATTTACTGACCGTTTCAGTAAATATGGCAGCAGTTCATACAGGTTAGACGGTTTTATTGAAAATAAATCCTGGAGAAGATGTCCTTCTGTCTACTCTACCAAAAAAGGCACAGAGTGATAAGCTAGTAATATCACATTCATAGGAAAAAAGAACATGGGATGTGATGGTACCCAATACTTAATAAAAAGCATTACAAGAACTTTCAAAGAATGTAGTAAACAGATAAAAACTCTGTAAGGTACTTCAATTTCGGTTTATTGTCCAACAAACTTAGGATTTTTTTCTAATTTAAATTATCAGCAATTGAACATGTAACTGCTATGATTTATTTGTGCTCAAACTAACAGCAAACTATTAACTCCATGTTAGGTTTTATTTGATTAAAATAAAAGAAAAAGTCACTTTAAATGCTCATACTCTTTGCCTTCTTTGCCTTTCCAAGGACTGTTTTTAAGCTCTTACGATTGCGATAATAAAAACCTTCTGCAGGAACAGTTGGCTTATTTTTTTGCTGTTAAAATATGTACTGCCACTCATCAGTTTATTGATTCAAGAAAAAAATCTCCACAGCAGCAAATATTGACATTTGTTATGAAAATGGAAGTGAATAGCTTACTGAACATTGATTTTAGAGAAGAATGAAAAAGGGCAAGTCTTCAATTCCCCCAATGTTCTTTCCCAGACTGAAATGTTATCTCTTTTAAAAATAACACTACTTTTGGAAAGTAGTGAATTAAAGTTGACAAACCTGTTTATACAGAAAAGGATACCAATACCAAGTGACTTCAGTTCCGATTCTACATATGAATATGTAGAATATGTTCCCTATAAAGGGGCTATGATGAAGGATGCTTAGTTTTTATGAACTATTGTATCAATTAAATGTTGTGTTTCTGATCAACTCAATGATTGATCACTGCAACTCAATGCAGTGATTCCCAGGAGATCAGCCTAGGTTTGGATGCTGCATATAAACTGGGAATAATATCGGTGATGAAGAAAGAAGGCTCGGAGTGTATCCCCAGAATATATAGTCCCAGTAGAGTCACCTGTGTTCATTCCAGAAGTCCAGCTAAAGCAAGCTGGCCTTTACATAGGGTGGCAAAAATATATGAAGTTGCTGGAAGCAAATGATCACCTTAGTTATAATGGCAAAGATGTCATTACATTCTGTGTGGGAGAAAGAAATGGCAAATCAATCCAAGAAAATCACAGCCATAGATGAGATGAAGTGACTGACAATGGTGCCAAAATATTAGCTCCTCATGCTGGATGGTAACTTGTAATTGAAGAACAGTTGAGGATCTTTTGGAGTATTAGTGGTGTTTCTGACGTGACTAGATTAAAGCTTTCAGTGTATGTAGTTGCTGATGCTGGTATGCAGGAAAAGAAAATCCTAAATCTTTTATTTACTTTTTTATTTATCAAATTTAGGTACAGTCCATTTCCACCTCAGAGTCACCCTGCTTGGCGTAGAGTTAAACACATACAACCCATATAAAAATGCAGTCTCATATTCACAACAGTTTATGAGAGAATACATTTGTTAGACATTCAGATGTCTCAAGACTGGGTGTAATACTGATTATGTTGCATGAATGTAAATAGGATAGACTTTGGTTTCAACATTTAAGAAAATGTTTTTATTTGGTGTTAATTCTCTAATATTTTTATGTTTTTACTATTGTATGATGATTAGGTAACTTGTTTCATCATAACTCTAAATATTAATCACTAACATTACTTTACACAGACTGAGTACAAAATAGGCAAGTGGGCAAGCACTATTCAAAATATACAATTCTAAAGGAATGTAAGAGGTAAAATGGAATCAGCAATAGATATTCCGTCTTTTCAAAGTTTCATAATTGTTCCCATGATGGCCAACTTTAATGGCAAGAGTTCAAATCAAATATTTGCATTGGCTGAAGGTACTGGAATTATGATCCTAAAAATATGCACTGCAGCTTCTCAAATAGGAAAACGCCTTATGAAGGCAATGACATAGTTCAAGGATTTTCAATAAGTAGCTAGCAAAAGACAGAGACTGATAACTCTGTATCTTAATTCTCCTATCTGGGTTATACAATCTGTTCCTCCATTGTGGTATTATATTGACTGACTTAAAAAGATGGAAAATTGAGAACCACAATGTTGGGGACAAATACAAGCTTGTAAAAAACTATGTGGCACATGCAAATATTTTCCTTTGAAAATTAAAAGCTCGCTGGATTTTTAAAGTCCAATTTGCTTTACGTATCTACTTATCTGTTGTCTACTGAACTGTGTAGCAGCAGCCAGACCAAAAGAAAGATTCATAGAAATTTGAGAAAGGAATTGTTTAAAAAGAGCTTTACAATAATGCTGAAGTGCATCCCTGAACAGCAGTACAGTCTGTATAGAATATCCATAAAGGTCATTAGCAAATCCAAGAGCACTTCAGCAGAATTGAATTGTATATGATTGAAGAAATAGTATAGAATTATCAACCTCCACCACCTTGAAAAGTCAAGCAAAGTAGATAAAAACATAGCTGTGTTTCCTGTATGCCTGGCCTTCAGGAACTACTCTCAAACTCAATATCCTGAATTGGAACTTAGGTTCCAGCTCATTAAATTTTATACTTCTACATTTTAGTTGGCTGGCACATTTCTTATTTCTACGATGAGCTGAAATAAGGGCTGCACCCATCAATCACCATCTTGAGGTCGAAAAGGACCTTTCTCAATCTTTGTCAGGTTTTGAATAAATCTATTACTCAATGGAAGCAATGCAAATTCTGAATTCACCCATAATTTGGACAAAGTTATTTTACACTATACACACAAAATTCTCAGTATTAGGGGAATTACCACAGTTGAGAAAAACTCATGGGCTATCCACAAAGTTGTGGTATTCATGCTGTAGCTATGGAGGAGGGAGGAGTAGGTGTGGAGTTGCATGTTGCTTGGGATGGGTTGCCAGATAGAATAAAACCATTTGAGTTTTGAAAAGCAATAAGTTTTCTTATTATTGATGGTATGGCAAAAGAGGATACTGAATAATCAAGATTTTAAAAATACTCATATCTGTGCAAAAGAAGGCAATATACTTCTCCTTGAAGTGCTTGTCACAGCAGGAGGAATGTATTGTTGTCTCCATGTCTTTCCTAATTCAACTTCTAGCTCTTGTTCAGAATCAGGGTTTGAAAAGCCTATTCAGACCATTAAGACTAAATCCCTGCTCAGTGAAGGAATCCTAATTAAAGTATTCTCAATAGTAGGGTCTCTCGACTTGATCCAAAGATACACAGTGAAGGCAAATCCACTTATCTCTCTAGGTAATTGGTTCCACTATCAAACGGCTTTTGCTCTTAAGAAGTTTAAATCTGCCTTCCTTTAATTTAAGTTCATTCTCCTGTGACCTGCACTCCAGAACACAGAGTAGTGCAATGCTCATTTGAAGTATTCTTGGGAGGAAAGTTTGTGGCAAAATTAGACATTTCACTTTGGTGAAAACTTATAGCACCAGCATCCTCCCAAAAATGGTTAACACAAACACATATGTAAGTTTGTATTTATGCATATATCTATGCACAGACAACCACTAAACCTAGATCAGGAATTCCATGGTTCATTTTCCCCAAGACTTAGTAACTTCCCTCAATATTTTCTCATAGCACAATATTCCTAGTTCTCAACATTTGAACCCTACAACTAGATCTGTCATTTTGCAATGATCTTTCTGAACTTTAATTAGTACATCATGGGACTGTTGAAGATGATAATGCTATCTATATAATGTGTTAGAAGTCCACAATATATAATTGAGCCTTTTCCAAAATTTGAATCTAGCCAACCAATATTCTCAGTCTAATGACAATTCTCATCTCAAAATTGAAAAAGAGCAGGTCTCTTTTAGTAATAGAACCAGTGGTAACATTCACAGCAAGCTGCTCTTGGGGGTTTCTTACATGTTTATGTTTCTTTTCCTTAAATCCTAGACAAAAATCTTCACCTCAAGTTGAGATTGCCCCAAGACAAAAAAAACCCTTCTCCACTAATCATTAACTGGAAGAAATCAAGAAGAGGGGCAAAGTGGGAAATTATTCACATGTTTCTAAAATCAGAAGAAGTAAACAATAGATCAAATAATCTGGAGTTGATTCCAAAACCCCCAAAATGACTGTAGAGTTACCTTACGATCTTCTTTAAAGAGTTCTGCTGCTGTTGTGAAATGTGGGATTGAATTCTTACAATGTGGACACCCTGTGGGATAAAGAAAGATAGTGATAAGCCACATGTGAAATGTTTGATAAGAAAAAGCACCCTTAGATATTTCCAGCAAGTTTGAAAGCTAAGAAATAGCATATTTATCTTCCTATGAATGAGTCAGATGTTTTTGTTTATCATTTTTTAAATTAAATTTCACCACAAGGGGACTCTGTTCATGCATAATTCTTGCACTATTTACATACCATGGTAATATCACTTGTCGCAGCAAACATACAAACTCATATCATACAATTCTCAAATTTCAGGCTTGTTTACCCAAAACAAGCTAAATAAGGATCCATTTTACAGATCACAAAAACTGTGAAAAGATTTTAATTTGACTTCAGCAGTATCATCAGCCAACACCTACCTATATACTTGTCCTATCTTTTAACAGTGCACAGCAAAGCAAACTAGAACACGAACACTTTTATTTACTTTGCATCGTTGTTCTGAGATTATTTCTGTCTATTGTAAGTAAGAAAGAGTGGGAAATAGCATAAAGAAGGAAGTCAGGGAAAAACATAAAGCAACTTAACGGGAATCTTACTTCTAAGTATATTTAACCTGAATATTTTTAGTATTTTTATTGTTGTTTTTAGTATATTTCATTGTAATATATCTTTTGCAATTGTAAGCCACCCAGAGTCATTGAATGAGATGGGTGGCTCTAGAAATGAATGAATGAAAGAATGAATGAATTAATAATGAATGCATGAAAAGAAGGAGAAACCCCATTTGATAAGTTCATCAGACAAGCATTCCTACCTTCTGCCCCCAAAATGTAATCTTAAAGCTGATCTGCAGTAAGATGATTTGCTATTTTCATCCTATGAGATTTTCTTTCTTTTCAATAACTTCTGAATGCAAGGTAACTATCTTCAATACCATAACCATGTTTTTATTGTCAAGTAAAATCCTGCCTATGCCTTGATATACTGAGAGCTAGAAAGCTGTACCTAAATTTTTGGACAATAGGCAAAGAAGAGTTCTCTTAATGTAACAGATGGAATCCACATTTAGCCAGGGAATAATTAATTCCCCTTTGCCCAGAAGATTTATATGAGCAAAATATAGAGGCAAAAAGAACAGAACTGTTTTAGCAACTATGTAAACTGATGTGGGAGAAGATGGAACTCTAAAATGTATAGCAAGAAATGGAGCTCAACATCTTTCCACAGGCAAGTGTCTTTTTACAATAAGTCAACATACATCAAATTTAGTATTAAGGCCCTAGAACAAAGTAAACCAGTGGTTAGCTATCCTTGGTTACATAAAACAAAAGTTTAAATTAGATTTGACAAAAAGTTTAAATTAGATTTGCAATTAACACTTCAAATTATTCATTCATACATGCATATTAGAGAACCATTGCAGTGTAGTGTAGTGGTTAAGCTGTTGGACTAGGAGCCAGATTCTAGTTTCACCTTTGGCCCCAGAAGCTTATCACCATAGGTGATTTACTTCACAGGGTTGTTATGAGGAAAAATAGGAAGAGAAGGCACAACGTACTCCCCTGGTATGCTGTCTGGAGCTCCTACACAAAAGATAGAAAATAAATTTCTTTTTCTTACACATGCCTAAATGCACACCTATCAGTCTTTTCCCTTTCAGGGTATATTTGTTAACTTATTCTTGGAAAATATATACTGCCTAGTACTATTTGGAGGTCATGTGAGCTTGCAAGTAAGAATCTGATAAATGACCTTAAGAAGTCCCACTGGGCTCCAGAAGCAGGCTTCCTGCTCTACCATCAGCAGCAAATAATCAGAGAACAAAACTTAGGGAGATTGTTTACAGCATAGTCTGAAATATGGATAGAAGCACTGTTCAAGAGCAGATTTTATCCTCCATTCACCCACTGCTTAACTGAATTTCATGATTCAGTCCACAACGTATTCTTGAAGGAAATCAGTGGAAAAATGGTTTTGCAGATCATGTCTAACTGATCCATAAATAAATTTATAATGAAACCATTGGAGAGATGGAAGAAAATCAATTAGAAAGCAGGAAATTTTAGGAGTCTCAGCAGATAAAAAAGCAAATGCACTTCAACTCAGAACATAGTCTGTAAACTTTTCTTTCCACCTTCTGATTTCATAAATTATCATCTTCTCCCTTTTGTTACTATATTTTTCTTAATGAAATCAGGATTTATTATTCCAATTGTTAAATATTTTTCTCATTTTTCTACTGCCAAGACCTTAATAAACCTTAATAAACCTTTTCAATAGCCCTTTCCAACATTCAGTCCAATGCTTAAAAAGCCTGTCCCCACAGATTTCAGGTCTAAACTGAACTAGTCTTTTTAAAATTATTTTTTTAGGCTGAATTATTATAAGAAATGAAATAAATGAAGAATTGCTTTTTATTATTTCATTAAGTGAAATGGTAGAACTTTAAAGTGGATCCAGAGTAAAAATATTAAGGCCCGGTCCCACTGCACTTATGGATGCAAAGAGGATGTAAAACTTTTTTTAAAAAAAGCTTGCCATCCGTTCGAAAACGCTATGCATCCGTTGTGTACTCACTGCATACGTGTTTCATACGCTCTATCCGTTGAGCATCCGTCCACTGCGATTTCATCCATGCAAAAAGTTTTGAGCTGCACAAAACTTTTTGAATGGATGAACTTTCCGCCACGTACGATGTACATCCGCGACATATATGGGCAACAAATGTTCTATGTCTGTTATCATCCGTTAAACGTCCACTGTATCCTCTCTGCATCCTCTGGCCATCCCCTCAACTCACATCCGCTGCAGCTGAAAACGGAAAGAGGGAGGAAACAAAAGGTACATGGAACGTCTACACAGCGTTAGTAGCATGGAAATAGAAAAGGATGTAAGCGTATGCATCTCGTATATAAAATATTCAAACGGACAAAACGTTTGTATCTGGGATGTATCTCATATATTTAGGATGTCTGGAGTATGTCTAGAGTATGTAGAAAGACACCTAGTGGACAACCGATATTTTCTATAAAAAGAGGGAGAAAATCATCTGGATCTCAATATGAGTCCAGCAGCCGTGGTGTACAGACCTCATCACCCTTGGTCTTGGTCTCCAACATCATCAATTGTTCTCCACCATGGAAGGGCTATGACGTCGCCTGGGGTGGAGGAGCAGACCTGGACCAGGTAGGAGCAGCTTGAGCTGGGCCTTGAGGGTTGGGCAGAAGTGCTGCGATCTTCTGCTTCATCACCTGGTACTCGGCCTCGGGCAGGTCCCTCAGGGTCTGGCTCACATAGGTGATGAAGTGCTTCGGGGCCGAGGATGCTCTGTCCAAGTCGACCAGCTGAGAGAGAAGTTCTGTGCTGGTCTTCATTGTGTCCCTGATTTCCAACAGCACACAGTGGTCCTGACCCTCCAGTCTGCCTCTCTGCCTGCGTCCTCTGGAGTTGGCCTCTGGTGGCTGCTGCTTCTTCCTCCATTTGTGACAGCATGGTGTCATCCTCCACGGGATCCTCCAAGTCTGCCGGCATGGGGAGTGCAGCTGTCGGGGGGCAGTCTCTGCTGTGGGGCCCTCTGAAGACACCTGCCTGGACAGGATAGCTGGCTCCTGGCTGGAAGAGGACTGGCTGTCTGTGGGCTGTCTGAGGGAGAGGGGTCACAGAGGGGCTGCTCCTCAGTGGCGGATCTCACCCTTCAGGAAACTGCACTTGGCCATGACATACTTCTCCTGGTCAGTGAGCTTGACAGCGGCCTGCCCAGATTTCTTGAGGTGTAGCTTGCCATACCAGGTGTGCATGTGCTTCCACCATCCAAGGAGTACTTCTGCAGTGTACCCCAGTCTCTCTGCCTTGTCTCTCCAAGCTGCCTGCTTCTTCTTGGTGTCCTGATACAGTCTGTGGCCCTTTCTCCACAGGTACTCGTTCTCCCTCAGCCATTCCAGCACCTCCTCCTCATGCTCCTCAAAAATGGTGTACAGTTTCCTCTCTTCCTTCTTCTTCCCTTGCCTCTTCCTCCCTCTGGTAGGGGCTTCAGCAGGGCCTTCAGGGGCTTGAGCAGCAGGGCCTTCAGGGGCTTGAGCAGCAGGGCCTTCAGCAGCAGGGCTTTGAGGGACTTGAGGGCCTTGCGGCTGGTCCACCTCAGCAGCAGCAGCAGCTTCAGAGTCAGTGCCAGGGGGTGGGATGCTGGTTCTGCCCTTCTTCACCATACCAGGGTTTGAACGAGTAGGCACGGACTTCCTCTTCTTGCCTGACTGACGAACCATGGTATTCCTGCAAGATCTATCTGGCAGCATGTCTTTCCCCTGTATGCTGACTGTGTGCGAGCTGCATCCTTTTATATCTGTGGAGCGGACGCAATTCATACCCCCCCATGCGCAGTGAACGCTTTGTATCTGATATACATCCGCGCGGCATCCCCTTTGTTTTCTATAATCATACAGCCTATTGTTTCCTATAGCCGCTTCATCCGCTATGCATCAGCCCCTTCCGCTATGTGTCTGCTTTGAAATTCTCCCCCGGAACCCCTTCGGAGGTGTCATCCGCTTCCATCCACTTTCATTCGCAAGGCTTCCGATGAACGTCCGTTTAACATCCCTACTACATACTACCCACGTCCATTCTTTTCCATTCTGTTTATGCAAATTTCCGCCAATTTTTGGAGCAGATGAAAACAGATGGAGCCACCCCCGAAATTTTGCTTGTCCTCTGTGTCCTTTATGCATATGTTTTGCGTCCATCGGCCAGTGGGACCGGGCCTTTAATGAAAAATCAAATGATTGCTAACTTTGCTTTGAATTTAGGCACCTAAATCCAATAAATAGATGTGAATATCATATTGTGTATTTTTACCTGATAATTTACATCATAGCGTTTTTTTAAGACTTATGTTACTGTTCAAATTGTATTCTTTGCTTATAAAGGCTAGGTCCCACTGGCCGACGGATGCAAAACGTATGCAAAAAGGACACAGCGGACAAGCAAAATTTTTGGGGTGCTCCATCCGTTGTCATCCGCTCCAAAAAGTGGCAAAAATTTGCATAAACAGAACGGAAAAGAACGGAAAAGAACGGACGTGGGTAGTATGTAGTGGGGATGTTCAACGGATGTTCACAGGAAGCCTAGAGGATGTATATAGGATGCAAACCGTTCACTGCTCATCCTTTCTATTTCCGTGCTACTAACGCTGTGTAGACGTTCTGTGTACCTTTTGTTTCCTCCCTCTTTCCATTTTCAGCTGCAGTGGATGTGAGTTGAGGGGATGCCCAGAGGATGCAGAGAGGATACAGCGGATGTTTAACGGATGATAAATGGACATAGAACACTTGTTGCTCAGATGTCACGGATTTACATCGTACACAGCGGAAAGTTCATCCGTTCACAAAGTTTTGTGCAGCTCAAAACTTCTTGAGCGGATGAAATCTCAGTGGACGGATGCTCAAAGGATAGAGCATATGAAACACGTATGCAATGAGTACACAATGGATGCATAGAGTCTTCCAACGTTTTTTAACGTTTTACATCCTCTTTGCATCCGTTGGTGCAGTGGGACAGAGGCTTTAATAGCAATTGATATGTACCTTTCATTTGTAGACTGTCTCTATCATTCGGAATTGAGAGAGAAGGGTTACACAACTTCCATAATCCACCCAAACTGCTCAACTGATTAGCAAGGAAGCAAATGAAGGAAAATGGTTTGATGCAATTCTCCTTTTTCCCCATGGTTTTAACTTATGAGGGGAAGAAAAGTCATTGGATGAAAGAACAATTAGAAAGATTTCATGGAACATCCTCATAGTATCCTAATAGCAGCTCTGAGCCACTGATAAACCAAATTATATATTACCTGGAATATGTACCTATCAATTGGATAATTTATGTATTGCTCAGGAAAGGTACAAAATGCAAGTGACAGAAGCACATCTTCTAAGATCTTTTAAAGAAAACATGTTTTTTTTTGTTCAGATGCTCAGCTGTTTCTTAATCTTTATAACCCAATAAACATAATTACACCAAGATCGTCTGTCAGTAATGGCTTCTTTGAGTTCTTGTAAGCTCATGCTTGTAGCAGCAGCGATTATTTCTAGTCATCTGTCAGAGCTTTAGGATTTGTTGCATTTGATCATTCCAATCATTGTAATCTTGCCTTCACATTATGGGCCACAATATGTAAGCTTTAACTTCAGCAAGTATCATGCACAATTGTCACCTGTACAAGATACATGAATCATATTCCTGATGACAGACTGCTGTCTATATTATATCTGTAAACTTTTCTTATCTTACAGATGTAAGAAACAAGGAAGATTTTTTTGAAATGGAGCCTTATTTAACTGCAACAAAAACAGAGCCAGTGTGTATTGCTATCGTGATTCTATCTTCAATTTTCAGAAGAAAGAAAAATTGGCTGCAATTGAAAAATTGCCCCCTCCCCCCCACACCTGCTGTCAGTTCTTTTGTGGCCTTTGACTACATATTTTCTTTCTTTCTTTTCATTGAACTCATTGATTCAAGATCAATAGTATAATTCTTTAGAGCACATATTTAATCCAGAAATTTTCTTCAATGTTTTAGGTGAAAAACAAACATTTTATCATTCAAGGTTCCCTAGCCACAGTTTTAAAAGCTAGTGGCATTAATCAAACTTTGGATATCTTTCCAAACAGGAAGATGTGAAACTCTCAAGGAGCAAGAAATTATCAGAAAATAACTAAGAAGACTGACATCATTGGACTAGCTGAACGTCATCTATTACAATTACCAAGTGCAACAAATGGGAAGAAACTCAATTTAATCATTAACTTTTTAAAAGTTCAGGCAAGCTCAGAATCCATTACAGATGTGATTTCCATTCCTTCAACAGCAGCTTCCATTTGCACAAGCCTTCATCCAATATCACATTTTAAATAATGTTTTTGCTCTTTCTCCAAAAACAAAAAAATCTTCAAAGTAATATTCTTAAATGTCTTTATCAGTTTGATATGTGGACCATTTCAATATTTTTAAGAATACAAGATCTGACAATAGAGTACAGGGCTCTCAAACTCCCAGCCCATAGGCCAGATATGTCACATGCTGGCTACATCCACGCCCAGTTTAATGAAGGGGAAAAAAGTCCCGATAAATCATGTGATATTGTCGTGATGATGTGAGTATGATACCCCTAGTATAGTAAAAGAATGAATCTCCTGCTCAAAGAAAACTAGTTTCTGTCTCAGAGTTGGCTGCATACAGGTAACGCCAGCATGTTCATTCCAAATAAATGATTTTTTTAAACTCTGAGAGATGAGGCTAGAGGCTCATGATTTGAATGTGGGTAGATTGTCAGAGCCCTAACATATGCAACATTTCAGCACAAATGGCCATGTTCAATAATAAATATAAGTGACTCTTATGCCTGAAGATAAAAACTGGCACAATGGGAGACTGGATATTATGAAGATTACTATAATAGTTTCAGTTCTCCATGTGAAATGTACTAGTACTATATTTTTATGGGTGATTACGAAAAAAAATTGAATTTCATACAGCTAGGAGATAATCCTCTTTGAACCAATGAGTCTTAAACTTGCAGGTTTCATCACAGTCTAAACAATGAATTTAAGAACTAAAATCTAAATGAGGGACTGTTTAGGATCAGTAAATCTAGGCACAGCAAATATATTAATATTAGAAGTACTAGAGTTAAAGGGAGACAAGCCTTTTAAATCCAAGATTAATTTTTGAACGGAAAACAGATGGGAAGGGAAAAAAAGGCCCATTCATTCCCTATCTGATGTAACTTTGAGTTTGATTTTTTGTACTCTTTTCTTGGCTTTGGTTAAAACCCACTTAGAGCTTTAATCTCTTAGGTACAGTTGTCCAAGATGTCACCTACATTTTTATAGTTTCCCCCCCTCTTGTTTAGCTTTGGTTTGTGTCTGAAAGGATGTGATTATTATTTATTTTATTATTATTTATTTATTTATTTATTTATATCCTACCTTTATTAGAACATTATCTTGGAGGGTTGAGAGGGTAGCCTGTCATATGGCACCAAATTTCTGAGATTTTTTTGATAGAATATTCAGGATCTCATATTAAGACCATATTTACCAAAAACAAAACAAAACAAATCTAATCTTAGAAATTATAACACATGGAACATTTGGTGTAATGAATACATATTTTTCTCATATTAATTTTTTCTTATTGCTGACAAATGACCAAAATATGAAGACTTGTAATTCTGTTTTCTCTATTTACCGCCTCTTAATAAGTATAAAACTAAAAATAGAACTATGTCTTTCACGTCCATGTTTGGTAAGAACCATATTGGTAAGCTCCATGTTTGGGAAGCACCATCCTTTTTTCAACTTTTACATTTTAAAATCAATATGGTAGTCCTTGTGCATATTAAGCTATAGTAAATTCTATTTATCATGGGCCGTGGGTTTATGATTGTGTAAAATAAATGTGTAAAGCTCTAGGAACTTCAATGGTTTTCCAAATTAATCATTCCCCACTGCTTAATACAGGCTACCAATTTCATGTCGTTTCTGAATTGGTGTAAAAGATTTGGTTTTTTGTTGTTAATTGCGAAGTCGTATTCGACCATCACGACCCCATGGACAATGTTCCTCCAGGCCTTCCTGTCCTCTACCATCTTCTGGAGTCCATTTAAGCTCACTTCTACTGCTTCAGTATAAATCATCAAGTTTACAACTAAGAAATTTCTGCAGTTGCAATATATTTATTATCCTGACCAACTGAAATCCAGCATCACCCAGTAATTTATAAGATCAGTCTGATTATTTGTACTTTATATTTTAAAAAATACTGGCAATATTTTAATCTGAAATATGCTTCCTGGAAAACAAACAAAACATGAGAAAACATGCATGAAGAATAGATATATTTTGTTCGGAATATCTTAGGCTGTTCTGTTCTCCAACCCACTTGCTCTCTATTATAAAAAACAGTAATTCACAAAGATGCAATTTTCTAAATCCCATCTAAGTCATGCACTTTCTTTCCACAAATCCCTTTCGTGCCATCTGCTATGGAAGAAAAGCTATTAGATTGTTATCTTCTGTGAAAGCAACAAACATATTACAGCAACTGCCAAGATATTTTCCATCTTCTTACTTTGTTTAAAAACAAGGCTCTGTTATAGGAGCTATCAAACCCTGAAGTATGCTTGTTCTAAGACCTCCTGGAGCTCAGAAAGGGCACAGTGGGAACTATATTAACAGCTCTACCACACACTTACTATTTGAAAATGTTTTATTTTCATACTTTATTAAATGGCAAAACCATGGTCCTAAATCTAGATTCTGCTCCATAGTGGTTATATTGAAGACAGTTACTTCTATGAAAAGAATATCTGAGGACCTGAGTTCTATATAATTTAAGAGTGAAGACAAACTAGGCCTCAGGACAGAGACACCAAGATTCAGAATCAATAATCTGAAACAGGCAAGAAGAAAATTGGACGGTGCAGCTTATGCCTCAAAGAATAGTGTAAACATGGAATAGGTGCCTTCCAGTCTCAATGCTGACAAAAGCCTGGCCAAGAATTAGAATTCTTTATCGGCCAAGTGTGATTGGACATACAAGGCATTTGTTTTCGGTGCATATGCTCTCAGTGTACATAAAAGAAAAGCTACATTCCAGTGGTGGGATTCCAAAATTTTTATTACCGGTTTTGTGGGCATGTCTTGGTGGGCGTGGTATGTCTTGGTGGGCATGGCTTGGTGGGCATGGCAGGGGAAGGATACTGCAAAATCTCTATTCCCATCCCACACCTGGGGGAAGATTACTGCAAAATCCCCATTCTTTCCCCATCCCACTAACCTACTTTCCAGCTCCGTTCTCCTGTGCAAGGCAACAAAAGAAGACCCAGCCGATCAGCTGGGACTCGGGAGGCAGAGAATTGATAGGGGCGAGGCCAGTCAGGGGTGGTATTTGCCAGTTCTCCAAACTACTCAAAATTTCCACTAATGGTTCTCCAGAACTGATCAGTACCTGCTGAATACTACCTCTGATAATTTGTCAAGAATCATAAGGTTCAAAAAGATACATAAAAAAGAGTCAATTGACCTGAAAGGGTGAGGCCTAAAAGACTTAAAATGAGATCCCAAAGTTCAGACAAATAAGACAACCTCTATATATTTTTCTTCTTCCCCACAATAAAGAACTTCTCTAACAATATTGAATTCTGAAAAGTTTCTACTGTTAATTAGCTTTGGAATGCAGAGAACTTCTGGAAACATAAAGATTTAAAGTTATGGCTAGCTGGAGGCCTGACAGAATTTAAAGCAATATGTTAAAGCTCAGTGGCATTAAACTTGGTGGCCTTATAATTAGGCAGAATATGCTAATGTAGAAGCATATTATTCAATGAAAAATGATAACATGGCAAATTGTTAAAGTGATTGCCAAAGAGAGACATTCATGTGTCCACATACAAAAGGCAATCTTTTTAGCAATTAAAGCCGATTCAAAATTTTAGTAAAGATTTATGAAAGAAATCTTGTTCACAGAAGTTAGAATTTTTGGGTGGACTGTAGACTTCTGGTGGCAAGGCAAGGATGAACAGAGGTGCAGAAACTCATTCATGGTTTCAGTTAATCTCTTCTTGTGGTTGGTGTGATCCTTTGAGGGTGCTCGAGTCCCGGAGAGATTTGTGTCGGTGTGGGGGAGACTCAGGCTGCAGTGTGGGGAAGGCAACCCCCCTGCAGCGAAGAGGAGCCCTCTAGAGTCCAACGAGCAAGAAACAGCCTCCTTTCAATGGTGGCTCTGAAGTCCGGACTGCCACCGATGTAAAAAGTGAGTGACAATTTGTGAGATCTTTGGAGAAGAGTGTGGTAGAGGAATTTAGCGGCGGAGAGGAAGATTGGAAAAGTTATAGACCTTTGCAAGGCTATTACAAGTGTCTGTTTGAAAGGAAAGCGGCTAAAAAGCGGAGGCAAGATAAGTGAAAGTGAAAAGGTTCAGCAGACAGAAGAGAAAATGTGGACAATAATGAGTAAAAAGGAAAGATCGGGAAACTACTGGATGGAAAGAGGAAGTTGTGGAGGACTCGGAATATTCCATCTGATTTTTATTGTGATAGATTTTGCTAAAGCAGAGACAGGAAGAGTAGAAACGGAAAAGAGACAATGTGGTGCTATATGCGATACTTAGAAACCCTGAAGTTATTGCAACAATATATCTGATATAAACTGCTTAATAGATCTTTGGGAGAACATTAAACATTAAACATTAATGAGGAGGTGGTCGTATTTGAAGGAAATCAGAAAAATTGATCTTAGGAACATTAAGATAAAAAGAAAAATTGGAAGCTTTGGAAGATACCGCTTAATTGTAGTCGTTATTCAGTACTTTTTAACCTCCCCACTTCTGGTGCGTTTGGAGTGAAAGCTCTTAAATTTAGAGTCAGAAAACTTAAAACTTAATTCAAAATCCTTCTTTTCCCTTTTCTTATTCCCTTTTTTCTGTATACACTTGCTCAATTTTTTCTTCTTTTCCACCTACTTTTTGATGATATGATTGTTAAATTAGATTGTTAAATAATTGAATTAATTGATTTAATTAACTTATTAATAATAGTGATATACTTTGACTAGATGTATAGGGAAAATAGTAAGAACATTAAGAATTATTTAATTAATAAGTATAAGGTTTTATATTTCAATTTATTGTATGACCATAATTAATCTACTTGGGATGAAAGTAATATTGTTTGTGTTTAAGAATATTTAATATTTAAGATAAGGTTAGATAAATACACATATATATTTATAATATTTAAATATAGTTGGACTTGATATAATATTTATTATATATGTATATTTATTATATGAAGTGTTGTATAGAGGTTGAGCATAAACCCTACAAAATTATATATGTGATTTAGAATTTGGATCTAAAATAATATATATACTCCAGTAACCAGTTAAGAACACAGCTATCCAGAAGATAGACAGATTTAGCAATTAGATACTGGTCAATCTTAATATAGGGGTTATAACACTGAATGTTAATTTGGGACAATATAATTAACATAGTTCAACAACAGAAACAAATCTTAAAAGAAATGACTTCCACAACTACTACTGCTTTGAAAACTGGAAGAAAGGCCACCCCGACATTAACAACCACATTGGCAACAGCTTCGCCCATGGCACAAAAAACTGTAGAAGAAACACTACCAGTGGAGAAACAAGCCAATGTCCTGAATTCCAACATTCAATCAATTTTGCTGACCTTACAGGAATCGATTATGAAGCTGCAAGAAACAATGATGAAAAACCATAACGAGACGAGAGCAGATATCAATGAACTAAAAGAGGAAATGGGGAAATTAATAGCAGAAATGAAAGTGGACATCTCTAAAGTAGAGGACAAAATTGGAATATTATAGCAGGCCTTGGAGAAAAATGAAGCAACAATAAAAGAGGTAGAGAAAAGGGCTGAACAAACTGAAAGGAAACTAGAAAGGGTAGATAAAGAATTAAAGAATGTGAGTAAAGAAATGGAGGACTCACTGGTATACCTAGAGATGGACAAGGCGACTACATACTTGAAATTCCAAAATGTAGAGGAATTAAAGGAAGAAGACTTAGAGCAATTAATGGCGGAAATATTGGCTGGATTATTGGAAAAGGATAAAGATGACATCCGAAGGGAGTTTGATGAAGTTTATAGGGTCAGTGCTAATTATGCGAGATGCCACCAATGCCCAAGATAAGTCCATATTAGATTTGCGAAAAGGAGTGTCCAGGATATCATATTTAGAATGTCCAGAGATAGAATAATCACATAAAAAGGTGAAGAAGTTCTGATTCTTAAGCAAATATCAAGAAGAATAAGAGAACAAAGGCAAGATTGCAAATTCTTAGCAGCTCATTTAAACCAGAAAAGAATCGCATTTAAATGGTTAATCCCAGAGGGGATGTTAGTTTCTTGGAAAGAAAGGAAAATTAAAATAGATTCCATGGAAAAGGCTCAGGAATTCTATGAGCAGCTGGTAGGCCCGGAAGACCAGAGCAGTAAGGAGGAACTGGAAACAAATTCTCAGGAAGATCAAGATTATCACAGAAATAAAGATGGAACTTTAGGAAATCAAGGGAACACTCATTTACATTAGGAGAGAGAAGAAACTATACATCTTCAAGCACGAGGAGAGACTGGAGTTATTACAAGACAAAAAAATGAAACAGAATTAATTAAATGGAAGAAGAAAAGAAACTACTATCAGTTAATATAAGTGGTTTAAATTTGACGATAAAAAGGAAAAGGATATTAGCTAAACTAATCAAACAATATGCCTACAAGAAACTCATATAAGGAAAGTAGATGAAAAGTACCTAGAATGCCCGAAATTAGGGAAGCTATTTACCACATCAGCAGACATGGGGGAAAAAAAAGGGATTGCAATATATGTTAAAGAGGATTTGAAAGCAGACTTACTATGGTCAGACTCTGAGGGAAGAATTTTAGTTTTGCAGATCTGGATTAATGCTATTTCAGTTCTCTTACTGGTAATCTACGCCCCAATTGAAGATCAGAAAGAGTTTTTTAGCATCTTTATTGAAAAACAATAGGATTTGAAAAAATAAATATTTGTATCACAGGAGACTTCAATTCTATTGCTGATTATCAAAAAGACCATAGTAATGAAGGGAAGAATAAAAAGGGGAAAAGAGTTTCCTAAGATATGTAGGGAAATGATAAAGGAGTTAAATTTGGTTGATATATGGAGAAGATTACATCCCGAGAAAAAACAATTTACATTCTACTCAAATCCGCATTAAATATGGACACGAATTGACATGGCATGGATGAATGGGGAAATAGCAAATGAGATAAAAGGAATTGAAATTTTACGTAATGAATGGGCAGATCATAATCCAATTCAGATAATATGGAAGGGTAGGGAGAAACCAAAAAAAAGATGGATGTTAAATACTCAATTAATAAGAGAAAAAGAATATACTAATAAACTCGAGGAATTAAATTATTTTTTAAAGGAAAATGATAATGGATTAACTACGAAACAAAATATTTGGGATACAATGAAGGCAATAATAAGAGGTATAACAATCTCTTATAATGCCAAGAGGAAGAAGGAAAAATATGCCCAGCAAAATAAATTACAACAACAAATTAAGGAATTAGAAACTCAATGACAGAATACCCCAAAGGATTCAAAAGTGCAAAATCAGATAATAATAGCTAAACATAAATTGAATTGAATTGAACAAGAGAAAATGATTATAAATTTGAATACAACTAGACAAACCCATTTGGAGCATGCTAATAAGCCAGGAAGATGGCTATCTTATAAAATAAAAAAAAGGAAAGAAAAGAGATTGACATACCAGCTAATCGATAGAAAGGGATACAACAGGAGATAGAACAGGAAAAAGAAATTGCCCATAAATACTTTGAAGAGTTATATAAAAAGGAAGAAGTTAATGAGGATAGAATAAGAAACTTTTTAGATGAAATGAAGGATAAAGCAATTTGGGAAGAAATGGTAGAATTATCAAACAAAGACATTACTTGGTTTGAATTGAAATCAGCAATAGAGAATCAGAAAAACAATAAAGCCCTGGGGCCAGATGGGATTCCAGGAGAGCTGTACAAGGCAATTGCAGAACAAATTGGACCTCTTATGGTGGAAGTTTTTAATGATGTTTTATTGGCAGCCAGGATGCCGGACTCATGGAGGGGAGCATTGATTTCGCTGATCCCGAAGAAGGAATTGGATCTTCGATATATAAACAATTATAGGCCAATTTCACTGTTAAATACTGACAACAAAATATTTACCTCCATTATAGCAAGTAGACTAAAAAGAATGTTAAATGTGTACATATATGAAGATCAAAATGGCTTTCTCCCGACCAGACATATTAGGAGCAACTTAAGAACAGTATTAGATGTCTTAGAATTATATGAAGCCCACCCCGAAAAACAAACTGCACTTAAGTTTTTAGATGCAGAGAAGACCTTCGACAATTTAAATTGGCAATTATTAATTCAAAAAATTTATAACATGAATCTAGGCACTAAATTTGATATTATAACAGCTATTTATGATGCACAACAGGCTAATATTATAATAAATAGGGAATATACCCACCCAATAAAAATAGAAAAAGGAGTTAGACAAGGCTGCCCACTCTCACCCCTGCTCTTCATACTATCATTAGAAACATTATTAATGCAAATTAGACAGAACCCAGATATAAAAGGATTAAAGGTTAAGAAAGAAGAATACAAGTTG
The DNA here is from genome assembly GCA_015471245.1 of Laticauda colubrina. Lineage (NCBI taxonomy): Eukaryota > Metazoa > Chordata > Lepidosauria > Squamata > Elapidae > Laticauda > Laticauda colubrina. Next base: position 16,368,490 of record BLBF01000032.1, read on the forward strand.
CAGGCATTTGCTGATAATATGATCTTTTTCATTGAGGAACCAATAGAAAAAGGACAAAAATTGATGAATAAATTAGAACAATTTGGAGCGCTAGCAGGACTCAAAATTAATAGGAAGAAAACAAAATTAATGACTAAAAATCTAACAGAAAAACAGAAAAAAGAATTAGAAGAAGTTATGGGAATACAAGTGATAAAGAAAGTTAAATACTTAGGAATATGGTTGACAGTACATTGCAAGACACTTAAGGAAAATAATTATGATAAACTGATGCAACAGGTGAAGAAGGATCTAGAAACATGGGGTAGGTTGCAACTTTCATTATTAGGCAGGATGGCTGCCATTAAAATGAATATTCTTCCAAAATTTCTATATTTATTTCAGATGATCCCAATCAAAATACACAAAAAATTCTTTGAAGATCTTAATAAAATAACTGTTAAATTTATTTGGCAAGGGAAAAAACCTGGAATAAATTTAAAGGCAATGCAAGATATGAAGAGCAGGGGAGGGCTGGCACTTCCAAATTGGGAGTTGTATTATATTGCTGCCTCTCTAGTATGGTTAAAGGAATGGGTGAATTTAACCAACAAGAGAATATTATTTTCAGAAGGCCATGATTTGCAGAGGGGGTGGCATGCTTTTTTATGGGATGTAGGGAAAGTTAGTCAGAAATACTTCCATAGACATCTAATTAGAGACTCATTATTAACTAATTGGAAAAAAATACAGAAAAAACACTATTTAAAAGTACCAATTTGGATTTCAACAATGGAGGCGATGATTCATCCAAACAATCCGGATATCACTAAAATGATTAAATATAAGGATCTATTGGATACACAAGGAAATTTGAAATCGCGGCAAGAATTTCAAGAGCGGGGATTAAAAATTGATCAGTAGATATAAACAGGATAAGAAAGAATTCGGAATCAACAACAAACTCCAGCAATTAGATAAAATTTTATTAGGATCAGGCAAAAAAATATATAACAAAATTTCATAATTATTTATTAGAAGTAGAATTAGAAGAAGAAATTGTTAAAGGGAACATGATAGCCTGGAGTAGGAATGTAGGACGTAGCATCACTTTAATAGAATGGGAAAAGGTTTGGGGTAGAAATAATAAGATTACAAAATCGGCAGCATATAAAGAAACGCCTATAAAATGTTTTATAAATGGCATCTTCCCCCTTCGAGATTAGCGAAGATGCGCCCCAATATGAGTCTGAAATGCTGGAAATGCAAAAAAAAAAAGAGGGAACCTTTTTTCATATGTGGTGGTCCTGTACAGAAGGTCAAAAATATTGGCAGAAAATTAGAAATTGGCTGGAAGAAATAACAAAAGAACAGATCGAGTACAAACCAGAGTCCTTTCTGTTAGGGATTTTTGATAAACAAATACCAAAAAAAGTGAAATACATAATAATACACATTTTAACAGTGGCCAGATTAGCTTTTGCCCAATGTTGGAAGCAGACTCATATTCCATCAGAGATGATCACTCAAAAAATTTCAAGCTGTGCAGAAATGGACAAATTAACCCTGGCATTAAAAAATAAAGACACCTCAATATACTACAATAGCTGGAACTGCTGGTATAAATGGTTAGATCAAAGACAGACTTTACACTATAAGGCAAAAGAGAATAGGATAAATTCATAGGAGTGATATACAGATATACGTAAGGATTAGGTTTGTGTATATGGCATAAATTAAGGGGAAAAAAGATCTTACAAACTGTTGAAAATGAGAATGTTTTTAATTGTTTTCTATCTTTTTTTTTCTGCTCCTTTTTTCTTCTCTCTTCTTTCATTTGTATATGTGTTGTCGATTTGTTTTAATTGGAAAATCAATAAAATTTATTTATGTAAAAAAAAAGTTAGAATTTTTGGCCAATGTCTCTTTAGATTTTACCATCACAGTTCAAAAGCACACCTTTCTATACATTACCTGCTTTGCTACTTTTGCAGCTCATTCAGCTGACATAACTTGGGAGTAACAGCAATATTTAAGAAAAGAGGCTCCCATAGGATAAATAAATATGTTTGGATAAAAATAATGAGAAATAAGGACAAATGAGAAGAAAATCACATCACAGATTCCTTGATGTCTCTTTCTCCCAACAGTAATTACAGTGCTCTATGTAAATGTGGGTTTTGCTCCAGAATCAGAAGAAATTAGCCAAAGGCAAACCATTGTATACTTAAGGATTATTATAAAGTTTCAGGGATTGCATGAAATAATTAGATATAGGCCCCATGAAAAATGCATTTCACATCAGCCAGGTGAATTATCTGAAGGTAAAGGCTCCTCTGGGAAATATAATTTGTTGCGAAGCCCTATTATTTCAGCTGCTTGATAATTAATGGGATCTTAGGTAGCCACCTTGTTTTCAAATTAAATTGAATCATGCTTTGTTACCAAAATCTCACTAAATGTACCATTGGACTATTTAAAATGCAAGGCAATATAAGCTACTGCTCTTTAGAAAAAAAAAGCAAAAGCATCAGACTTAAATACTATTTTTCATTATTTATTATAATATACTTGAATTAAAAAATCAGTATGTCCTCTATTTTCAGTTCACTAATTCTTTGATTAATGGTATAAATAATAAGAAAGATGACCTTCATAGAAAAATACAGATTCTGTTGTCAAGGAAACAAGGACTAAAGCATTTTAAAGTTCACAATATTCAGATAATGCTTGGAAACATTCTTACATAACCTTTCATGGATTGGCATAGTCCACCATATATTTTGCCATCTTTTCATGACAGACTTTGACTAATGCTTTGCTGAACACAATTTGCTGAACACAAGGTACAGTATGCCTGTGGCATTCCTATGGTATGATAGTCAGCCTCTTTTTTTATTAAAAAGAATCAGATTCATTTGGCATGACTTGTTTTTCATAAATTCATACTGGGTTTTAATATGCATGTAATTGTTTTTCTAAGAGTTTGTGAACCAGCAGCCTAATAATCCATTCTTTATTTTGTCTGGCATCAACATGAAACAAAAACCAATTTTCTTGGTAAAACAGCCAATTAGAATTCATTAGAAGATTTAACATTGTTTAAGCATGGATTAAAACAAGACAGAGAGCTAAGATTTCTTATTACTTATTATGAAAGAATGTTTCATCACACCCAACTAATTGCCTTATTTATCAGTACTATAGATAATTCTCCCTGTCTCTTATTGCTCTTTTACAATTTGAAATCTCTTTTCTCCCTTCCCCCCAAATTGTGTATTTATAAAATACTTCTTTCTCAAAGTGATAATCAACAGTACTACAGTGTCAAGATTAAGAGAAATAATCATTCCTTTATATTCTGCATGGTTAGACCACATAAAAATATTGCATACAGTTCTGCACACTGTATTTTAGGAAGAAAATTGACAAATTGATCCGTGCCTAGAGGACAGCAACAGAGATTATAGGGTGCCTATAGGAAAAATATGGATATGATTAGCCTAGAATATAGAAAAACACGTTATATTACCTTCTATTAGCTAAAGGGCTGTTAAACAGAAGATAAGACTTGTTTAGTGTTATTCCAGATTGCATAATAAAAAAACAATGTATTTAAATTGTAGTAAAAGAGATGTCAAATGAACCTCAGGATGAAATTCATAATTGTAATAGGTTTCAACAATGTAAATATTGCTTCTGAAATTGGTAAATTCATTTTCACTTCAAGTTTTGAAACAGTGGCTAGATAGCAATATGTCAGATATAGTTTAACAGTACTGAATCAGGCAGGGATTAGTTAATCACTTTAATGATTAATCAATTGATTATATCACGCTCAGCACAATGTCAACTGACAAATGAATAAAATGGGTACAAATATCCCAAAATACAGAACAAAATGCATTCAGATAAATGAATTATCTTTACATGTGATACCAATTTGTTGTATGTATATACCCCAAGTTAATAACTTTTACTATAAACTTGGAAGCTTTGCTGGCTACGTATTAGTAATACCCTGAAAGTAGGGCAATCTATTGTTAAAGCCCCAATAGGTCATTTTGTCAAGTAAAGACTCCAAATACCAGGTCTTGGTTGAGGCATACAATCGACATTCAAATACACAATGTCTTCTATATCTGGGGCTCCTCATATATATTTTCTCTCATTGTATGTTCCATACTTTACCATGTTCAGCATGGTAAACTGAGTTTACCATGTTCAGCAACTCAAATCTTATTCTATTAAGGGCTGTTCTTTGATACTGCACCAAGCCCACCATCAGGTATTTTTATATTTGGAATGACATTTTGTTTCTGGCCAACCCTTTTAAAGAATGTATACCACAAGCATATTGATTAAAGGCAAATTAATCAACTATGACTTTTTAAGCTTACTGCTTATCTATTGAAGGCTCAGGTAGATGACAGCACCTAGCTGACCATACCAATCTCAAAGAATTAAATGGCTTTAGATGTGCTTGGGGGACCAAGAGGGAGTCCCAGGACTGGAACTTGGAAAAATAAATGAGAACTCATTATACTCAGACTTTTAAGTCTTGCTCTTCAGACTTCCTATTTTCTATAGTGCTACTTCCTATATCATAAATGATTCATGCCTAGTTGTTTATACACTGCTCAAAAAATAAAGAGAACACAAAAATAAGACATCCTAGATCTGAATGAATGAAATATTCTTATGAAATACTTTGTTCATTACATAGTTGAATGTGCTGACAACAAAATCACACAAAAATTATCAATGGAAACCAAATTTAGCAATCCATGGAGATCTGGATTTGGAGTTACACTCAAAATTAAAGTGGAAAAAAACACTACAGGCTGATCCAACTTTAATGTAATGTCCTTAAAACAAGTCAAAATGAGGCTCAGTAGTGTGTGTGGCCTCCATGTGCCTGTATGACCTCCCTACAATGCCTGGGCATGCTCCTGATAAGGTGGCAGATGGTCTCCTGAGGGATCTCCTCCCACACCTGGACTAAAGCATCCCCCAACTCCTGGACAGTCTGTGGTGCAACATGGCATTGGTGGATGGAGTGAGACATGATGTCCCAGATATGCTCAACTGGATTCAGGTCTGGGGAACGGGCAGGCCAGTCCATAGCATCAATGCCTTCGTCTTGCAGGAACTGCTGAAACACTCCAGCCACATGAGGTCTAGCATTGTCATGCATTAGGAGGAACCCAGGGCCAACTGCACTAGCATATGGTCTTACAAGGGGTCTCAGGATCTCATCTTGGTACCTAATGGCAGTCAGGCTACCTCTGGTGAGCACATGGAGGGCTATGCGGCCCCCTAAAGAAATGCCACCCCACACCATTTCTGACCCATTGCCAAACCGGTCGTGCTGGAGGATGTTGCACGCAGCAGAACGTTCTCCACAGCATCTCCAGACCCTGCCATGTCTGTCACATGTGTTCAGTGTGAATCTGCTTTCACCTGTGAAGAGTACAGGGAGCCAGTGGGGAATTTGGCAATCTTGGTGTTCTCTGGCAAATGCCAAACGTCCTGCACGGTGTTGGGCTGTAAGCACAACCCCCACCTGTGGATGTTGGGCCCTCATACCACCCTCATGGAGTCTATATCTGACCGTTTGAGCAGCCACATGCACATTTGTGGCCCGCTGGAGGTCATTTTGCAGGGCTCTGGCAGTGCTCCCCTTGTCCCTCCTTGCACAAAGGTGGAGGTAGGGGTCCTGATGCTGGGTTGTTGCCCTCCTACGGCCTCTTCCACATCTCCTGATGTACTGGCCTGTCTCCTGGTAGCGCCTCCATGCTCTGGACACTACGCTGATAGACACAGCAAACCTTCTTGCCACAGGTCACATTGATGTGCCATCCTGGAGGAGCTGCATTACCTGAGCCATTTATGTGGGTTGTAGACTCCGTCTCATGCTACCACTAGAGTGAAAGCACCGCCAGCATTCAAAAGTGATCAAACCATCAGCCAGAAAGCATAGGAACTGAGAAGTGGTCTGTGGTCACCATCTGCAGAACCACTCCTTTTTTGGGGATGTCTTGCTAATTGCCTATGCTTTCCACCTGTTGTCTATTCCATTTGCACAACAGCATGTGAAATTGATTGTCAATCAGTGTTGCTTCCTAAGTGGACAGTTTGATTTCACAGAAATGTGACTGACTTGGAGTTACATTGTTGTTTAAGTGTTCCCTTTATTTTTTTGAGCAATGTATATACTATATATATATATGTGCTGTTCAGCTTCCTTCGGGTATTATCCCACGTCATTGTAGTTCTGTTAAAGTTGTAGCAACGTTTCAGCAGAATCTCATCTGCCATCTTCAGCCTGAAGATGGCAGATGAGATTCTGCTGAAACGTTGCTAC
>BLBF01000032.1:16375235-16411083 GCA_015471245.1 Laticauda colubrina
TCCAGACTGTCAATCATTTGGAAGCCTGCACTCTCAAATAGAAAGATCTCCATGCCACAAGCCAGGCAAACACCTGGGCAAAAACAGACTCCCTCTGATAGCTCCAACCTGATTGACAGTCTGGAATCATGGTGAATTTGATTTTGGGGTGTGTGCTCTTTAGGTGTGTTAGGAAATTGTTTAGGTTTTCTTTTCCATGGGGCCAAATAACAAATGTATCATCGATGTATCTTAACCATAGTTTGGGTTTGTGGGTGGCATTGGCTAGGGCTCTGGATTCGAATTCTTCCATGAACAGGTTTGCAATGACGGGTGACAGTGGTGATCCCATAGGGGCTCCTTCAATTTGCTTGTGTCTTTGTCCTTTGTATATGAAATATGTGTTGGTTAAGCAGTGTTCTGTTAGTTCCATATATATACTGTATAAACACACACACACACTCACACACACACACATCTCAGTGATTAAGAGTGTTGTCTAGAAAAAGAAAGAGAGAGGAAAAAACAAGAACTAATTAATTGTATAAATAGGCGGGTATAGTAAGTAGTTCATCCCAAGAAGCTACTTTTAAGAAAGCAATGAAAGAGCGTAATATTCTAATATATCCACATCAGTGTATCGTATCCGATCTCCTACTCTCCCAAAACCAGATCAAAACAGACTCACCATCTCCAAACTCAGGAGCAAAATTCATTATGCAATCTAAGAATTCGGTCAGATAATAAGAATACAGCAATCAACTTTAGAAGAGTGGATACTCTCAAGCTACTAGGGGAAGGTTAGAGGAGAAAATGAATCAGTTAAAATCCTGAATTCTATGCAGCAACATTTGGTTGCAAAGTCTCAGAAAAGAAGTTTGCAGGCACTACTTCTGCAATCTGAAAAATGAAAGGGAAAGAAAACTATTTGCGAACTAGTTTTCTACAGGTTTACTTGCTTTCCAGTCGTGATTTATGAAGATGTTGCAGATAATATAATGTCTACAAAGATGCTTTCCTTAACCAAATGCAATCTTTAAAAAGTACTGAGTTGAACTGAACTGTTCCAATCCACAAACAAATTTAATCACATAAGATGTTTCTATGTCTGGTGAACACAGTTAAGAAAGTTTCAGCTTACAAGCTTCACTAATGCGGGACGTGATTCAGAGCTGAGAAAGAAAATTATTTAAACCACAGTAGCATGGCAGTGTAAGTGGTTGTTCTGTACTAAAACAAAGCAAGTTGGTAATAAATGGTAGGAATAAACACTCCAAGAGCTCCCATGATTGAAGAAATGATAAAAATTATATTTTAACAGAAGGCGCACTATTGGTACAAAAGGAGAGCAAATTTCAATGCACAATGATTTGTACTTCTGCTTTTCTTTATAATTATCGCACTGCAAAGCAGAGATGTGATTCCCTAGTGTTTGATTAAGAAATAACTACTGTATATGAGTGCATTATATACATCAAAGATATAGCACACATGTATACTTCTCATCTAAAATAAAACTGAAGAAACAGTGCCTTTTGAATGCAATACATTATTAAAGAAACTTGTTTAAATATTTTGTGGTTGTAATTAAAAGTATAGTACTACTAAATGTGATTCAGAAGTCTGATCTTTTATCTCAAATGCATTTAGAAATATGCTCAGCGAATAACAACTCTTTTTCTAGTAATTGTAACCTATCCCTATATATGGGGCAAGACTATTAACATGTATTTTTCTTAAAACAGTCCAACGTTCATTAAGGAGATGCAGACCCCTAATATGATTATTTCAGATATATCAGAGTAAAAACCATAAACGTGAGAATGTAGAGTACCCATTCTAACCTTTAGAAAGTAATGAAATGATAGAAGTTAAACAAATATTTACCTTTTACGAGAGTGAGGATTAAGCTATTCATTATTTCAAGGAGGCAGCATTATACACCACAAGAGTACAGAAATTAAGTGGGGCTCTCTATCAAAACCATTGTTGCACCTATTCAAAAATACACCAGAAGTTCTATTCTTGAAGTATGAATCCTTTCTTGTTATAGAGAACAAACACTTAATCTTCAGCTTATATCCAAAATAAATCCACTCATTAATTACCAGTCATATTCCTGCTATGTATCAGCTTTGCTTGGGTGAGATGATCTGAGGGGGACTTGGAATTAAGCAGCAGGCATTTAGACAGCCACTCTGGGAAGCCATTTCAGTCATCTGGTTGCTGCTTGTGGAAGGTAGTCTAAGCAGGATGAAGGCTGTGGCTTATTGCTACTATTGTTTTTATTATTGCTGATGCTGATAAGCAACCCCACATTCCATTTTAGTTTAATTGTGTTCTGTTTTCTTTTTAGTTTCAGTATATCCATATTGTTCAATTCAGTGCTTCCTGATCTCTGAGATTATCTTCAGGACAACCTGCAGAACCCACCATGTGATGACATTTGTGGCAAGGGTGTTATCTATACTAGTTTGGTTAACTGGTTAGTTAGTATTCACATTGGCCAAAGACTGAGTTCAAAGCAGAGGTGGTATTCAGCAGGTTCTGACCAGTTCTGGAGAACCAGTAGCAGAAATTTTGAGTAGTTCAGAGGACTGGCAAATACCACCTCTGACTGGCCCCGTCCCGTCTATTCTCTGCCTGCCAAGTCCCAGCTGATCGGCTGGGTCTTCTTTTGTTGCCCTGCACAGGAGAATAGAGCTGGAAAGCAAGTTAGTGGGATGGGGAGGAAATGGAGATTGTATAGTATCCTTCCCCTGCCATACCCAGCAAGCCACGTCATGCCCACCAAGCCACACCCATAGAACCAGTAGTAATTTTTTTTTAATCCCATCACTGGTTCAAGTGCTAATTTTGTTGTTAATAATGCAGTGCAAAGCATCCTTTCCCCAAAGTCATGACATTGCTGTTTTTGCCCCTTTGCTGCTGGCATTGTTAAAAAATGAAAGAGTAACTCAAGATATTCGAATGTAAAGAGATATGCTCTGCCACCCATCTGTGGTTCCAACTGAACAAAATAAATGAACTGTGCTTAGCTAATTCAAAACCATTAGAAAGCCATTTCTCGTTCTGCTGATATTCAGTATAGACCAGGGGTGTCAAACTCATGTCACGTTGTGGTTGTGTGACGTATCACGACTTTTCCCTCCTTGCTAAAATGGGAGTGGGTGTGGCCAGCACATGATGCATCTGAGTTTGACAGCGCTGGTGTAGATGAATGTTTAATATTTTATCGGACAACATTCACTTACATGGAGCATAAAACATTACGAGAGTGTGCTTCTTTTTTTTCAAAAATTCTCGAAAGTCTTCGCCTACAAGATGGATAACACTTGTCTGCTTTTCTTCCCAAGTTGGTTCAGGTGGAGGAGGTGCCTGAGGACTGAGGAGAAAAAATAAAATTACAACATTTTTTTATAAGCAGGGGTATATGATATATATTTGTCCCAAAGGTGCATTCACAATATATTTTTATCATTTATTCTATTTTAGGGCACGCAGTTAGTTCAGATATCAAGGCAACATAGGAATTCTTACCAGGAGACAAAAATTGTACATCTCATTCCTCCAACATGGGCATAAGAGCCTGGAAGCTTTTTTTTTTTTTTGACTGACCACAGTTCATCTAACAAATCAAACTCAACCAGGTCTTGGCTTTGGGTTAACAATTCTTGAGTTAGGGTCATTTCAAGTAACTCAAAAATAGGGCTAATAGTACTCTCGGGTATAAATCCATCAAAATGAGAGTTGCTAAGGCTAGCTCTCGTTATGAAGAGCTCTGGTTTATCTTGATATCCTAACAGTAGCGGACTACAATGTTAAGTTGGCAGATAATTAATTTTATTAATTATTAACTATTATTAATTATTAATGAAGTGCCTCTTGCCCTGTATCAGTAGGGATGGAAAATTCCTCTTGTTGCAATTGTGGCATTGATATGCAAACTATTAAATATATTGTGCAAGATTGCTCACAACAAGCATACTCTGGTTCCCTAGATCTGCCCAAAGCAACACCAGAAATGATCATCGCCTGGAATTGGATATCCACTTATGAGGCCACTGCCATACCCTCATAGAAGTTTTACTTATAATTACGTGGACTGTGTATTTAAGTTATGATAATGTTATTACATTATGGAAGTGATAACCAGGAAGTTTACTGAAAAAAAGATTTAGTCTTTTCTTTTGTTATTCCAATATCTTCTTCTTGAGGCTTCTATCTTTGTTACAGTAGGGATGACAATGAATTTATATAAGCAGGTTGATACACAAATGTAATTCGAATACTACTAGTATATTAATGGTTCAAAATATCAAACTTTCCATCCCATTCATAGCTCAGACCTGGGAACAATCCAACAAAAGTTCTTTGATTATCTGTTTTATGACAAACAGGTTTTCCATGAAAACCAAACCTAGCTTAACTAATACATTCAAGGTATTAGCATTGAAGTTTTATACTATAAGTTTATACATAAAGCTAGTGTGATGCCAAATTAATTAAACTGGCTGTCAAGAGGCACAACTAATTAAACAGGCAAATACAATTAATTAAAAATCATAAATATAATTTTAGTCCTGCAAAATAGTTTCCGAAACACAGAAAAGGATCTTTTTGTCAATCTGACAAAAATTAAACTTTTTGAGATTAACAGTAACTTCTTACAAAATGGCACTTTTATATTCTTTTATAATTTTATAATATGTTACACAATTTTATATTTTTGTATTATATTTTAATTCATAAATTTACCATTTGTTTAAAATTTATCATTTGCTTCTGATTGATCAGCAACTTTAACTACAAGTTAAGTTCAACTAGGATGCTACTACAGTACCAAATAGCAACAAAAATGCTACTATAAATACAATATTTTTGAATTGTATCTTTCTTCATAAAATTGAGCCTCAGGCTCAGAATATTTGTCTATAATTCCACAAATCATGGGCTTGGAATAAAGATGCTATTTTTATTTAGTAAAGTATTTTTTAAACTAATTCAAAACAAAATAGTTGATAGCCCATTAATCCAATATGGCTCTTATGATCAAATACATTGGTGGGCAACTTTTTTGAAGTCATTTATTCGATTCTAAGAAAATATCTTGAGCAATAATGTGCAGGAGTTGCCTTAGAGGTATGGCCATGCACAAAACAGGCATCTTGATGTTCTGGTAACAATGTCACAAGACTTGTAGCATCACCTTGTAAAAGTCCTGTTCATGGATATATTGTAGCTTCTATGTTACCTGGTCAATAGTTTCAGTTTCCCCTTCCTGGCAAATCCCTCATCCCTGACAAAGTACATTTTTAACATGTGTCTATTTGGGAACATATGCAGATGAAATTATTTGCTTCACACATGAATTTTCCAGGTGAGTCTGGAGCATCACAAATGCATGTTGGAGTTGAGTGGTCATTCCTTCCCTGCTTAAATATATTTTTTACCATCAAAGATATAAAGGGAGACTAGTATCGATCTATTTCAAGCTATTTAGCTCTCATCAGCTAGCCATACCTTTCTGGGATTCAAACCTGGGCTGCTTACATATTCGAATACAAGAAGAGTATGGCTAACTCATGAGAGCTAAATAGCTTGAAATAGATCTGTACTGGTCTCCCTTTATTTCTTTGTCAGTAAAACATAAATTTAACACAAAAAGAGTTTGTCACAAAAGTGACTTCCTGAGAAGGTCCCTAGATTGGGGCTGAAAGCAAAAATTGAAGCAGTATGCTCTGTCCCATAATTAGGTAGAGTAGGTTGCCCTGATAGACCAGTCCCACCGGAGGGGGGGAGAAACCCTACTCTTTCCCTGCTTATTTCTACCATCCATAGTTTACATCCAAACCACCACCAGATCAATACTGTGGTTTGAAGTGAGAACTGATTTCAAATTTCAGAGCAATACACTCTGTGATCTGTGCCAACTATAAGAATTAGAATGGAAGGACATGCAGGCCCATGCTATGGTCTCAGCCTTCCAAAGTAGGAACTGGAACAACTTGATTATTTCCAAATGTTTTATTATTGAGATCACTTACTTTAAGAGCCATTCCACAATTTTACTCTTTGTGCGGAGATGAGGCAAGGTGTATTTCTCTTCTCCATCCTGAAAGAACTTGACGGTTGGAAATCCTGATATGTGTAATTTTTCTGCCACTGCTTTGTTGACAGTTGCATCTACTGCTGCCAAAACACCTGGTTTCTGGAATATAAAGCAATGCCTGTAACAATATATCCTAAATTGTGAACAATGTGCATAAATGGAGACAGAGTAGTTATCTACAATTTACAACACCTTTAGAAAGGCAATACAAATGCTTTGGAAACTTTCAACTCTGAAGAATTTTACAAGTTTTGTTATGACAAACACGTTATCTGTTCAAGGATAATCCTTCTGTAAAATGTCCAACCAATTAACCAAACATTTGTTTAATCATGGTATTTAATCTAATGCTGTAAAGGGAAGTGGAAAAAATAGCACCAAGAAATAAACATTAAGCCAGTGAATAGCTTCACAGCTAATAGTAGTGATCAAGCTTGAAGAACTTGTGTAATGATAGGCCCTTGTGCTTTGGTTAAAGTAATTTTACAAACACACTCTTACTTAAATGCCATTTGAAGAGATCTTTCCTGATGGCCTTTTCCAGAATTGCAAAATTTATCACAGATCTTATGATGCACCAAAATCAATTGATCAAGTCAAGAGAAGCTTTATAAAATAATAAAATAGTTCTGTTTAACCAGAATAAAAATCTAGCTAAAATACAATAAACCAGGGCTGTCAAATTCCCAGCCCATGGGCCGGATGTGTCACATGCTGGTCGTGCCCACGCTCGGTTTAGTGAAGGAGAAAAAGTCCCGATACATCATATGATGACGACATGAGTTTGACAAAAGAGCACTCAATAAGAAACAATGCATCATGTAAAATGTGGAATAAGCTGCATATATCCTTGGATAGACAAATGCACAAGGGTGCTGTCTCATATACTGAAATCTAAAAATATATCCACTTTCTGTCTCAAGCTCTTGAACCATTAGAAAAATACAGTAAATGTTTAAGATAACAAGGAAAAGGTATCAAGTGCCTAAGTGAAGATCTGTTCCTACTTATGGCATGACTAATCTGCATAATTAATCTTCTAGGTACACATACATTCAAATGAAAACCTTCGACAATTGTTTAAAGTGAGAAGGTTTTCATTAGCATATCTATAAATAGCAAAAATCCAAGCCAGTGTTTCTTTAATTTTTTTTACGTTAAACATTCAATTTATAATTAATAGAGAAAACAAAGCAGTTTGATGAAGAATTTGAACTTTATCATATTAAGCACAATACAAGGTTTAACGGCTGAATATAACATGTTTTTTCTGTTTGTGTTTAAACACACAATGTTCTTCCTAATAATTTGGCATAACTCATGCATTACTAATGAGATTATACTTTGAAACTATCTTTTTTGCAAACCCTTGGGAAGATGAAATAATTGCAACAAGAACATTTTTATTAATTCAGTTACTTATTATGGATCAATTGAAAATAGAAAAGGAATTAGCTTACATCACTGTCTGCATGGAGTATCTCTGCAGCTTTCTCATATTCTGGCTTCATTTTCTTACAATGTCCACACCCTGACAAAGAAAAGTTTAGAAGGTTGGAGAGTTTTTTTTTAGCAAAGTATTGGCCTGCTACATTTCACCATGGGTAGCCATGGGGTTAAAAAATTCCATCATATTTTAAGAAATATGGGTCAGTTTCTGAATCATGTATCACTACATCATGGATTTTTTTATTTGTTGTCTGTTTTGAAACATTCACCGTGTTTCTCACATAATTAGGCTGGGCCTTATTTTTTTTTGACCCCCGAAAAAATGGCTAGGCCGTCTTTTCGGGGGTGACTTAATTCCCCCCCTTGCATCCTCAGGTGGGCAGGTGGCGACAACTTGGATGTTTGGGAGACCTTCCGCCACCGTTGCTTTTCCTTCTCCCTTGCTGCCACTCGCTCATCCCACCAGGGCCGCGCCAGAACCATGCGGGCTGGGCAGAGCCAGGAAAGTGAGCTGCGGGTGCGTGCATGCCTCCTCCTGCCCCTCGTTCCCAAATCTCATCTGGGCGAGCAGTGCTTTGCTTGCTCTGCAAAGCCGCGGCTTCCTCACCTCTCAGTAAGCAGGAGGAACCGGCTGCAGCCTCCTCCTCCGCAGCGGCAGTGCAGACGTTGACCTTGCGGGGAGAGAGAGAGAGAGAGGGAGAGATCCTGTCAAGCGAGCGCCTTCCCTTGGAAGGCAGCGACGGGAGCGCCTGAAGCCAAGTGTCTCCTCAGGGCTCCGGTTGCAGGAGGAGCCTTGACTGGCCGCAAGTGGCTGTGCCAAACGCCGAGGCATTGCTCTAATGCTGCAACAGCAAGGGAGAAGGGAAAGCAACGGTGGCGGAAGGTCTCCTGATATGAAGTGCCCCACCAATGCAGGCAGCACCATATCCGGGCATGCAACGAAAGTACTTCCTAAATGCAAGCCCCCCACTGCCATTCCCCCCCCCATTTCGCATGTTTAATATGGGCCTTAATTTGGGGGGGAGGGGCTTAATTTGATTTTATGCCAATAAAACATGGTGGGGCTTCTTATTGGTGGAGGCCGTATTGTTGGAGAAACACGGTAGAATAATATGCCACATACAAGCTTTTTTATTTAACTGGAAGGCTTGTACTTTGCTTAAAAATGAAATTTACCATGTCCTTCTAAGAATGGATATCTGACTAGCAGCACCATAATCTTCCAATTTCCAAATATCTGAAAATTGTATTTCAAATAAAGGCAGATAATAAAATACTATAATGTTATTTATTTCTATTATTGGTTGAAAATTGATAATGGGCTTTTCTATAAGGTATAATAGTTTATATCATTTGAAGACAGGACAGTAGAAGTTGAAAGAAAAAGAATACCATTCTTAAGACAAATGATGGCTGTCATTAAAAGAAATTTGTAACAGGAGTTGCTAGTTGAAGCTATTAAACCATACATTAAACTAGGTTTGAGAGTTAAAACTCAGGGACAGATGCAAGACTAGGCATCCTAAGATACATCTTACATTAGAGAGTTTATTCCTTTGAGAAGCACTTAGATGCACATGAAATGGCTACCTTTCAGCCCAGGGAACTGTAGATCAATGTTGTAATACAGCGAAAATTAGGTGGTGGTTTGTTCCATTTATTGCTCTTCGTTTTTTTTATATACCCTTTGTGAGCTCTTGTTATCTTCTTTGTCCTATCAGGGTCAATTGACTATCCAAGAATTTCCTCTCACTTCATAGAGAAATAGTCAGTCCACAGCATTTTTGGTCCTGATAAATTCTACAGATAAATTTTTATACACATTCACCCATCAAATGTATTTCAAGAGCCTTCAAAAATATGTGAAAATAGAGTAGAAAGGGAACTGTATTATCCTAAGTCATTCTTCTCAGTTCACTTCAGTAATACCAGAAGACAAATTGGTCTGTCCACCTGTTTTTCAATCAACTGCAAAGGGAAAATCTTATGTTTTGCCTTATCACATCCTGCTTCTTTTAAAGTTTGTTTGTTTAAAACATTGATATGACCACCCATCTTGAGCCAAATTCTGGGTGGTTTACAACCCCAAAATAAAAGCAATATATGTCAACACTAAAATAAAAACATTAAAATAAAAAACAAAGAGCAAAGACTTGCACTGCAGCTAAATTTTCCCATGCAGCCCACGATTCTGTTTGTCTCAGTACATGCACAGATCTCCAGAACTGGAGCTGATTTAATTTATTAATATACAATATATTAATATTTATTAAACACCAGGTACAAATTGCTTCATAAATGTAAATTCCTTTCTAAGTGTAAATTAGAATTTAGTATATTTTTATAGTGTCCCATTCCCCCAGGACTTATAAATATGATAGATTTATGCCAGCCATAAATTTTCAAAGCCCAATCTTGAATTGTTTAAAAAAATATTTTTATTATTAATCTAATGTATATGGCTCCCTTCTATCCAAGAAACCCTGAGTAATGAACAAGACAAAAACAAAGTATATATGTTGTGGAGAAAAAAATGGAGGAAGAAATGCTATCTCTACCACCAAAAATTCCAGGAGGAAAGGTACATTACATTATATTTCCAGGTCTAATAAACACCAAAGATTGTGACTGAAGGTCAATATATATTGTCAATACCATATAACAATTTTGGATCAAAAAAAATAACTAATTTCAGGAGCCTTGTCCATTGAAGTCAACATACATATCCTCCCATACATTTCAAAAATCTTAGATAAACACCTCTCAAAAGATCCCAAAGGTGCTTTTTCAATAGGCAACGGAATTTTCTTCTCATCTAAGAGCTAAAGAAGCTTCTGGGATGAGAAGCAAGATGTCTTAAGAGAAAAACCAGAAAGTCCAGCTTCTCATCCCAGAAGCTTCTTTAGCTCTTGGGTGAGAAGAAAGTCCAGTTGCCTCTTGAAAAAACACTTTTGGAGAAACCATGACTTGGATGACTGAGAATCTCCACAGACCTCTCAAAAGACATTTAAGAATACTAATTTAAAAAGGCAGACCCAGGTAGCATTTTTGGTCCTAGCACAAACTTTTATAGTCCATAATTTCATCTCATGACTTTCATAAAAGAAATACTTCAACTTTAATTGTGTAATTCTATCACCTGTATCTTTCATATTACATTCTATTATGGTAACATCGTAGAAAAATGCCATTGGTTAGGGACACATTCCCCTCCCTAAAATTACATTTCCAGGGTTTGTGAAAAAATAAACCTGCTCAGTCATAAAACTGAGAAGGACAAAGATTGTTGACAGAACTAGGAGGAGACACCAAGAAATGAACAAAGGATCTAAAAGGCAAGACCACTTTAAGATAAATCCAGAAAAGTAAGCAAAAATAATTTTCATGAAATATTCGGTTCTTTCAAATATATTGAAGTCTTTGAAATACTGTCTTTATTACTTCATACTACTACACTACTTTGCTGACCTCACTACACATTTGATTTCCTATATTCAACCATATGTAGGACTGACTCCATCCATATTTAGGTTTGCTGTGATTGCTTTGCATCGTATAGTAAACAATATCTGTTTCTATGATTGTGCGCTGGTCTCTGGTTTAGACAAATTACAGAAATTTGTGAGGGAGATTTCTCTTACAAGTGCACATTCACTATTTTTTAAATAAATTGTTCAATGTAATATTTGGTTTGAAAAAGACATTTGAAATGGATAATTATCTTGTAGATTTGTGGCTGATTGTTAGGGATAACATTGTTTACCCTAACTGGTTTAGGTGAAATAATAACTATGAATCATAGTTAGTGTATGTTAAAGTGTCTGCAGCTTTAACTGTGGAAAAGTAATTAAGGGAGTGGTTATGAAAAGCACTTAAAAGTAGCAAGACTACAGCTTGCTCGCTCTGGCTGGCTTTGATGATCTCTGATTACTGCTTGGAATCAAGACTGCATTGCTCGAACGGGAGAGACAACAAAGGACTGATTTGTAAGTGAACTGACATAGGATATTCTACATGGACTTTGCTAACTGAATATCCCTGAATGGACTGACTACATGATACATGACTATTGGACTGTTATTTGACTATGCTATTAACTTATAATGGAATAAACTATATTCTTGATAACACAAGCGTATCTGTTATTTTTACTGTATGTTAATAAACATACAAGCTTAGCTCACTCATTTATCTGTGTGCCTATCTGACTAACGCTGCACATTCTGTTTAGCTTGTCTACCTAACCCTGGTTGGGGAACCCAGGCTTAACACTGATGATTCTTGTCTGGAGACTAATCGTACCCAGAAAACATTGGTCCTATGTTACTTTGTGAAATGAGGAAATGTGCTAGGCAGTTGATTTGATCATTCCTGAACATGAAGTGGCTGATCCAGCCTTATGGAACAGCTTGTCTCCCAATGTCAAGTTGGCCTCCTCTCTGCTTTAATCTCCCAAAAGATAGTAACAATACTGATTTATGCAAGGGAGTGCTACACTATGGCTTACTGTCTAGTTCAGGTCCCCCCAAACTTGGCAGCTTTAAGACTTGCAGACAACACCCAGAATGTCTCAGCCAGCACAGCTTTAAGCTGCCTTTAAGTCTCAAAATTGCCAAGTTTGGAGACCTCTGGTCTGGTTTACACCTCTGAGAATGTTCTATTTTATTGTAGAATTGTTCTTACTGATAACTGATTTTGGAATGTATGGAACTATGAGGTATTCAGAGCCCTTGATTGGGAAAACATACAAATTTCAGTAAATAAATAAATTGTGCTGAACCCATAGGCTCCTTGAAATACACCTCAGACGAGGGCAGTGAAGCACATCAGAAGATGATTAGAAAACAGGTGGAGAAAAATTCCTCTTGAATCTGATTATATCTTAGTAATGATTTCTACAGTATATCAAACTTATTCTATAGCAGTTACGGAAGCGAAGAAATATTTTTTTATCGTCCACCACTTCAGCCCCTTAGCTTCTTCCAACAGTTTTTCAAAGCAATAGACTTTTATTAAATAACTAAAAAAGAAATTTAAAACAGTCAAATGTAAAACAATGTAACTCCATATATCCCAGCATCTTTCTCCACACAATTGGACAAATTCATCTTTTCCCCAGAATAATTTTTAAATACTTTAGTTTAATATCTTCTTCAAAAATATTTATATGTAAATACTGGTATATTCAGCACTCTAATGAACAGGTGAAATTGTACCAATTTGACAATGTTTCTTTTGATAAAGCACCAGAGGTAATAGGATAGGATTCTTTTAAACTACAATGTTTTGGTTCTCTAAATCTTACCTTCCCATTAGCTATCTTGATCAATCATTATATGGATGTATTGTCCTTCTTATTAGTGTTCCTTCCTGCTTGTTCTATTTTTTTATTTGTTTGTTAGTTTTATTCTCTTTATTCCCTGTTAGTTCTGTTCTCTTTACCAGAGTTACCCAGATTGTTTATTTAGCTGAGGCTGCATGTGAATCTTGATTTCCCCAGTCACAATTCAACATTATATCCACTATACTATTGCTCTCTTCAATGTATAGGAAAGTGCAGCTGTCTTTGACAGCACACACTTTATAAAATACACTAAAATATAATTGAATCACACAGCCAAAGGAAAAACACAACAAAAATTAGTTTTTTTTACACTGCAACTGACTTCCATGCTACCTGCAACAGGTCTGTGCTTCTTCAGATTGCACTTGTACAACTTACTTCTGAGTTTGTTAATGGGGGAGTAAACAAGCATATTTCATTAAAATTAGGGAAGTGTTATATAAGTATTTTCAGCTCCATTTTTCTCTTTCAACCCTTGTAACTGGAGTTATATCTGAGCATCTACCAAGATTAAAGAGAACTTGTTTCATGAAGCCAATCTTTCAAGGAAGTTATTTTTCAAATCGTTACTCTTTCCAGACACCTTGTGGATAAAAAAAAATACCTCATCTGTTTTTACTTGTAATTATTTTGGGGCTTTTTGAAAATGATAATACATTCACGTGTGTCACCATTTTTCTTGGAACTATCAGACCATAATAAGTAGGAATCATCAGACAACAGAATGAAACAAGCATCTGTTTCATAATTTTAGGGAACATGTAGCCAGCCATTGCTCTAGTGTTTGTATGTCAGAGTAGACAAAAGAACAAAGCAAAGCAGAACAGATTGTACCATCAAGTTCTCACCAGATTTATTTATTCATTTATTTATTACATTTGCAAATTGCCTGCCTGTTTTCAATTCTAGATGCCATACAATATGAAACAATGATAAAATAATGCAGAAACCATATGAAACAAACAATTGGAAGAGAAGCATAATTACTGCCAAAACAAATATCCTTCATACTGTCCACCAATGACACTACTCCAAGGAATTGATGGGGTAGGGGAAAGTCAGGTTTTATTTATTTATATTTATTTATTTATCAAATTTAGACAAATGATTCTGGGTGGTTTGCAGATTTAAAGGCTCATTTAAATAGGGTTAATATGAGGACCATGTTATTTTCTTTGAGATTTACACTTCCATAATTCTACTTACATCAATACATGTATTATTCTGTTTACAGCCTATGGAAAAACAACAACAATAACACACACACACACACATTGTTCTGGCTAGAAATGATTAGATCCTGAAATGTAAGAGCTTTTCTTTTCTTTTTCAACTGAGACGGTATAGACAAAACTGGCCCTGGTAATAAAATGTAATAAATGAATATGAACTAGATTATTTTCTTTTCTTTCTATTGCAAGAGTGAAGGGGGGGGGGACTTTGAAACAAAGCTATTCTCTTTTTGGATACTTCATGAATATTTCCTAGAATTTTTCATTCCTTTGTTACTGCATATTAATTTAATTCCCAGACCACCACCAATGCAAACCAATCCACCTCTCTTTGCTAGTTTACTCCTATTAAAGGTGGGATTTTTTTTTTTGGATCTCTCAAATATAATAGGAGGATTTAGCAGTTAAATATATACAAGAGAAATCTATACAAGAGAAATCTCAGAGCTGTTTACATCCCTGCCAACTGTTGCATTATAAACTCCCTAAACAGTTTTAGATTCCTTGCTGCTAAACCTCCTCTTGGTTTTCAAAGAAAACTCTCCAAGAGCACATTAAACCCAAATGCTTCCCAAAACGCTTGAATAACCAGAAAGCCTTACAGCTTGACTGTAATTTGTGTGTGTGTGTGTGTGTGAATGGTATGCATTTTTCAGAGATATGTCTTTTTGCATTGGAGTATTGACACAGTTTGAAGACTGGACACTTGATGACTGTGGTATTTACCACAAAAAAAGTCAGAATGGAGAAGGCGGAGCCTCGTCCCGGTGCTACAGCTGCGATCTCGGGGCTCTGAGATCGCAGCTGATATTTTCACCCCTGGTCGGTCCTAACGGACCTAAACCGTCCCGTAGAAATGGGGATTGTGAAGGGCACAGTCCCAGGATCCCAGAGATATCGCAAAATCTCTGGTTTGATCCAGGAGAAGCCCTTTTGCTGGCGGTGGAAAGGCAGCCTCCAAAGCTGCTGAAGTCGGGACAGCTCCGAAAAGAAAGAGGCTGGAGAGAGGGTGTGTCGGCTGGGTGAGAAACTTCTTTTGTATTGCAAATTGGCCGAGACCTGAAAGGATATCCTGAACAAAGAAGAAACCTTTATTTATCTTTGACTGGAATTTCTTTGAGCGGCGTTTTTTTAAAGTGATGTCAAATTGAGGCTTGGATTCTTTCCTTACTATTTTTTTCTCTGAGGAATTTAATGTGATTTTGTAGCTAATCAGATTGAATTTTTTCTTATATATATTTTTATGCTTCTTTTGATTTTTTAATTTTCTTTAGGATAGAGGCCCCCTTTGTTTTTTTTTCCCTCTGAGTTTTGTATACATTACTTTTCTTTCTGGCTGAGGGGGGAAAAAAGTATTAAGAGACTTTGCAACACTGCCAACTAGAGGCTTGAAAATACTTTATTTGAACTGGGGAGAAATGTATAAACACTCCTTCTCAAGGACATTTTAATGTGATAAGATGGAGGGAGAGCACAGAAAAATATTATTACAGGTGTTTTCCTGGACTCTTATCAATGTTTCAACACTTGAGGCTTGGCTTTGAAGCTGCTGGAGAAGAGAGTCATAATAAGAGCCTTGGATAAATAAACAAAGTGCAGTGTGCAGTCCATATATATATATATATATATATATATATATATATATATATATATATATATACTTGTGAAATCTCTACTCGCCAGTCTTTTTGTATATTTCAATTCTAGTAATATTTTTATTTTTTTTTATTTTATCCTTTTTCTTCTTTGGCTTTGGGCCATTTTTATTATTGGATTTTTCCATTTTGGATCATAATTGGCTACTCTATCAGATGGACTGAAGGTTTAAAAGAATTTGAAGTTTTTTGAAGCATTAAAGTGGAAAAAAGGGAAAGAAAAAAAAAAAGAAGAAAATGTGAAATGAAATAGACTGTGTGTATTTGGATTGTTTGGTGACTTTGGGACTTCTGGAAACTCTTATTTGAATGATTAAAATCATTTGGGTCGTTTGAATTTTTTTTTCTTTTTTTCTTTTACAATGGTATTACTTATGGATGAACTGAAAATGGAATTTATAAAATATAAACAAGAGAAACAAGAAGGGAAGGATTCCTTTGGCTCTATTTTTAATTTTTTAGAAATGGCAATTTCTACATATGAGAAACTACAAGAACAAGAAGATTGGGATGAAGAAGAAACCATCCTTAATGAACAAGCAACTTTATTTGGGGAAGAAAGGGGAAAGGGGAGAAAGAGAATGGAGAATTTAAGACTTAAAAAAACAACCAAAAAAGGGAAAAACAAGGTGAAAAGTGGACACAACATCAGAAAGCAACAGAAAAGAGGAATACACAAGAAGGTGGAGATTAAGAGACAAGGGGGTAAAAAGGGTAGAGTGGAGAAGCAAGGGAGGAAAGAAGGGAAGAGAAGCTACAAAGGTTTGAAACAAGATGTAAAGAAACAGAATTTATTTAGAGATAATGGGTAAACATATAACTGAAAAAGAGATTCTGCAAAGATACATAAGATTGTGTTGTTGTATTTGTATTTGAAATAATGTTAGAAAATTGGAATAATATATGATTATAAAATGGGACAAAATATTTAATGTAACTTAGCGAAATTTTTTCTTTTTAAATAAAAATAAATGAAATCAAATATGAGAGAATTGAATTAAAGAAAAATGGGAACATTGTTATTGTTTAATATTTTAAAATATAAGTGAAATAGGGGGAAGTAATTAAGTAAAATCTATAAGTGTTCCCATAGAAGCATGATACTTATTTAGAAAGGATTGTGTAAAATGTTTAAGATTTAAATGAATATTAATTTGAATGATATAACTTTAATTGCTATGGATTATTGTTTTAATTATATTATATTTTTTTTTAAAAAAAATTTTTTTTCTCTTGTTTCAAAATATTGAGTTTATCTTTAGAATGTACTACGCAGAATCCGAATGAAAATTATGTGTTATGTTAAGCTTTAAAACTAGGGGAGGGATAAGTATGACAAGGTATTATACTCCAATTAGTCATTACAGAAGAAACTTTGTGTTAATGAGAAAAGATAAATAGCTAGCTGAAATAGAACAGACAAAGGATATAAGTATAATGATTTAAATTGAGATGAAATAAATATAATAGAATTAAGAGAGTGAAAAGAGAGGAGAAGCTATATAGAAAATGCAAAATAATAAATAAGGAATGGAATGTTATTTAAAAGTAAGCATGAACTTGAATTTATCTCTGTACAAAAAGATGTAACTCGGGATCAAACTGCCGTCCAAAAAGATATTTTATGTTTTTTATGTTTTGTGTTTGTTTGTACATGTTTGTTTATTAAAATTAATAAAATTCTTTATTAAAAAAAAAAAAAAGTCAGAATTTGGGGTTTGGTTCGATGGGGTGCCTTGACGAATGACCATTGTGATTTTTTGACAGAAACTCTTGGATTTGTTATGGTCATAAGCTGAAGTCTATCTGTAACAGCAAGGTATGGGGATAATAGAGGCACAAAAGGGAACATGGAAATGGGGCTTCCACTGGGAGTTATGGTAGACTGAAGACGGCTCTGCAAATGAGCAGAGATGATAACCATGGTGTAGAATGAAAGACTGGTAAGCAAACTGGTTTTTTGAAGCTCTCTGAAGGAGAGAATTAGAGATCACACAGGAGTGCCCTGAATGGCAACTCCTCATGAGGAGACAATAAAACAGTAATCTCCCGAGGGTTGAACACCTGAAGCTGAAGCAGATGATATCTTTGCTTTCAGCAACAGTGGGGCCATTAATAAGGACACCCAGCCAGCTGAATTAATTTTCTTATCACATTTGAAAATTCTTTATTTAACCATTTTATGAATATTAAGAGGCCTTCAAGAATGGACAGCTTAATTTGACACTGGTGGGTTTTACCTTCTTTGGATTTAAGACATTTAAACAGAGACTTAAAATTTTAAAATAATATACAATTGGTAAAAAGAAAAAAAAAGAGGAGGAAGGAGTGATTTAGGAGAGTTTTGAGCAGATTGGGAAAGCACAGATATTGGAATATTGGGTGGGTTTTTTGCTGTAAGGTCTGAAAAACAAGAATACCATTAAAAATATACTTGTGAGAAATGACTGAAATGGAATTAAACCCATATCAGGAACTTAGTCTTAATGAAGTTGGTAAATGGACACTAGAGGGAACTAAAGGACCAGGTAGAAAAGAGTTAAAAATAGCTAAACTGGTTACAGTTTTACCTTAAAGAATTTTTTGGTAATTGGATTGTGATATTAATAGCAAAATTTTCAGAAACAGTACAGATTTCAATGAATACAATTTAGAAGATGAGGAGAAAAAAATTTAAAAACTTTTACCCTGACATAGACAACAAAATTGAGATTACCAAAATGGGAATAAAAAAGATAAATCAAAGAAAGGATCTGGAAATGGAACAGTTGCAACAAGAAAGTCTGGATCTTTATGGGATCTACAAAGTAGACAGGTGAAAGCTTTGAAGGCTCCTCTTGAATGCCAAAGACTGATGAAAGGTTAAATCCTGATTCCATTAGAATGATTTAAAGATCAAGATTGTGAAGAACAAAAAAAGGAATATATAGTTGGACTATTTAATCAGGGATACATTATTTGATATTTCTGGCAACTCCTAATATACTTTTTGCTGAACAGGACTGAAAAAAGTGATAACAGATTTAACAGAGTTGGAAGGGACCTTATAGGTCATCTAGTCCAAGCCCCCGCCCCAAGCGGGGGACTCTACACCATTTCTGACAAATCCAATATCTTCTTGAAAGTCCAAATAATGATGCTCACACAACTTCAATCCAGTCCAAACTCTTCTTGAAAGTCTCGAGTGATGAAGTTCCCACAACTTCTGAAGGCAACCTGTTCCATTGGTTGATTGTTCTCACTGTCAGAAAGTTTCTCCTTGTTTCCAGGTTAAATCTCTCCTTGTTCAGTTTCCATCCATTATTCCTTGTCTGGCCTACAGGTGCTTTAGAAAATAGCTTGATCCCTTCCTCCCTGTGGCAGCTCCTCAAATATTGGAAGACCGCTTTCAAATCTCCCTGGTTCTCTTTACTAGACTAGCCAAGCTCAGTTCCTGCAACAATTCGTTGTATGTTTTAGCCTCCAGTCCCCTTAATCATCCTGGTTGCTCTTCTCTGTACTTTTTCTAGAGTCTCAACATCTTTTTTATAAAGTGGTGAACAAAAGGAATAATGGATGGAAACTGAACAAGGAGAGATTTAACCTGGAAATAAGGAGAAACTTTCTTATAGTGAGAACAATCAACCAATGGAACAGCTTGCCCTCAGAAGTTGTGGGAGCGCCATCAGTTGAGACTTTCAAGAAAAGATTGGACTGCCATTTGTCAGAAATGGTGTAGGGTCTCCCGCTTGAGCGGGGGGTTGGACTAGATGACCTACAAAGTCCCTTCCAACTCTGATTATCTGTTAAATCTGTTAAAACTGGATCCAGTACTCTAGCTGTGGCCTTACAAAGGCTTTATAGAGTGGTATTAGTACTTCCCTTGATCTTGATTGTATCCCTCTGTAAATACAACTTAGGATTGCATTAGTTTTTTTGGCTATTGCTGAACATTGCTGGCTCATATTTAGCTGGTTGTCCACTAAGATTCCAAGATCCCTCTCACAGTTACTGCTATTGAGCCTGGTTTCACCTAGGCTATATGTGTACTTTTGATTTTTCTTGCCTAAGTGTAGGACTTTACTTTTCTCTACATTGAAGTTCATTTTGTTAGATATGGCCCACTGTTCTAGTCTGTCAAGATCCATCTGGATCTTGAGCCTATCTTCTTGGGTGTTAGCTATTCCTGCCAGCTTAGTATCATCTGCAAACGTGGTAAGTTCCCCTTCTATTCCCTAAGTCGTTAATGAAGATATTGAAGAGTACTGGGCCTAAGACGGAACCTTGTGGCACCCCACTGCTTACTTCCCTCCATGTAGACTTAGACCCATTAAGGACTACTCGTTGAGTACGGTTTGCCAGCCAGTTGTGAGTTCATCTAGTGGTGGTGTTATCTATTCCACTTTTTTGTAGCTTACTAAGAAGTAGGTTGTGGTCTACTTTGTAAAATGCCTTGCTGAAACCTAAATATATTATGTCCACAGTATTTCGCTGGCCTACTAATTTAGTTTTCTTCAACTGTGTTGAAGAATGAAATAAGATTGGTTTGGCATGATCTGTTTTTAACAAACCCGTGCTGACTGCAAGTTATTACTTTACTTGTTTTAGATGTTGGCAGATCTATTTTTTTATTATCTTTTCCAGTATCTTCCCAGGTATTGATGTTAGGCTGATTGGTCTATAGTTTCCTGGGTCTGTTTTTTTTCCTTTTTTGAAGATGGGAACCACATCAGCTCTTTTCCAGTCCTCTGTTAGTTCCCTGGTGCTCCAGGATTTTTGAAAGATATGGTGCAGTGGTTCTGAGATGACCTCTGCCAGTTCTTTTAAAACTCTGGGATGTGATCCATCAGGCCCCGATGATTTGTTTTCATCAAGATCAGACAGGTGTTCTCTTACTATTTTTTTGCTTATTTTAACTTTTATTTCTGGTCTGTCTTTTACAGTTATATTTTTGGTGGGTTGAGCTATAGTTTCTTTTTGTGTGAAGACGGATGCAAAGAATGAGTTAAGCAGTTCTCCTTTCTCTCTGTTGCCTTCTTCCTTGCCATCTTCTCTCCTTAGTGGACCGACTGTTTCCTTGATTTTTTTCTTGTTATATGTTGGAAGAAACTTTTTTTATTATCTTTGACTTTTGTTGCAAGTCTTTGTTCATTCTGAGCCTTTGCTATCCTGACTTCGCCTCTGCAGATTTTAGCTATCTGCTGATATTCTGTCTTAATTGTATGTCCTTCTTTCCATTTTTTGTACTTCTCCTTTTTTTTTTCTTTGAATTTGCCAGAGAGATCTTTGTGCAGCCATGCTGGTTTTTTCTTGGATTTCTTGTTTTTCTTTCTCAGTGGTATTGTGCTGGTCTGGGCTTCTGTGATTGTACTTTTTAGAGTTTCCCAAGATTCTTGAGTTGTTTTCCCCTTTAGGATTTTCATCCATGAAATCTTTCCCAAGTTCTCTCTGAGTTTATTGAAATCAGCTCTTTTAAAATCCAAGACTCTGGTCTCATCATGTTCTGTTGCTTATGTTTGTGTTATGTCGAATTCTAGTATGTCATGGTCATTCTCACCCAAGGTTACTGCAGTTTCAACTCCATCACTTCTTCTCTGTTTGTAAGAATTAAGTCCAGTATGGCTGTCCCTCTAGTTTCACCCTCTACCTTTTGGACAACAAAGTTGTCAGCTAGGTTGGTTTGGAATTTGATTTCTCACTTTGTGCAGAATTAGTTTTCCAATTGATATCAGGATAATTGAAGCCTCCCATTACTATTGTTGTGTGTTTCCTGCATATGTTTATCAGTTGGCTGGCAAAAAGGACATCTATATTTTCTGCTTGATTGGGTGGCCTATAATATACACCTATGGCAATGTCATTCTTTTTTTTCTTTTATATTGACCCATATGCATTCTAGGAGGTTTTCATCTTTGGTTTCATGCATTTCTGCAGCAATATAGTGGGTCCTTTACATGCAGTGCAACTCCATCTCCTCTTTTATGGATTCTGATTTTTTTTTGAATAGTTTGTATCCTTCTACCAGTATGTTCCAGTCATGGGTTTCTTCCCACCAGGTTTCTGTTATTCCAACTATATAAAATTTACCTTCGTGTATTCATAGTTCGAGTTCACCCTGTTTGTTCCCCAGACTGTGCATTTGTATATAGGCACTTGAGATCTTTATGTCTGACACTGTGTTTACTCTCTACATAACCTGTGTTGTGCCTGCCTGCCCCTACTTTCTTGCCACCTGTTTGATGAGTGCACATGGTATGGCACTCACTATTAAATGCTTGGTTTTGGTTGGCATCAAGGTTGATAATCTTTCCTGCACAAACATCTATTTTGCATGCACTGGTATCCTTATTAGTTTTAGGTTGCTGGGGACAGAAATGTTCTGAATCCATTAATTCTCTGTCCCCGTTGTTCAGTTTAAATGTTTATCCAGGAAATCTGTGAGTTTAATGCCAAGTAATTCTGTCCCTTTCTTTGATGCATGCAAACCATCTCTTTTGTACAGTTTTTCATTGGACCAGCTGCAGACATCATGACTAATAAAACCAAAGCTTTCCCTTTTACACCACTCCTTTAGCCACACATTAAACTCTGCTACACGCTGCCCTTTCCCTTTTTGTTCCTTGTATACTGGAAGAACCTCTGAAAAGATAAGCCTACAGCCCATATTACTAAGTTCATACCCCAAGCTCTGGAAGTCTGTCTGAATAGAAAGCACATCCTTCTGGGATAATTTCTGGCTTGCATATAGACTACATATAAATTGCATATATTTCTGGGTTGCATATTTTAACTTTTACTGTGCTTAAATACTTCAACTAAATTGTATTTTTGAAAAAGCAACATTGAAATTATGGCCAAACTGGGAAAAGGGAAAGGGGAAGAAATTTAAGTATAGACAGCTCTAGAAATTTATTTATGACTGACATATTTAGATAGGGAAATGCTGATAAGGTATATGCTGCTGTTAAAACACAGCTCAGTGCTGCTTAAATTGAGAAAAAAGGAAAGTCAGTATTGTATAAATGAGGCATCAAGGAAAATGAATCAAAGAATCCTCTAGAGATTAAATTGGATTCAGATGGATGGCTATAGAAATTGAATAAATAAATAAATTTGGTATTAAAGGTGTCTGCAAGTAACATTGATATTAAAATCTGAAACAATAACAATTATTTATATATAGGAGTCGTGGATTAGATTAGTTTGAGCAAAATACATGAGCATCTGATTAAACAGGATCCTTCAAAATTCAAGCATTAGTTCATGTCCCTCTACTGAGCAACATAGAACTTAGAAAAAATACTTTGCCTATTCAAGCATTCTGTAAATTTTCTAAATAAAACTAAATTCTGAAAAACAAGTCTGATCACAAAAGCAAAATTTATTGGAATGCATACATTAGGTTTTATGATTTATTCTTCTCATATTATTTTTAGTGTTGTTTGTCACCAAGAGTTGCTGTCAAATTGTGCAGTTATGAAATTGAAAAATTAATAAAAAATAAAATATTCCAGGGGAAAAAACATCATTTCAGCTAAATCATTGGTAGGAAAGAAGTCAGCAAGCTTAATCAAAATTGTTCATATTTTCTGAACATGGTTAAATTGGGAAAAGGAACAGCTATACAAACCCAACAATGTACAATTTATGAGATTTGCAGCAAAACCTGTGACAAATCAGTCAGTTGCTGTACAAATCCACATCCTTATAAAGTTATTATTATTGACATACTTATTTTATAACCCGTAGTAAACATCAATATATTCTTATGACCCTATTTCATTAGACTGTAGAAGACATTTAAAGTATCCTAATCTAACATGAGGAAGGTAAATCAAAATATTCAATATTAATTTGTTATTGTTTTACCATCTTACTCAATTTACCAAATTTGTGGATTATAAGGCATTGATTTTCATTATTACTTTTAAAATATTTTTACTGCTTTCCTTGGTCCAGAAAAATGGAATTAATTTTATATCTCTTTTGACCAGTGCTACTAGGAGTCATTTAATCTGACAGGACTCTGATCAACTTTTAAATTATAGTCTTGTTTCTATTGTATGATATCCATTCTTAACACCAATTTTTAGCACATTATCAATATGAACAAGTAGAAATAGGTGAGTCTGCTATTTTTAGGCAGTGTTCCCAACTAGCTAACATTTTCTTCCTAACTTTAATGTTTTCAACTTGATCTCAAGATTGCAAATTGAAATAAAATCTTTCATTTCACAGATCACCCTTTCCTATTTGTGTTTATTTACAAAAGTTTCATAAGCTGATGGTTTTGCTGATGTATTCGTTTTACATCCAAAACACTTCCTAACTTTCTGGTCTTCTGCTATGCTCACTATATTCAGAGTGGATCTGTTTAAAATATAATTTTGCTCTGTAATAATAAATAGCTGGGGGAAAGGGTCATTTTTTTTCATGCTTACAGAAGATCATCTATCACAGGAAGTATGTGTCTGTTGCACTTAACCTTCTATATTTCAGATAAAGTGCCTAGACATAATTATGCAATACGCTGGGAAGAAAACAGAGTATTTTAAAACCATTAGAAATACTAAGAATTTGAATAAAGAAACCATCCACAAGTTAAGAAATAATGTATTTTTCTTTCTATACAGTTTTTTCAGAAACACTTTGAAATTATTTTGAGATAATCTGTACTGTTTGGAGAACATCATTTTGCATACTGCATGATATTTTGGAATCCACCATAAGCAATTCTGGCACAAGTTTCAGTGAGAAAAAAACCAGCTCAACATCATGTATAATAAGGGACTAAACAATACAGGATATTTTTTTTACAGGGAAGTAACTGCAGCCATATTTCAAATTAATTGGTATTATGCACTAGGCAACAGAGAAAATTCATTTTTAAAAGGCATGAACATATAGCTATTTTAATGACATAAAATAGTTTTATTGTGACATCAATCATTAGAAACCCCAGAATGCAGGCAAGTCTCTTCTAGATTTGCAATGGTATGTAAGTTAGTTCCACAAATGAGTCCCTAATTCCAATTTCCAGAACCAAGATTACATTTGTGATTAATTATGCTTTCTTTCTTTTCTTCCATTCTACAAAAGTTGTCTAAGAGCATCAAAGAAAATCTTCTCTAATCTGATACCCTTACCAATAATCTTAGATGGAAAGAGCCAAATGCTCCAATTGATTGAAATGCATAATGTTTGGAAAGCACTACATTGGATAAGCCTTTTGCATGACAGTCTACATTGGGAAAAATCTTTTATGATAAAATGAGATTAAAGACATTGCTATATTAATATATACTGTAAGTAAATAAGGAAAAACACTGTATTACTTTACCAAACTTTTTCCAGACCATGTCTAAAGAAAAGAGAGCATTCACCTCTTCACTGATCCAGATAATTAAGGAATGAATTTTACAATATTTCTTGAATATCACTGTCATGCAAGAATAGGAGAAAGATATTATGGAATGTGTAGAAGATAAGGTATAATCTTATTATCACTGGCAGGAGGGAACCCACTATCCACCTAATTTCCCCCCAGAAACAAAACAAAACATTCTTAAATATTTGTGACTAGCAGTTTATTACAACAACAACAACAACAACAACAATAATAATAACAATAATAACAATAACAACAAATAAATAAATTTAAATAAATAAATAAATAAATAAATAAATAAATAAATAAATAAATGCAATACCAAAAATAATATTGACAAAATTTCCACCTGTCAAATGCAAAAAACCACACTGCCTGGATTTGCAATATACTTGTTTGATATTCTCTTTGATGTTGTCTTTATTATTATCTCTTTACAACACTATGATATTATAGCTACCAGTCCTTTAGGTGGTGCTGGCCTTTATATGCATTGAGTTCTTACCAAGAACTTAAGATGTTCTGCATCCTTCTTTCCATTCTTTTTTACACATACATATCAATGGAAGATTAGATTCAGAAAAGATTTTTGTATGTGTGTCTTCAAGTCAGTTTTTGACTTCTGGCAACTATCTGGAAAAATCCCTGCATTTTTCTTGACAAGATTTCAAAAGTGGGTTGCCCTTACCTTCCTAGTGTTGAGAGAGAGATACTGACCCAAAGTCATTCAGAAACATTTACTGGTAGAGCATATTTCTTCCTTACAGAAGAATTACTGCAACTCCCTGACATTTTTTTCTTCTTTTTCCTCCCTTCCTCAGAAATATAAATCAGAGATTCCTCTGTGCTGTCCCCTCAGGACTCTGACCCAGCTCACTGTGGTGAGAGTTCCTTGGCCTCAAATTACTTTGCTTACATTGCTTTCTACACTGGCCTTCTAATACCACAGTGCTTTTAGCTCTTTTTTCCTTCTACACTCCTTCCTTCCTTCCTCCCTTCCCTTCCTTCTTCTCTGCTGCTCATTTCTAAGGGCTGCATTCTTTTAGTCTGACTTATCCTCTCAGTTGATGCTTCCTTTTATTCCTTTTCCCTCTCTCCAAACTAGCTTGTTAGTGGCACAACTTTTATAGAGTCAATTATTCCACGTTTGGAAAAATTGGAGAAGATCAGAAAGTATCAGGATTTCAAAATCAAAGTTGAAAAATATGTCTTCCTGAAAGGAGTTCCCCAGCTGTACTTTCAGAGAATGTTATATGTGGAAATAACAAAGACCAAGCCTTGGGACTTGGCATTTTTGGTAATTCCATATCTCTGTCAACATTATTAATGAGTACCAAAAATATACTGATCCAAAAATGTTTAATTCTCAGACAGGTCTGACAGGATCAAATCATAACCACAGCTCAATTTTTCTAAATGTAGCTTAGAAGTATGTACACTGGAGACCTCCAACAGTGAGATGCAAATTCTCAATTTGCAAAAAATCTCTTCAAAACTTCTAGCATAGGAAATGTGGCAGAATGCCCAAAGGAAACATTAAGTATCCTTAATATTTCACACAAAACTTTAAATCATATAATCGGTTACGGTGTAGGGACAGATATAGAAATATAGAATATGTTATGACATGAGCACTGCTCAGTATTAAATCTTTATAAGCCTATAATTAATAAAACCAGTAGCAGTGATGATGTCTTTTCGCAACCTCATAATAATCTAGACCTTGGAGTCTCTATCCAAATGTGTTTGAATACATGACTCTTATAAGTTATGGATTAAGAAGGATAATAAACCATTTTTATTACCAACATCCATCTGATTAGGTAACCCATCAAATTTTACTAGTAATTCGGTTGTTCAGATTTTTTTATTACAGCCATCTCTTTACTTGATAATCATAAATATGTAAAGATTTTACACCCCAACAGCTATTCTCATGTAAGTTTCTTAGGACACAGTATTTATTTTTCAAGTTAATATTGCTAAATTTGAAGATTGTGCCTCCAACTACTGAAATGATTGGACAAAAAACCAATTAGAAGAGGCATAATTACTTAAGACAAAATTCAACAATGGAAATATCATAAAAGTCTGGGCCATCCCTGTGACACAATAAACTGCTGGAATTATTAATTGGACATAGCTGAACTGGACAGTTTGAACCAAAACACAAGAAAATTGATATCTATTCATTATACATTATATCTCTGTAGTGATATTGATAGATTATGGTATATCCGCCCCATAGAAATGGAAGCAGAAATTTACTTCAAGACAGATGGTTGAAGAAGGAAAGAATGCATTGGCTCATAATATAAAAGACATTAAAGAACAAGCACTGAAGTTGGAACTTATTGAATGTGCAGGAAACAAAACATTAATATAAAAATAATTGTTATAAAAGCACGATAAGAGTGCTACAAGGAAAAGCATTACACGATCAATTTTTACAAAAGTTCAAGAGGAAAGAGGATAAAGATAAAACTTGGCAATGGCAATGGCTTACAAGTAGAACATTAAAAAAATGAAATGGAAGGTTTGATTTTGACTGCTCCAGAGCAAATTTCTCAAACTAATCCAATCAAGTTCAAAGAGCAAACCGTGCAAAGAAGCAGTAAATTATGTACTCAGCGTGTGAAAGTGACTGATTATAAGCAACTATATAAGACTTACAGCCACAATATCTTACAACTGAAACTTCAGGTTTGCTTGTGGTCAAGAATTACCTGTATCATTTACCTGATTCATGAGAAAGGACAATGCTATGCATTATTATTTATTATACATTATTTATCCAAACACATTTCATGCTTCCTGTTTGTTTCATTAAATTATTAAATTAAATTAAATCCATTATGTTTCATTTAAATTGCTTTCCAGTATCTGCACGGATTGTTTGATTTTTTTTTTCTTGCATGATCTTTCTTTTAGTTTACTGTTTTTGTCAATATTGGAAGGCAGAAGCTTAGGTCACGTCACATATCACTGGGATATGTAAGATGAGGCTTCCAGCTCATCTACTACAAAGGTTTTTTAAAAAATCTATACCTGAACACATTAAAACTGCAACAAACATTCGCCTGTTCATTCACTAAAAATAATCTATCTCTGGTCAGCAAGATTGTAGCCTTGTAGCCATCCAAAAAATTACTTACAATAATTAATTGAGCAAACCAATCTCTTCAATTTC
Organism: Laticauda colubrina; assembly: GCA_015471245.1. NCBI lineage: Eukaryota > Metazoa > Chordata > Lepidosauria > Squamata > Elapidae > Laticauda > Laticauda colubrina. Next base: position 16,403,564 of record BLBF01000032.1, read on the forward strand.
TTGCCTTTATTTTTCCTCCTCAACTGAGGTAAGAAACTTCAGTTCAAAGAGAGTTTACTTTAAAAGATAGTCAACTTACATTCTCATCATCATTTCTTTAACAAGCAAAGTGTCCATACCTCATACCCCATTCTAATCTACCTCGGGCATGAAGCAAAGCAAGTCAGTCCCGGGAGTAGGCAGGGCAAACCATTTCCAAAAAACTTGATAAGAAAATTTGCAGGAACATTTCAAGTCAACAGTGATTCAAAGGATGATAAAAAAGAAAAGTTACACATTCTAAAACATATTTTGTTATAGAAAGGAAAAAAAACGCAGAAAAATTGGGAGGAATTTTTTTTTTCTGTTTTTTTTTTTCCACATGGCTTTGGAAAAAAACCAACAAAAAAACCCCCACACTGTCTTTCCCCCAATTTTTCCATTTTTTTTCCTCAGGCCTTCCCATCCTAACTCAGACAGGCCAACTTTGGGACAGGTGCATAGTTTGAATTTTGAGAACATGTAATAGGCACACTCACAAAATGATGCTATTGGACATCTGCTTTTTCACAAAATAGCTATCATGAAAGGCATCATCAGTCATAGAGGATCATTAACTAGCTCCCCGGGATTTTCTCTACCATCTCAATAAGACCTTTATAGACCCAAAGGCATTCTTCCATGCAAGCACGATACTAAAGCCTGCTTAATATTTGCTGTCATTAAAAGAATATTTAAACAGTCAGGTAGACCCTGGAAAAACCACTGGGGTTTTTGAGGACATGCTGGTGCCCACAGCATTGTTTATCCCTAATGCATGTTTTGTTTCAAGTTTTAAACGTTCCACTGGAACAAAACTCAAAGTAACTTGAATTTCGCAGCCATGGGACATCATAGAAAATTGGGACCAGCCACTGCTCCCTTATTTTTCAACTCAGGTCCACCAGAGTAGATAGGGTGGCAATCTATGTTGAGATAACTATCATCCAAATGACAAGTAAATGGTTAAGGATGTTTATTATTTAAAATATAAAAATATATACAGGATTGTTGCCTCACTCTCATCAACTGGAAAATCTGTTTTGACTAAAATGCTTCTCAATAGGAAAAAAAACACAGGATTCTCTTCAATTGTTTTAAATATACACGTCATGGGGATAATTATATAGCCACATGAATTTGAACTGCCCCACGGCAATAATTTTTTTAAATAAATGTGTTAATTTCCCAGAACAATTGGCAGACTTAATGCTACAAACATCCTGACAATTAGTAAATGATGGCATGGACTTTTGAAAAGCATGAACTCTTTGCTACCATCTAGGGATTGTTCAGAGTTTTCAGCCTAGCCATGTGCAATATGTAAGAAGTTCACAGGATGATGCTTAGTGCTCTAGGCATGGTAGGAATAATGAATAGTCTTCTGGCTGGCTATTGTACTTCTTTTCTCTCAATAGTCCTGGCCCACATCATAGTCTACTTTAAAATACCAGTTGCTGGAAGCTGATTATTTTGCTGCTATTAACTTTAAAAATGATGAAAAAAACAATCAACTTATGAGTCCCTAGACAACAACTCAACTATGTCATTTGGAATTTTTGAAATACTCAGCTTAATGCCTCTTGAAAAAATTCTATTTATTTATTCAATTTATCTCCAACATTTGACTCCGAGCAGCTAATGAAAAAATAAAAACAAAAACACTCCCCCCCAAAAAAACAATAAATGACAAATACAGGAGCTAAGTAAAATCAATTAACACCTTCAATATAACTAGAATATGGGCTCAACCAACACAAATTGGTTCCCAAGCTCAGCTATAAAGTAGTTGTTTTAAGGCCTAATATAAAGGCTTGGAACAAACAGATCCAACAAGCAGAAAGATGGCCCTATAAGTGACCTGGTCTCATTCCATGTTTGGTATCATATTTGGAACAAAACTGTTTTCTTTCAGTTTTCTGAATAATCAAAACTGCCTTGTTGATATTGGAATATATTCTTATTTTCTTGACACCAGAATGTGTAAAGGATGATGCTTAGCCATTCTTTGGATGAATGGTATGCTAATAATGGGAAGCATTAATTTGTTCTCAGAAATTTGATTGTTTCTCTGAGTACCTTTGTTACTATCAGGAGAAAAATTCCACTAATTCCCTTCATATTTATTTATCAAATGTATTTATTAAATTTATATGCTGCTCATCTAAAGATGCAAAATGACATTGAATGTTTTATCTCCTTCCAGATATTGCATGTCATTTCTCTATTTTTGAATGGTTCTGCAGTTGTTGATATATGTAATACAGAAACATATTCCCCCCTGGATTGATATCATATATTTCAAATAAGACTATGCCCCATGGCTGGAAGCTTTTTAGGCTATCTATCCCTATCACTTACCAAACCAAAATACATGCAATTTCGCTTTGATATGCTAAAACTCCATGATCTATCTCTAAAGAAGTCAAAACTTTAGTTCCACTTACTGTTCCAGTTACCGTCTAGTTCCAGTTCAAGAATTACATTAACAATCTTAGCAAAGAAAAGTTGTAGTTACATCCAATTTATGATGGAAACTTTTGTAATCTAGAATCCATCCATTGGTATGCACTCCATGCATTTGATTTAGTGAACTGAAATCCATTAAATCTTATGCCATTTCTGGATGATTTTGTTTTAATAAGCTACTCTTTTGAAATTCCAGCAAGGCTTATTTAAAAGGATATACTGTATGGAGGCTGAAAATAGGGATCTATAACAAATGATATTGCCCAAAACCAATGAACTAAAATGAAATCATTATATTCAATCAAATTTAGTTCTTTCTTAGTTCCCAAACCTCTTTGACTTGGCCTGTCCTTTCATGTTGGTATCGTACTGTACTAGCATTGTTGGGAGGGGGGGGATAAAAAGGTATCATGCTGCTATTGTAAATAGAATATACCCCTTAATGTTAACCAAACATATTTAGGAAACTTACAAGAACTGAAGTGTCCCACTGGGTTGCTTGAAAAATGGAGTACATTTTTATCTAACCAGATCTAAGCAAAAAAAAAAATGATTTGTATAAACATAAATACATTGGGAGGGAAAGCTAGTTGACAAGTGTTAAGAGCTGCACATTTTCATCGACAGTTTATTCTCCTGGCATAAATTTCCATCTTTTTTTTGTGTCTCTGTCAGATACCATCTGACATATTTTAGGTATTCCCTATCAAAGACTAACACCCAGGTTTTACGGTATATAAGATTGGGTGTGTGCAATGTTATATTTGAACAAGTTAGTGCTATTTCAAGACCCGCAAAAACAATTTAAATCACAGGAGCTTTCCTGGATAGAATGGAAAAGTACTTCCAAGCACTTTTTTTGAAAGAAGTTTATGTCATATACATAAAAGAAAAGAGTGAGCAAATGTTCTGGTTTTAAGGTTTTATGCTTCATTTTCACCAAACAAGCTTTGGATTACTGCAGTTTTATGCAGAATAAGTTGGGTAGAATTAGGGTTGCTAGAAAAGCACGAAATATCTTCCTTTTTAATAGGTTTTTTTTCTGACAAAATAGAGCAGCTTGAGACCTATTTGAGCAGTTCCTATTATTGATTATATGAACCATAAACCAGCTTGGATTTCCAGCACACAGAGGACTCATAACATAGCTGTTAGTCACAGTACAACAAATTTTACTGGGCGATAAGCAGTGACTTTAGAGAGCTACAAGAGAGCAGCACTTGGATAGCTCTGCTCTTTTACTATATGTCAGAAGAGAATTAACTATCAGGAGATAGCTATCTGCCAGAGCAGGGCACGCTTATCATGTAATCTCACCATCCTCATCAATCTGTTTCACTTCAATCAGCCCTATTGACCGCTCTGTAAAATAAAGCAAGGGATCCAGAAGTACAATTCCCTTAGCCTCTGCAGCTTAGGATAATAACGATAAATAAGAAATGGACAGAAGGGCTATTTTTAGTAAGCTAGCCACTTAAAAAAATAGTTGCAAGCTTTGGAATTTATTATTATTATTAGCTTTTTGTCAGATTAATTAATTGAAAATAGGGGGGAAAGGAAAGTGAAAAGCATGTGACTAATGTAATGAGCCATTGCTAACCCAATTGTGTTCTTGGTGAATTGCAGTGCTTCTCTCCCCTTATCCAATGCCTTCAGAATGAAGAACAGCTGAAGAATTTGCAATCATTTATCATTTCTGTGTTTTGCATAGGTAGAGTTTGCAATCATGTACTGCCACGATTGGAAACCACCACCCCGCCCCTCCCAAATGTCCACACACACATACTCAGTTAAACAGGTTGTCATTTCTGAAGCAAGATTCCAAGTTCTCCTATCTCTGAAATGTTTTGGGGAGAAATAGAATGAGCTTCAGGGAAGATATACAGGTGCACTTCCTCCCATTGCCCCAAATCAATAATCAGCAGGAAAAGGAAAATGGTTTGTCTTCTTTAATTTCTCTCTTATGCTTCAAATCACTTTTTATCAGCAATGCAAGATTCCATATTTAGGAAGTCATGCAATATATGATGGTTTCTCCCACAGGATGGTTAAAGGAAAAAAAATCCTTTCCAGGCACTGCTTCACTAAAGAGGTCTGTCTCATTTTTCACCAATATTTCAGCTTACTGTATCAAACTCCCACCAGCCTAATGCATCATTTTCTATCTTCAACTGCATCATCCAGTTCACTTTTAATAATTTACTATCTATAAGAAATGCTTCATAATGTACAGGCTCTCAGGTGATGTCAGGCTCTCTGGACCAAGACTCAGCAATAAATCTCCCACCCCCTCTTTACATGGCTTAAGTTGGCTATTAGGTTGAAACTCAGCAGAAGTCTCTCAGATTCTTAATATGACACAGCCTGATAAGAATTCTTATTGTAAGATAGCAGGCATATGAAACCACCGATTGCCCATCACTGATTATATGAGAGGGCAATTCACTATGAACCCTATAGCAATTTAACCTGTTGTTTCTTCTTTCTGTCTTTCCCACATTTCTAAAGACACTTTGTCTTGTGCTTTTGAGTGTTCCTTATAAACACAACCAACATCCCTACCGTAACAATTTCTAGCTCTTTCATAAGTGCAAGACTGGGAAGCTACTCTCTTAGAAAGTCCACAAATACATTGCTTGAGTGTTATACTTCCATGCCAAGACTAATTGATTGATTGTTGTTATCACTTACCATATATACTCGCATATAAGCCGACTTTAAAACGCAATATTTATTTTTTTCAAATTTGGGGGTCGGCTTATACGCGCATAAATCTGATCTCACACAAACGACATGACAACATGACACCGCTTCTCAGATCACACAATATCATTGATATTAGCATTCAGTCATACATACCTACAGCACAGTTTTTTTACCCTGGGAGCCTCCATTTTGCTTTTTCTACCACCGGATCATAACACGCTCTGATTGGTTAGTCATTCACGTGAGTGCTTTCGTGTCTGCGATCGTCACATGCAACTTTGTGTCCAGTTTCTTTGCATTTGTAGTAGTAAAATTCATTAAAATATACCCATGCCTGATGTTAAAAGATGTGGAGATTGGCTTATATGTGAGTTTTTGCAAAATTCCTCATTTGGGGGCAGCTTTTTAAGGGTCGGCTTATATGTGAGATCGGCTTATATGCAAGTATATATGGTATATGTGTATCCACTCAGATGCACATATGCTGTCAATTATGTGCATTAAATTATTCAACTGTATTTATTTTGGCTATAAAGAAAACTCCACAGAAGTGGACCAGCCAAGACTGAATGCTCCATCCTAGTTTCTCAAGAGCATCCCTAAAAATATCTCTAGAGAACTAGGGGCTCTGCTGTATGGAGTGGGACTTGGGAGAATTGGGAAATCCATGATAATGAGGCAGAAATATCTCCAGAAACAGTCCTTCTGTGGAACCTACCTTGGTTCCATTTTCATACATATTGTCAATGCAAAAGCGCACCTTATTCAGGAGCATGGGCTCTACTGTTGGACAATATGAAATAAGGAAGTCACGTGATCTGGGGGTTTGAGGAATGGTATCATGTAGCAAAATTGTTTGTATTACCCTTCTTTTACTACTGATGCAGCAATTTCAAATTCAAATGTGCCTGAACTGCACCCCATTTATTAATATTCAATAGCACTGTAGTTGGAAGATTTCCCCATATCAATCTTCTCTCCAAAAATAAACAAATGATTTGTAGGATGTTAATCATCCACCTTCATAAACAAATGATTTATAGAATGTTAACCACTCTATGGCATAATGGTAAATGAATCAGTGCTGCAAATCTCACACACACAAAAATCAGTTTAAAAGACATTAATTTTATATTTTAGTTGACATCACTTGTGGTCTTTGTTTGCTAGCTGTTGTTTTTGTACTAATGCATTTATAACCTTTAATTTGCACCAAGGTTGAAATAATAAATCGAATCCTTAGATTTAATGTATTACTTTGATGGAATAATTTTGTAACATTTGTAATGTGACTCCATTAGCCAATATAACATATCTGCAGGAGATTTTTTTTTAATCATAAAGAAAATGGTTTATGATATTCAGCTTCTGTTAATTATCTTGTAATATATTTACTGTCACTTAATGTCATCTAACGGGAATTCCAGTAGAAAGATGCTATTCATTACTATTCATTAACTTTCATCTTCCTTACCAGAAAATGAGTTATAAATGTGCTTTTTAGAAAGACTGTATAATCTTTAGTTGGACCTTAATCTATTCTAGGCAGATCTTGAATGTGTGTGAGTACACATACTTGGTGGGGTGTGGGCAACAGTATGCTGGCTTGCAAGATGCAATGATATGCCTGGATAATTTTTTTTATTGCATTTGTGATGTACTGACTAAAATGTGCCAAAACTGACTTGGTACTGTCCTTAGTGATGGCTGCATACGCAGGGTTATAACTAAAGCTGGTGAACTAGTCTACATTTTATCTATATTATCAAAAATATTAATTAACCATATCTATAATGGGTGCACCATAGCATATGAAAGCCTGTGACTTGGAATATATAAAAGGATAAGATGATAAAGAGCATGAGTTAACAAATGATATAAAATAAATTATATTGTGTGCTTGGGAAACTAAGAGAAAGAATGAGGATCAATTGCAAAATAAATAAATGAAGAGAAAATGAGTGTGACAAGAGAAAGAGGAAAACTGAGTTTTTAGATGGAGAGGCAATCCTGAAAAAGAGAAGATGACAAATTTAAAGAAGAAACAGCAAAATTAAAAAAGGAAGCAAGGATAATTTTCAAGGACAGCAAGTAGAGGGAGGTACATAATGGTGATGTTGTAAACTCGTGTTACCTATGCTTCTTTTTCTTATTTCATGTCTTTAACTTTTTGGCTCACTAATTCTTACTTTTTAAAGTACTCAACATAAGGTTGCATATCCCTAAAATGAGATATTTGTATGTATATATATATATATATATATATATATATATATATATATATATATATATATATATGTGTGTGTGTGTGTGTGTGTGTGTGTGTG
>BLBF01000032.1:16416083-16430733 GCA_015471245.1 Laticauda colubrina
GGTGGTTTCGTTGTGCATAAGATGTGAGTAACCTGGTGTCTTATTCTGTCAGCTTCATCTGTATTTAATTTGGTTAGGCTGGATTCTACTGCACATATGATGGATTCTGTTGGGATTTTTACACATAATGTCAAATAATTATTCTTTATCACAATTATTTCTTCAGATTGATAATAGATAGCAATTTAAAATTTTACCAACTAAAATTAAAAAGGTACTGCATGGCAGTTTTATCCAATTTGGTATTTTCTAAGTACCACAGGATCAACTCCCATAAACATAACTGCAATTGTTATCCTGGTTTGTGGCCATAATGAGAATTTGATTTTATTTACTACAATTAAGAAGGCTGCCTAGCCTTGTTTATTAGACTTATTATAATGTCATCTCTTGATGAGCTCTATTGAGCTATCTCAGTAACTTATGACAAAATATACCAAAATTAAATCAGAGACATTAAGAACAACTAAAAAACAGATAAATGTGTACTCAAATGGACATATTTTAGGTAGCATTGTAGAAAGGAAGATAAAAGACTGGATACCTAAACACAGTGGAGAAAAAGAACCAGGGTGGTTTCAGGGAAAGTACAATTCAAAGTTAATGCAAGAGGAGCCGACACTTTTACACAAATCTTAGATAATATCAATAAATTGAGACGGAACTATCCTGTGTTGAAACCAGTTATTCCTTTGGTAGCCTAGACCTAAGCCAAATTGGGCTTTCAAATGTACTAAGAAGTACACTATACTTCAGTGGGAAGAAGCTAAAATGCTTTTAGTACAAATAAAACTGGGGACTTATTTAAAAACTTCCAGAGGCCATCTTAGTTTCCAAATTCTGCAGCATTTGGACTAGACAAATAACTTGGTACAGAAATTATCAAGAGTGGAGGTCACCAGTGCATATACCAGAAAATTAAGATCATTTTTTTCCAGTAAGGGACCCAGAATTTATTTATTTATTTATAAGAGAAAATGGTCTAGAAGCATCTCCCCTCCATCAAATAATTGCTCCTTCTGAGACAGTGTGGCTCCATACAGAGGTCTATTCTCTTTCAGGAATTGCAAATTCATTCTTGTCTGGGTTCATTTTCAACTTACCAAGGGCAGGCAGATATTCAGTAGATCACACCATTACTTGAAGATGATATGGAGAAACAGATTTGCATGCCATCAACACAATGACAACACCCAGCTCCACATCATCTACTGCTCTCTGAAGACTTCCCAGAAAATATTGAAAACATCGGAGACAAAATAGAGCCCCAAAGGACAACATGGGTTGGTGTCTGTTTCAGGGAGCAACTATTTCCAAGCAACATTGCCAGAAATCTACTAGGAAAGAAAAAAATATATCCTATTCCCAGAAGGATATCATGATCAATTGTTTCAAAAGTAGCTGAGAGGTTGAGCACGATGATCAGAGTAACTCCCCATGTCAGTCCCCAAAGATCATTCATCAGACTGAGCAAGTCAGTCTCAACCTCATTACCTGCTCTGAAGCCTATTTGAAATACAGTTGCTCAAGATGATTTGCTGTATCCAGGACTACCTGTTCTTAAACCACAGCTGTCTTATTCAACTATAATTGCCCATCTCCAAAAGATCCAGTGTAGGCTTCTTTGGAAGTGGTCTAATAATGGTCTCCTGTCAACCCCACAGGAAAGCTATGATTACTTTTATTGAGATTGGTTTGTTTTGGACTTCAGCCATGTTTTTCCACACTCGTTGCTATGGTAGTGGAACTAGTCTATCTCTGTCAAGGTCATCTTCCTTATTCTCTGTACTTTTACCTCATATTATAAGTTTCTCTGTTAAGGCTTCTTCTAGTAACTTTCAAGTTACACATTACAAGCCAAATACTGTAGAGCCAGGATCCATAAGACAAGTGATGGAATGTACTACTCTAAACAGCCTGCCATGTCATCCAGTGCCATAAATTGACATCGATCCAGTTACCAAACAATCCCATAATTGATTCTGCATCAATAGCAGTCTCTGGTTTAGGCTGAATACAAGAGATTTTATTCACAGAATATCATTACAGGTTGTGTATTACATCACAACAAACTCTTGAGGGTTTTGCAATTTAACTCCTGGGGGAGGAAAAGGAAGCATCATTACACAAAACAATTCAGCAGCCCATGAATTGTTCAAGAAGAAGGAAAAAAACCTTTCAGTTGTGGAATCCAGCTACACCCAATAGGCTTTTCAGGCACATTGAAATAAAAAATAAAACATCAGTGAATAGGGATGATTTAATTCTGCCTCTAAATCTGCATCAGCAATGCTCTGGGAAAGTCTGTTCAATATTTACTCTATTTAACAAAATCAACTTGGGTTTTTAAATAGGGCCTCGGGGAATTTATACTTCTATTTCAAAAACTTCAGTATTTGGGAGAAAGTTTGTGGGGGGATTTCACTGTAGAGACTCAATCAGGCAAAAAATACTTTATTAGCATTTTTATATCTGTTAAGGTAGTTCCTGGTTCTGCTGGATACATTTAAGAGCATTCCATTATTTAAGGACATTCCAAATTATAAATGTACACATAATCCTTGGCTTATAATCTTTATAATTTAGTGACTATTGAAGTCACTAAAAAAGTGATGTGCGACCAGTTTTCACGTTTATGATTGTTGTAGCATCCCCATGATCAGGTGATCAAAATTTGGGTGCTGGGCAACTGGCATGTATTTATGACGATCACACTATCCCAGGGTCATGTGATTGCCATTTGTTACCTTTCCAGCCGGCTTCCATCAAGCAAAGTCAATGAGGGAAGCATGATTCACTTCACAATTGCAGTGATTCACTTAACAACTGTAGCAAAAAAGGTTTTTTTGAGGTGCAACTCAACAATTGCCTTGGTTGACAACAGAAATTTGGGGCTCAATTGTGGTTAGAAGTCAAGGATTACCTGTATGTTTCAAACTAGAGGCCTTAGCTTTTTTGATATCTGGGACCAGTTTCAGGGAAAACAATTTTTCCACAGACCAGCAGTGGTGGGAAGGGTTGGAGGGGGTCACTTTGTGCACTACCTATATCCCATGCATGTGCAGGTGAAATTTTGATCACTTGTGCAGCCCAGTGCCACAGACCAGGAGTCCTGTTCTAAACAGCTTCCAGTACCATTACTTGAAATTAAAATCTAGATTCTCCATCATAACAGAAACCTAGGTGTAGGTTTATCACAACAAATATATCTAATTGGTAAAACCCAAAATCAAAATTTCATTATTTTCTACCTCAAGCACAAAGTCCAGAAGTGGTTTCCAAGCTCTGGACCACATTCATGTAATTTCAAGAAAAAGAAAGGAAAGTCTGGAGAAGAAATAACTAAAATAAATTTCAAGAAAATTAATAATCAGCCTTAAGGTCCCGAAAAATTTCTTGTCTGATATGATTATTTTAATACATTCTCTACCTTTTCTGGTAGAGAATGTATTAAAATAATCATATCAGACAAGAAATTTTTTAATGCAAAAGAATATGTCTAACATAGTATTTGATCCTTCTACTTTTTTTCCAAAAGAGATTCCCCCTAAAAGATAATATCATGGAGAAAAAGAAACTATGGAAAGAGATTAGATTTCTTTGAAAAAAATATGATTCAAACTGGCAGTGATTCTTTGTTCAGATCTCATGAAACCATGGTACAGTCCAGATGAGACCCTCAGAATACAATCTTCTCTGTAATTCTTCACTGAGTGTGTGTGTGTGTGAGAGGGGGAAATAGGTTTTGAATTCCTCAAAAAACACATTATTTGTAAAAGGGATGTGGGACGAAGAAGCAATTCACCTAACCCCATCTCTCTCTGAGAATTCTACATCTACTGATAGACAATTTGTCTACTCTGTCGTTCCATGTTTCAACATACAAGCTGTACTGTACAAATAAAGGTTGCTATATATAAGCAATTCACCTAACCCCATCTCTCTCTGAGAATTCTACATCTACTGATATCTGTAATTTCTCAATTTTAGGGACTTGCATTCAGTGGACTGTGCACATAACAATATTTGACCTTGGACTTTATTTCCAAATATTTCCAATTCAGTTTGACCAATAGCTGCTTTGAAAGGTGCTCATTCTATGCATTTGTAAAGATTATGGTGTGAACTAAGAAACCAGGTCAGATATTCAGAAAACAAAAGAGACTCTGAAAACATATGTGTTGTAGTACAATATAAATGCTACCACTAAAACAATAGCATCTGAAGCAAAAAAGAATGAAAATGGGCTAGGACACATTCTTATGTGGAATACTTCCAGTAATGGTCAAAAAGGATGAATGTACATAGAGTGAAACTCAGATCAGTAGCGAATACAAGAATACATTTCAGAGTCAATTATAGGCAGTTGTGGTGATTCCTAAACAGCATAGAATAGACAACTTTTTGATAAATTTTGAGTATGCTAGCAGAAGTGATTCACTGCCTTCATGAAGATAGCATTAAGTTCCGAAGTGAGTCAACAATTTTATTCAATTTTATTTATACTTGGAATCAACAAGTGATTCCAAGTAAATGTTCTTTCTGAGCAATTATTTAAAATTAATTTTAAATCTGTTTGTCACATCTGAATCACCACAAACCAATTACCTTTCCAAGATGTTCTAGACAATTTGTCTACTCTGTCGTTCCATGTTTCAACATACAAGCTGTACTGTACAAATAAAGGTTGCTATATATAATATGCCCATTTCATTCTACAGATGGTTTGAATCTGGGTATGAATTTAAACATACTCACATGGTGCATAGAACATCACTAATACAGAAGAATGTTCCTTGATAAACTTGTCAAAATCATCATCTGTTAGATGAAAAACAGCATTTTCCTCTTCTGACCAAGGAGTCTCAGGAGCCTGTGGCTTAGGTGGCTGAGGACTATAAAAAAACAGTAGCCCATGTTCAGAAGGTATTACTAATAGTAATAGCACTTATATACTTCTCCATAGTGTTTTACAGCATTCTCTGAGCAGTTCACAATGTCAGCATATTGAACCCAACAATTTGGATCCTCATTTTGCCGACCTTGGAAGGATGCAAGGCTGAGTCAAGCTTGAGCCAGTCAGGATCAAACTCCAGACTGTGGGCAGAGTTAGCACTTTAAACCACTGCATTGTCAGGGCTCTTAGATGATAAAGAGAAGCTGTCTGGATCATAATTCACCTGATTATGTAAATGCTAACATGTAATACAGTAATTTGATACAAGTCTCTGTTCAAGGAGGGTAATCATTAAATACAAATTTAAAAAAAGGATGAGATGGGTGGAGAGGCACCTGGCACAGAAATTTTGTAAGAATAACAATGGTAATTATGGACTACATACAAAAAGCTTTAAGATGGAACAAGAGACATGCCTTATTAATTTCCTCCTTAACTTCTATAAATAATCTGTTGCAATCTGACAGTGAAACATAATGTAAAAATACCATCCAATAAAAAGTTGCTAATGAATGCAAGCCATAAAGTGTATTAACACTACAAACTGCATAATTCTTTTAGATACAACACTGCTGAAAATAGTCATTTTTTTACAGAAGACAAATAACAACAGACACTTAGCAAGTTGGGAGGTGAAAAGTGAGAAGTATTTTTTATATCCAGAAATGAAAGTAAAGAACTGAACAAGCTCTGCAAGGCAATCAATACATCAACGGTTTGTACTGGTGTATACAGTTTATATAGTACCACAATCTAGAACTGGTTGTCTAGTGGAATGAAGTATTTTTCATTTATGTCTCTATTTTACTTAGCAGCTTTTCATTTGTCACAATTGAAGTTTATGAAGAAAGTTAACTGTTCATAAAATTGTCTTTAAGAACAAGGTCAAATTCTTTATCAGAGTTTTCAAATATAGAACAAAGTGATTTAGAACCTATCATTAAGTCTTTCTAGTCAACTCCTTAAGTCATGGGTGTCAAACTCGTGGAGTCATGTTGCTGTCACGTGACGTTTTGCAACATTTTCCCTTTTGCGGAGCTGGGGTGGGCATGGCCTGAGCATGACGCATCCGGTCCACGGGCCGCCAGTTTGACACCCCTGCCTTAAATGCATATCCATATTTGGGAAATTGTTTAAGACTAGAATCTGTCCTTTTCCATTAGTTACTTTGAAGACTATCTGATCTCATGCCAGGTATCCAGTTACTTTTCCAGATGAGAAAGGAATTATGACATCGAGAAGCAAGGAGCAAGACTGGTACACACCAACACCTCTCTCACCTCTAAAACTTCTAGTGCAGTCTATCTCACCCATCTGCCTGTCTTCCCAGGACGTTCTATTCCTCCCTTAGCTTCTGCTGCCAATATTCCAGCATGGCATATCCCACCTGCTTGTGTGCCCACCTTTCCAGCACTTCCCCCCAACTCCCACAGTCACAGCAAAGCATATCCCACCAACCTGCTGACCCCTTAACCTGTACAGGTGACTTTCTGCTGCCTACTACTCTTCTTCTTTCTATTTGTATTCTTCTATTCTATTCTTATTAGCAGCTATAAAAGCTCCTTGCAAGTATGTGTGTGCTCAGTCTGAAACAGGACACTAAGTAACAGGAGTTGTTTATTCTTGTTACTCTTTTTAATGTGGTTTCTTATTTCCATATAGGGCAAACATACATCAAAATGTTCAATTATACTTTTTCAGCATTTTGAATGACTGTTGTAGGACACTTGGACCATTCATACTAAAAAAACATCTTTGAGTTATTACTTATTACTGTGCATATGTGCCAGGCTTACACTACAAACAATTTATAACAGCAACTGTAATTATTGTTAGGTTTCTACTAAAGCATGCTTTCTCAATATGACTTTCTCCCCCCCTCCCTATTGATTTCTTTTGGAGAGAGGGGGGAAAAGCTGCAGCATCATTTTTTCTTGTGGGAAACTATTAAACATGCATTGAAAATTAATTGTGAACAAACAGCTGCCTTTAACTCTAGATGGCTGAAATGTCAGCTAAAGCCCAGAGTGGCTTGTTAGCAGACATTATCATTGGAAATAGTCTGCAGCTGTTTTTGCTTTGCATTCAGTAACTGAATCCAGTCCCTGTCACAGGACTGATATAAAAGTATTGAATATTACCGGGATTAGGAAACTATAAAGTGGGCAAACTGAAATGAAGGGGGGGGGGAGAATAACTCTAGATGTTTCTTCAAATGGTTCACATGTGGTTGCCAAGTGATAAGAACCTCCTTGCTCAGGCAAAAGGAGGTGTTGAAGGCATGCATCATTATTCAGGGTAGGGGAAAAAAAACCTCTCTGCATTCATTGGTCATGCTTCCTGAAAAGACCAAAGAGGCTTTAACACTAAGGACATTTTTGCCTCTTTGATCTGCACAGCAGGTGCTGAATGTGCTTAACGTTTGACACTATAAGAAGCTGCAGCCTAAATGTGCTGTGATGCCTCTTCTGACACAAACACCCCCCTCTCTGACCCAGAATCAGAAAGTAGTGAGAACAAACCAGGGACCTTGGAACACACAATTCCCAAAGAAGCATATTTTAAATAAGTTTCCAGATCTGCCATTATTAGCGCTTCCTTTTAACTGCATTACATGGAATTAAGAGAAACACAGCTGTGCTCCTTAATAGCTATGCCTAAGAAAGATATAAGGTGACAGATTGTTTGATAGCTAACAAAGAACAGTACTCTCTAGATCAGGGGTGTCACATGTAGGCCATGTCTACCTCAGCTCCGCGAATGGGGAAAACATTGCTAAATATCACGTGACGGCAATATGACACTGCAAGTTTAACACCCGTGCTCTAGATTAAAGATAGTTGTTGTCCTCATTTAGTGATCAACATATTGATTGTTAAGCAAAGTGATCCCTAAGTGAAACTGCAACTGGGCTTAATATTTTAGTTCAATTTTCCTTTGCTTTTCTGAACCGTGATGTTTGTAAACGCAAGGATTGACTGTAAGATTACTTTTTCATAATTGTCATAATTGCAAATGGTCACTAAATGAAGACTATTTGGTTTACCTTTTCCAGAATAACCTGAGCAAGTTTATTATAAAGTACATATAGGTTCCATTTGAAACACGCTAACGAAAATTAGCAAATACTGACTAATGTTGATCTTTAGTTGAGTTGAATGTAATGAAGTAGTTTTTGACTTACAACCAGCCCCAAATTTCTGTTAAGTGAACTTTGCCCCATTTTATGACCTTTCTTGCCACAAGTGAATAACTGCAGTTGTTAAGTTAGCAACACAGTTGTTAAATGAGTCTAGTTTCCTCATTGACTTTGCTTGTCAGTCATAAAAGGGGAAAATCAAATAGTCCTCATTTAACTGTCATAAATGTGAGTCAGTTGCCAAGTGTTTGAATTTTGATTACTTGGCCATGAGGATGCTGCAATGGTTATAAGTGTGAAAAACAATCATAAGTCACTTGTTCTCATCACCATTGTAATTTTGAACAGATACTACATGAACTATTGTTAAGTCAAGGACTAACTGCACAACTAAATCAATAGGCTTAGCATACACATCTACCCCTTTATGTGAAAAATAATAATGCAAAAGCCTGGATTCATGACAGCTATGAGTCATAATCAAGGGTGTTTACAGAGGGGAAAGGGAATGAAAAAAAAGCTCAATGTGGCAACCATGACCATATGATCAAATCCCGCCTTCTGTACAAAGGAGCAGGGCTTCAGTCATGTGGTCAATTTAAGTACACCCTGCAGCCACTGTGGACATGGAGATGAATATGAGCCTATCTAATAACAAGATGGCACATGAAAGGTTGTATTTTGGAATCCAAGATAGGAAAAAGAACGAAGAGCATGAATTAACAAGTGAAATGAAACTGAAGAAAAAAAATAAAAGTCTTGTGAAACAAAGAAAAAGGAGGAATGATGTTACAAATCTGGACCAAAATCATCAGATCTTGTACAATGGAGTTGAGTTGATGAATGTCTGCCCAGAAATGAAAATGTACAGGTAGTTTTGGACAAATGCAGGTATACATGAGCGACAGTTACAAGAGTGACGAGAGGTTCTAAATGAGACAAAACATTTGTGGATAGAATTAACAGTGAAATTTGAGAAAAATGCACATGAAAGAAGAAAAGTTAAAGGAATGGGAGTTATGAAAGAAATAGGGGTTAAAGTAGATTGATTGAACAACAACAAAAAAAGAAAATATGAGCCTTGTATAAAAAAGAAGATAAAATTCACAACATAATGCCTGGAAAGGGGTCTTAAGGAAGAAAGAAATACAGTTGCTTGAAAGAGAGTAAAAAGAATTATAGTGCATAGTACATTACATTTAATGGAAAAAATGAAATAAGATATTTGGTGGATTGATATAAAGCAAGAGGCTGTGGATGAAGAAAAATGCATATAAGAATGCAATAAAAATGAATCTGAGAGATATTGTGCAAAAGAAAAAGATAATTATAAAAATATAGCTAAAGAGAGCAATGGATCGTTAAAATTAAAGTGGCAGGGACGTAAAAAGCAGTTTTGATAGATTTTTTTTTAATGTTTTGGAAGTGGGTGAGCAGCTCTCAACAGGGAGCCCTGCTGAATAGCAAAAGAAATTAACAGTAACAGTGATGAGATAATTTGGGCTGACATTATAGTAAGGAAATGCTGGAGTATTTTATTGATCTAAATGTGAACGATAGCAGTATAAACAGTGGTATTGACATTAATGCTACTAAAATTAGTCTCCTAGAAAAAATGATGAAAAAGAAACCATAAATGCAATTGAAATGTTGAAACACTCCTGGCATAAAGTGTGATTGCAGAATAGCAATAGCAATAGCACTTTTGAGCCTGGTGAGAACTGCAGCTGGCAGTCAGCAGAAGTAGCCTGCAGTATTGCATTCTCTAACCACTGTGCCACACGGCTCTTTAGAAATGTGACTCATTCATGGAGTGGCTGTGTGACTTGGTTAACATGTATGTGAAAACTACACAAGTGTCTGACAACTGGAAGGATGTCATTATTCTGAATATTTTTAAAGAGAAGGATAGCAAGGTGGAGTTTGTTAAACATGAACAGGAAGCTATGGCAGAACCAAGTTACTGCTCTTTCGCAGATCACTGAGAAATATATAAACATGAGAATTTTTATTTGTGTATGATAAACACAAATGAACAAACTTGAATTATAGAATACTTTGGGTTACTACAGAATTGAATGTTGATTGTGAATGTGATGAGTGGTTTTTTTTTTTAAATGTGTGATTTATCTGTTATATCAATTCTAGCATGCATAAGAATTAATGGGATGACTGAAGATAAACAGGGAATAAAGGAAAGATGTTCCCTTGGTTCTTAATTTGTGGCCAGCTTAGTTGGGTATTTGTTAAGAAAGTGAATGAATAAGTATTTTTGTATGCAGATAGTGTCATGTTGTTTGCTGAGAATCCAAATGATTTGCCGAGAGGCCTCAAGGATTATATATATGAAGTTTAAGAGAACAATTGTTGCACAGAAAGCAGAAAAATAGAAAAAGTCGATGATTTTCTATTTCTCGATAGAAAGTATAACACAGATGGGAAAATGGATGAAGGAATATTCAGGTGCCAAAATGTTGACAAAAATGCAGAGAAAATGAACAAGGATCAAACTGCAAAACAAATAAATGAAGGAAAAGTGAAGTAAAAAAGAAAAAGTCTGAAAGAGTCATGTTTCGATGGAATTAATGAAATCCTGAAAAAGAGAGAGAAGGGAGAAGTATAAAGAATAAAGGGCAATGGATGGAGTGATGGACAGATATGGTAGAAGCAAGGATGCTATGCAGGGACAGAAAGGTATGAAGAAGTATAACAAATGGTGTTTATGTAAACAGATTTTATTGATGCTTCCTTTCTTTTTTCTTATTTTACACCTGCAGTGTCTTTGACTTTATATTTCTTACTCCTTTTTCTGTCTCTGCATAATAATCCAAAAAAGAATCACTGTTATGTATGCATCCAATATGGGAAGAATAAAAAGCAATGCAAACTACCAATCCATCATGACATTATTGTCCAGTTTGAATTGGATGTGTCCAAGCATGTTTCAGTCCAGCTGTGAATTAGCAGTGATACACAACTTAAGATGAGTTTTACTGTCTTTTCCAATTCAGCCCATACTGCCAAATGTCTAATTTTGGTGTGACATTTATCATCTTTTGACAGCTATTATTAGGGTAACTCAGATAACAGATGCAACCCCCCCCCTTATTCTCAAAGAAACTTTAAGCACTCACTTAAGGTAAATCATCATAGACTTATGTTCTCCTAACACAATAAATCAATCTAAATCCTTAAAGCAATACACTGTCTCAATTTGCTTTCAGAACAAATAATGGCCTCACAAGTCTGGCAGAAGACCAAATACATGAATATATTTGAATCATTTCTGGATTCCACATGGCTCAAATATCATACCGAAAAAAACAAATTTTATTAGCAGTATCATGGCATAGGGATACCAGCACTATTAACACAGGCAAATAATTGGTATCTAACTTTCTATGAGACCCTTGCATATTTTCCTGTATCTCCGTTTTGTAATTTTTCAACCTATGCTGTGCTTCCTCTAAGATGCTTTGGGTAATGAATATATTCATGATTGTATCATTTTATTCCTTGTCAAATGCCTAAGATGCATTATTGGCTCTGAAAAGAAGGAATGTATTACAAGAATCTAACAGATCTGAGGGTAGAAATGTCACTGTTTCTTTGTGATGGTTATTGCATGTACATCGTTAAGTTTGTCCACTGCTGCCCCCATGAGCCAAAAAAACATGCAGAGGTGGTCAGAACTGTTGGACAACATATGTTAATTGAGATACAAAGGAGAGACTGACAAAAAAGTATTTTTTTCACAAGTAAAGCTTAAGTGAAATCAATACTCAGTAAAAGATAATGGAGAGTTGTAATTAACACATGCAAAATAAAAAGTATGACAAATGAAAGTGAGAGCTCAAGATTACCTTTAACTCATTAACTCATAATTGCATTGTAATATATTCTTTCGATTTCCCCCTTAATGCTCATCAAAAAATATCATTCTCAAAGATGGAGGTATCAACTTTAAAAACTCACTTTTGCAGCCATTCTCCAATGTCCTTTGCTGTAGCACCATAGTTTTCAAAATTAAATAGGAATTTCCCCTTTCTGTAAAAGCAGTGAAACAGAGAGGAGTTGGAATAGAAGAATAAATATAGATATGCAATTATATGCAATACTTATGTGCAGATTAAGAGACTGACTCAAAGTAGCATATTGTTGGATATCCCCGGACATTGTATTCTTCTTTTATTTTTTCGAATTCAGATGAGTAAACATTCATCCCCGCAAGTACCTGCAATGACAGAATCAAAATATTCTTACTCCAATCAGTTTTCCCAAAATTTGAAAACCCAACATTACTTGCAAGAAAATAATATTTGAAAATAATATTTGCTAGCAACTCCCACCCCAAAATCAAGGGAATCATCCCATTTACATACCCTTTAATTCATTCCTTTATGGGCTTATACAATTTCAATAAAATTTTAGCTATTTTTACATGCTATGACTTGCTGTTATATTTATGAAGAAAAATGAATTGTGAGCTCATTGCACATAATTGTAGAATCTGCGCTCACTGAAAGCTACAATGCTCAGCAGCTCCAGAGTTTTTGTGATAAAGGCAGCTGGGAGTTGTAGTTCAGTAACATCTAGAGATTATTCCTTATTCCACCACTTAATATGGTAGCAAACATGTAATGATATAGGAAAACTGTTTAAACAATAAAGTATGCTACTGCATGCATAACTTGGAGATCAATTTAAAACAGACATCACACAATTAGTATTTCAACTCCTTTTTATTCTTGCCATAGTGTCAGCGCTAGCAATTAATCATCAATTCCTGGGCAAATTATTATTTTAAAAGTCTGTTAAATGTCACTCTGTTAATATATTCCTTTCTATCAATCTTAGTCATGTAAGTAAGTCTTAAGTTTACTGTGATGTTAAGGACATAACAGAGAACATTTAATAAGTCCTACTGATGATACTGTGATGATACACAGTAAAAGCCTTCTTTCATAGCAATTTCCTAATGGTGTAAGTATCTTCCACAGCTGCCATCATGACTAACACATTCAGATTCTATAACTGTGTGAAAGGCTTCTGAGAACATATATGATTTCATAGTAGTTGATGGTTGAAGATGACCAGGGAGAACTAAAATCATATCATAAAGCTTTGTGATAGCTTCCTAACAACAAATCACAACCATTTAGCCTAAGCTATTTTACAAGATTGTTACAAAGATAATAGGGGGAGAATTCCATGCATATCATCCTGGATTAAATTAGTAGCATGAACAGTAAAATATATATTGTTATAATCTTGACTACATGTGGATTGTGAAAAATCTCTTAATCTTCTGAATATTTCTCTAAACATATGAGATAACCATAACCCTGGAGGAAGAAAAAAACTGTTGCAGAAAGTTAAATTTGCAATTTCTCTTTTAGATCTATTTTTTTATCTCAATTAGGTTGTTGTTTCTCCTCTGGCAAGTAAAGCTTTTGGGCAAGGTAAATTTGTTACAAACAAGCTAGATCAGGATAGTATGGCCAGATTATGTAATACATTCGCAAATTAATTTGCAAAAGCTAGATAAACCAAGGGGAGTAGAAACAATCTATTTTATTTTTAATTTCATAGATGAAGAGAAACAGCTCCTACCAAATTCAGACAAGCACATTATTTGCACACAATTCTACTAATTTTGTGGATATGACAAATGTTCAGGAAATATAGGTGAAAATGTAACGTAGACTGCATGAGAATGTTACATTTCCAGATAAGAATACCTTAAAAACATCCCAAACAAGTGAAAATAACTTAGCATTCATATTTGTTGGAAATTGTATCACTAGGATATCTTTGGAACTTCAATAACAGCCAACTAGTCAGCCGTTCAGGTGCCAGGCAGTTTTTTAATTTTTTAAAAACGGAGTAGATTCAAAATGTTTCTCTTCACTCCTTGGCACAAGCAAAATTACAAAGAGGCTCTTAGATCCCGAATTTGTAAGTTGAGATCTTCTCTGTGAAATAGTATCTTTCTGCTCCTCCAAAGCCCCAAGCACTTTTAAATGAAACTATAATGAGGACAGGACTGCTTCTCTCTGATCCAAGTAGTCTTGCTGTTTTATCCCATAGTGGCTAGTTGTTGAAGATACAACTGAAAGATTAACTTCTGATTAATACCCGTGAAGACTTAAATCCCTTTAGCAGCATGGAATTAATCTATCTCCCTTACTTGTCCCTCATCCAAGAATAGGATTTTCTCTTTCCACATAAAATGTTGCAGCAGAATTTAATGCCAGTTTCCCAAATGAAGGAATTGCTGAGGCCAAATGTGCTCAGAGCTGGTATGAAATGTTAAAGTAGATCATCCAAAGAAGAAGGTCAGCTGATACCCAGGAACCTTTAAAGAGCACACATTAGTCTTTTCTTTATTGACTATTCTGGATGTTCAACACCGACTTTAAACAATGTCAAATAGATTAATAGGAAAACTCCTGCATCCACCATTTCCATCACATTGTTACAAGACCCTGGAAAATTATTTTCACATCTTTCTTTCTTTCTTTCTTTCTTTCTTTCTTTCTTTCTTTCTTTCT
>BLBF01000032.1:16430743-16455751 GCA_015471245.1 Laticauda colubrina
TCTTTCTTTCTTTCTTTCTTTCTTTCTTTCTTTCTTTCTTTCTTTCTCCTTCCTTCTCTCTCTCTCTCTTTCTCCCTCCCCCTTTCTTTCCCCTTTCTCTCTTCTCATTCATCATGGCTGCAGAGCTACCTCTTGAGGACTTCATTTAATTTTTCAATTCAAAAATAGTGACGTATCAAGTTACCATGGGGATAAAGGCATCCCCTCTACCCCAGCCCTTTAGACTAAATTCAATAGGCCTCACAGTTATAATCCCACAATTATTCTTTTTAAGTCTAAATACCAGAACACTAGGTTTGTTTGTTTATTTACAAACCTGCTGCTCCTGGTGCTTTAAAAGCAACACCTTGTCAACCTGTCTCTTTCTCTGAGGTATTGTTCCATACCTCAGAATACAGTCTCTACCAGAAATAGGTTGGATTATGAACAAAGAAAAGCATGGTGTCGCAAACCACTGGCAATTTTATGTTTGACGTAGCTAATTCCACTCTTTGGAATAGCAAAAGAATGCTTCAGAAAGCTCTGCTTTCTGAAGCAGCTCTGTTTTTATGAACTTTTCTCAGAGGGGAGTTTATATGAGGAAGTGTTAAATTTTCAACTGGAGAAGCCTGTATTTTATAAATCCTTGTCCTTTATAACATTAGTACCGCCTCTAGTCTGCAACTGAGCAGTCCAGTTATCCATGTTTAATGAAATGTTACACATCAAAAAGGCTTCCTCGGAAAACTAATTTGAAGAAACCTGACTCAATTTCTTCCCAGGTGCTAATTATCTTTTGGTAAAGTGCTATGGCAAGACAAAAATAGGAAAGGAGAAGCTGAACAGAACATTTATTACAGATTGTGATTTTGTGGAAATAAAAAGAAAAAAAAAACAGCAAAACATCCATAGTCTTATAGGTAAATGATAAATTTAAGATAGGACAACAATTATAGGCTTAAAACCTATAAAACCCATTGAGCTGATTTATAAAACTTATTATCTATAAAGCAACAAAATATCCAGTTGGTATAAAGGGTGTAATTGTAAGCACATACCCCTTATGAAAGAATTCTGACTGAGAAGAATAAAAGCAGAGTACTGTACTCAGATATGCCATTATATTCATTATCTGCACATTTTCTAGTTGTCTCATCTTAAAACAGAATCAGTTAATTTTTGCACATATAGGAGGATTGTTGAGTCCTTGAATCTTTCTCTACATTTAAAACAAAAATTAATATGAACAAATGTATCTGAATTTGCTCCACTTACTGGTTTTACCTGTGTAAAACCTCTTCATGCTTCACTCAGTCTTTCAAAATTTGAATGTTACTACTTTCTTTGAAAAGGCAAGCCTTTTTTTCTTTCGCAAACTGTCTGATTCACTTTTCTTTTTCAGACAATTATATTCTGTTTCAAGTACTCATTTCAATTACGCAGTATGGGTAGTTCCCAACTTATGATTATTTGTTTAGCAATGGTTCAAAATTAAGACAACCTCCAAAAGACTTGTCTTATGACTTAAATTTACACTTACAACTATTGCAAACCATCACAACACCTTCCATGGTCAGGTGATTGCAATTTGGGAATTTGGGCATTTGGGCATTTGGGCACAATGACTTCCATGGTCAGCATTAATCGCCAGCTGTGGCATCCTGTGGTCACATGATCACAATTTGCAAAATGGTCACTGAGAAAGCTGAATTCACTTAATGACCTCTGTGACTTGATTTACAATCACTGTAAAAATGGATGTAAGATCAGGACCAGTCACATGATGACTCAACTTATGACCAGGGGTGGGTTTCTCCTGGTTCTGTCCACCTCTGTAGAACCGGTAGTTCTGAAGAGCAGCAGACATAGAACCGGTTCTATGTCTGCTGAAGTTTTTGCCCCCCCGTCACCCCCGGGCTCTTACTTGATCTTTATTTCCTGATTTTTCAACTTCAGCTACCAAACCAGGCACAGCTGCAGTTAAAAAATCAGGAAAAGGGGGCTGTTTCAAAGGCTGCTTCTCTGCACACAGCATGCTGATGATGATTTACAGGCGCACAGCTTGCATCATACAGGGAAGCTCATAAACCCCAAACTGGTAGTTAACTCTGTCATACCTACCCCTGCTTATAACCACAAAAACTTAGAATTGCAACACCACCCATAATTGTAGTTGTAAGTTGTAGTTGTAGTATCTACAATACAACTGAAGCAATATTATTGTTGATAATAATAAATCAGGAACGATTATGCTAGCCACACAAATACAGAATGATTTAAATACAATTGTACACAGAGGGAAGTGATGATTTTTCCTCTCCTGATCTAAACTTCCTGTTTTACTTGTTTTATTTTGTTTTTATTTGATTGATTGGTTTATATACTGCCTTTCCTTGAGGAGCTCCAATTTACATACATAGCAATTTCTCCTCCTAATTAAACTCCTGAATTCAGGGACAGTTTTTTCCCTCATGCCATCACTCACTCTGCTGAACACCTAATCCTCACCATATTGTTTTATGTCTCATTATATTTACCCATTTTTATGGCTTAGGATTATTATCCTTCTGATCTTCTCTACTACCCACTCTTATTGGTAGCATGTTATGATTATTATTACTCTGTTACTTTGCATGTACATTGAGTGTTTCTGCGCTTGAGACAAATTCTTTGTATGTCTAATGACTCTTGGCCAAAATTAAAAAAAAAATTTTTTTTTCTCACAATAGCATGGTGAAATAAGTTAGTCTGAGAAGAAGTGACTTGCTCAAAATCATGCAGCAAACTTCCACAACTGAGGGTGGACTTGAGACTGGCTCTCCTTAGACCTTGTCTAATACCTTAACCAACACACTTTTCAGAAAAAGGTTCTGATGGTTCTGCAAACAACTGAAAATTGTGATAGTTACAGCAGCCTCTTACAACCTGGGACTCTGAAGGACTTGGACTTCAACTTTAGCATGGATGGGGTGTTGATGTCCAGTGCAACACACTACAGATTTAAACACTGCATCTCAAAACAAAATCAGATTAAAGAAATTTATCCTGTACCAGAGACCTTTTTAGATTGAGAGATGTGGAGATGATTAGTGTATAACCAATCTTCCAAAGTTGAAGAGAACATGAATTATTCTATCCCCTGAGTACTAGGGGACAAGGTACGAAAGCAAAAAACAAGACTCTTTGGAGCCACAAGAGTCAAAAAGCGAGAACTCAATGTTTTTTGGGGGAGGAGGAAGCCTATCCATTAGATAAATTGCTCCAGCAGCAGCAATTTGAGGCTTGATCTTGAACAATCTTACCAAAAATGGGCTCATCAGCCTCAGATATGGATATACTTGCTACTCCTTTCTTGTGTAGTCCACACATTTCCCCCCTTCCTCTTAGATGTCCAACTCAAAAATTCAGCTCCCTTCTCTGCCTGAACTTGATTCAAGTTCAGTCAATGTAGAAAGGTGGGGGAGTTTGTTTGTTCAGGTCTCCGAGGGATATTCCAGCAGTTTTCTTGTCTACCTTCCTTTTTGCCAATCATAGGGCTTTTGGATTTTTTCTCTCCTCTTTTTTCTCTATTCCCTGCCTATCTCCTTCCCCTTCTTTTTCAGAATAGTCTGAAATAGCAGGCACTGAGTTGGCAAACATTCATGCCCTGCTGATGCGGCTTTCTCACAAAGAAGCTGGGGTTTTCTCTTCACCACGTATCCAGAACCTCTGCAAATGCTAAAGTTTTGAAAGTGCAATGGAGCAATATACAGATATTAATAGGTTTAATTATAATTGAATAAAATGATCAATGGCTGCAATAATCAGCACTAACAATGCAGCAATCATAGCAGACATCAGAAAGAAGCAAAATTGGCTTTCCAAATCTAATTGGGCTCCTATTGTACTTTCTAATAGAACAATGCTGGTTTGAGATGGTTGGAACTGAAGTTCAATTACACCTAGAGGGCTCTGACCTGTGCAGTCAATTGATTTCTCCAATTATTAACACTATTTCACCACATTCAAGATTACATTCTTTGTTTCTGACATCAGACAGCCAGGACGCCAGAAAGGGCTTTTAAGATTTTTGGATTATCTCTTAGAAATGCCCTTTGGAAGACATCTGTGAAACTCCACCAATGGTCAACAACGGGCTATTTTTTTTTTTCTGTCAAGAGATGTTTAGGTGCGTTATGATTGGTCTTGTTATCTTTTGTTCCCAAAGGATTATGGCAAGTTCTGTCAGCATGCTCTATCATTTCCTCCTTGTATTTTGTGAATCACTTTTTTTCAATATTATTATTCTTAGCCACTCAGAAAAAGACACGGGATACTTAATGAGGCTACAGAATTACTTATAAAAAATCTTTAATTAACCTGAACCACTTCATATTGTATGTCACATAAAGAGCAAATGTTGCCATGCTGAACATATTAAAAGCAATCAAAATCCAAATTAATTCAATATCTTTCAGCTAATTAGAAAAGCCTCTGAAGTCTCCAGAATTATTCAACAGGGGAAATCCTTTTGCAAAGGAAAATCCAAAACAGGACACTATAAAGGATTTTGGATTGGTATTTTTAATTAAGAAAGCTAAAGGTAATTTCCAATGATTTTTTAATCAATCTTGAGTGGCAATAGCTGGTCAATGAAACTCCAAAAGGATATAAAGTGCATTCAAAAAGTATTCAGACCTCTTCATTTTTGTCAATTGTTTTATGCTGCAGCCTGATTCTACAGTTGTTGAAATTCATTTTTTTCTCTCTTTAATCTATATTTGTTATCCCATAATTCCAAAGTGAAAACAGAATTTTAGAAATGTCTGTAAGTTTATTAAAAAGAAAAAAATGAAATATTACATTGGCATAAGTATTTAGATCCTTCACTTAGTTGAAGCACTTTTGGCAGCAATTACAGCCTAGTCTTTTTGGGTATGATGTGACAAGTTTTGCACACTATGATCAGAGGATTTTTTGGCCAGTTTTCCTTGCAAATCCTTTCAAGTACAGTCAGGTTGGATGGTGATGATCAGTGGACAGTCACTTTCAGGTCTCTCCAGAGATGTTCAATAGAGTTCAAGTCAGGGCTCTAGTTGGACCATTTTTGGACATTCACAGTTATCCATAAGTCACTCCTGTGCCATCTCGGCTGTGTGCTTAGGATCATTGTCATAGTGGAAAGTGAATCTTCAGCCAAGTCTGAGGTCCTGAGCATTGTGGAACAGGTTTTCATTGAGGATATTCCTGTACTTTGCTCCATTCAGCTTAACCATAGGTGGACTCCAATCAAGTTTTAGAAACATGTCAGTAACGATCAAGAGAATGGGAGGCATTTGACCTAAATTTTAAGTGTTGCTGCAAAGAGTCTGAATACTTATGCCACTTGATATTTCAGGTTTTTTTATTTTTAATAAATTTATAGACATTTCTAAAATTCTGTGTTTACTTTGTCATTATGGGTTACTGACTGCAGATTAATGAGAAAAAAAATGAATTTCATAACAAAATTGACAAAAGTAAAAGGGGTCTGAATACTTTCTGAATGCACCGTATGTAAAATTACTTTCCTTATTGACAATTCTACCATTGTTGCCCTAACAAAGATATCATCTCAATATGAACTCTAGAATTTTCTGGCATACATGGTTAACTTTGCTTTATGTCACTTACCAATTCAGGACAGCCTTTAATAATTTTACATTTGAAGAAGATTTTGCATTACCAGTCTTCCTGCAATATTAAATAGCCTCTACATTTTGTAAGCTATGAGACAGTAAACTGCAATGGGCCCTAATCTCAGATCATGTCTACTCAATGAAGCCTATTTTTTTCCCACAAGGCACTATATATATTTTATCTACATATTTCAGTGCACTCTTGAAAGCAAATAATTAATATATTGCTCATGGCCAAAAAAACCCCACAAATCATGTCTTTTTGTAAATCTTTTCACCAGATATAGCACTCTGGCACAAGAAAAATAAATGTATGCAAATTTTCTAAGAGGTCATGGACAGACTCAACCAGAGTTACAGATGCACTCA
This sequence comes from Laticauda colubrina, assembly GCA_015471245.1. Classification (NCBI taxonomy): domain Eukaryota; kingdom Metazoa; phylum Chordata; class Lepidosauria; order Squamata; family Elapidae; genus Laticauda; species Laticauda colubrina. The sequence goes on from BLBF01000032.1 coordinate 16,436,749, forward strand.
TCTAACATTACAGGTGACAGAGATGGACAGTCCAGTCCAAGACTTTCTATGCAAATGTCAATGCAAATGACACTAATTCTGTAAACAATGGTCTTGGACCAGTCACTCCCATTCAGCCTAAATTTTCCCAGTGTGTTACTTCTGAAAAACTGTCTACCTCCCAGAAGAAATGGGCAATGTAAATGTGATTAAATACAACAGGAGGGAGAACTGGAAACACTTGATTTCATGGTACTGCATCACTTTCAATTCAAAGTAACCTTCCCTGGAAATAAAATAGCCAGATGGGAAATCTAATTTTGACTTTATATTCAGGTATAACGAGGAACCATGGAATCCTGTTCCAAAGTGATACTTTCAAGTAAATGTTCCCAGAGGATTAATATAAATAAGGTAATATTTCTGTTTGCTTTTTAATTTAAGCTTTTTTTACATTCAGTAACTATTACATGTTAAAAACATGCCAATAAAGAAGCTTTACTTTTATTAATAAAGTAATTAAAACCCAAAAACGTCTTACAAGACTTTTCACTTACATACATGCCCTTCAGTTCGGTGGATGCTTGTTGGAAAGCTGGCACCATTCTTTTGCAAACTCCACACCCTAATACAAGATATAAGGGAAGAAATACTCACTTTTAAATTTATCTATAAAGCAAACTGAATGAACAAAGTTCCTCCATGCAATATGCATGCGTGTGATTGCAGAATGAAGGACTCTTCATTAACGGTCATGGATCATAATTATAGCAATCATATGTCCTTTATTATAAAGGATATTCCTTCACAAAAATGTCTTTTAGATTTATTTACTTGTTCAAAAACTCACTTTTGTCTTTTATTCTGGGTCTTTAAATTTTATTGTACAAATAGTATGATGTAATGCACAGCCTTTTATTTTGTGTAAAAATTATGGAAATCAAGTTCCTTTAAAAAAATGTCCATATATTATTTGACATTATTTTTATTAAAATATGCATTTTGTAAAGTTTATCTTAATTTTTGATTCCTCAATCTCTACTTTCCTTTGTAAAACAAAGTTACAAACATTACAATATTTTATTATTATGAACCTTTTTAAGTTTTTGATTCCTCAATCTCTACTTTCCTTTGTAAAACAAAGTTACAAACATTACAATATTTTATTATTATGAACCTTTTAAAATTTATCCCTTTTTCAGGTTTGTCCTTTACTTTTTCCCCATGAAAATATGGTCACTATAATCATAGTCTACCATGGCAGTGTAGTGCACATTCATAGATGTTTTTGCAACTTCCCTGGAAGATCTAGAACCTAATTCTTTCTGCTCCTAGTCTTGCACCTTAACCAGTACACCATACTGGTTCTCATACTTTGTGTATGCATATGCTTTAAAATGGATACATTATTCCTGACTTGCCAAAATTATTTTTGAGTTAAACATTTCTCCTGACCTTTATACACCCAAGTGCTCAGCAATCAAAAACCTATTTCATAATATTACCTTTCTTATGGCCGTGTCACACTGCCCAACGGATGCAAAGAGGACACAACGGAAGAGAAAAATGTTCCTTCCGTTGTATCCGCGCTCAAAAGGGGCGAAAATTTGTATAATTGGAGTGGATGAAACGGACGCAGGGAGGATGCAGGGAGGATGCAAAGCGGATGCGGAACGGAAGCACAGAGGATGCAGAACGGATGGCGCGTTCGCAGGGATTCGGGGGGGTCTCAGGAGAGTGGGCGCAGAACGGAAAAAACGGATACAGAACGGATGAACAGCGGATGAAGCGGGTGCACAGCGGAAGCCTAGCAGATGCACAGCGGAAGCGGAACGGATGTTGCGCGTTAATTGCGCGTGCAGGGGGGATGCATTGCGCAAGTCCCCCGGATATAAAGGGAAGCAGCTCGCACGTGGCCAGTATTCCAAGGGAAGACCTGCTGCTGGACACTTTGAGTTCCTTGCCTACTCTGCCTACATGTCTGCCTCCAAGCCTGCCTCCAAGCCTGCCTCCCAGCCTCCTGGGCAGCCTCCTTGCCAGCCTGCCTTCCAGCCTCCATTCCAGCCTTGCTGGCAGCCTGCATTCCAGCCTTGCTGCCAGCCTGCCTTCCAGCCTCCTGGGCAGCCTCCTTGCCAGCCTGCCTTCCACCCTCCCTGCCAGCCTCCCTTCCAGCATTGCTGCCAGCCTGCCTTCCAGCCTCCCTGCCAACCTGTCTGCCTGCCAGCCTTGGTGCCTGCTTTCCTGCCAGCCTTCCTGCCAGGCTTCCTAACAGGCTTCCTGCCAGCTTTGGTGCCAGCCTTCCTGCCAGCCTCCCTGCCAGCCAGCAACCCCACAACCATGGGGAAGAAGCGAAAGGCTCAGCAACCTGCCGCCATCCCTACAGCTACCCGGAGGTCCAGCAGCACAGGCAGCAGCCCTTCCCAGGCCAGGCACAGAGTCATCGGGCGACACCGTTGCCACCAGTTCCACTGATGGCACCGATGCCACCCACGCCAATGATGCCACCGACGACATCGATGCCAGCCACGCCACTCCTCAGCTCGCTGCACAGCAGGCAGTCCCACTACACTACTCCTTCCTCCATCCCATAGCCAAGCCCGGCCTCAGTACATCTGTCCTTAGTACTGGGACTGACACCCCATGGCATGGAGGAAGGACCTCTCAGCATCGCGGGGATGAGCCAGCTGTCCGACACCTTTCTGAACACACCGTCCCCTGTTGTCCTCTCGGGGCCAGGCACTCCATCAGCACCTCAGACCAGCACTGCAGCAGCACCCACCTCCAGAGCACCTGCACCCTGAAAATTAGACTGGGCACACACCTCCGAGTGACCAAGCGGAGTACCAGAGACTGGCTGCCTGGATATTTTTGGACTTTATTTGGACACTTGACTTGGTTCATGTTTACTTTTCAGGTTGTTATTAATAAAGTTTATCTTTGTTTCACACGCTTGCTTCATTATTTTTTTTCTATAAAGTCTGGGTGGAAACTTTTAGAAATGGTTTAAGCTTTTGCATGCTTGTGGGATGGGTTAAGATAGCTGTGGGATGGGCAGGGATACCTTTGGGATGGGTTAAGATAGCTGTGGGATAGATAAATCTCCAGTGCAAGCATAGTGGGACTGTATGGTCCACCCTCCCAGCTGCCACCCCTATGGCCCTTATCAATTACAATGTAAGCATTGATCCACACATGTCAACATAAATACAACTCTTTATTAAACGCCCTGTTCATTGTAGGCCAACCAAACATACATGGCCCAATCTCATCCGTGTGATGAGACAGGCTGAAGGAAGCATCCATTAATCATCTATCATCCTGTCTTGCCACTCCACCGCTCCAGCTGGGGAGTTGCACCAGTCTTTCAGAAGGTTGCGCTGCTTCTTCGCCTCACATGAGGCTCTGTTGGGGCCTTGCACATCCTCAGTGTTGATCAGGTTTCGCCCTTGCCTCCATTCCCCAGGCTGCATGTCCCCATTGCCTTGCTGGAGGTCCACGAGCCTGTTCTGCAAGACTGGGTAGCGGGTGCGCATGAGATTGTGCAGGATGCAGCAAACTTCCACGATCCTCCTCATGCTCTGTGGGCAATGCTGCATGGTGTTGAGAAGTACCTGGAACCTGTCGGCCAGGATGCCAAAGGCGTTCTCCACCACCTTGCCCTGGACAGCCTGTAGTTGAAGATCCTCTCTTCACGGGTGAGGTATTTGGAGGTGTAGGGCTTCATGAGGTAGGTTGTGAGGGAGAAGGCGTCATCCCCCACGATGAAGTAGGGCACATCTTGTGTGTCGTTGGGCAGCGGGTCTGGATCTGGGAAGCCCACCATGAGGTTGCTTTCCAGCCCCTCCTTGAGGTGACTGTCGTTGTATACCTGGGCATTGGAAGATGAGCTGTTGCCTGAAACATTGATGTACATGAATTTGTAATCAGCATCGACCATGGCGAAGAGGATGATGCTGAAGAAGCCCTTGTAGTTGAAATAAGTGGACCCCGAGTTGGCTGGAACCTTGCAGGCCACGTGCTTGCCATCGATGGCTCCAACGGTGTGGGGTAAGTTCTGCTTCTGATACCACTGCTCTGCAACTTTCTTCCATCCTTCTTCAGTGGTGGGGCACTGGAGGAGCTCCTCCTTGTATTCTTCGAGGATGGCCCACACCACTTCTCTGACCACAAAGCTGATGGTGCTGGGTGGCACCCTCCAGCCATACTGCATGCTCCTGTAGGGGGCCCCTGAGGCCAGGTGGTGCAGAGTGAGTGCCACCCTGAGCCCAGGTTCCAGGCTGGGTGGGAAGTTGGTTTTTGTCTTGCTCAACCTGGGTGTCAGCCGCTGCAGAAGTTCGTCAAACATGGCTGGAGGCATATTCATGAAGTTCTGGAACGCACGAGTGTCTTCGCTCCTGAGCTCCACCATCAGCTTGTCGTAAAGTTGGTACTGTGCTCTTCTGGCGAACCATCTTTGGACCCAGACTTTTTTTGGGTGCCTCCTTTTCTTGCCGTAGTAGAGTTCCCAGAGACTGTTGATGGTTTCGCAGTGATGCAGAAGGATGTTGGCTGCCAAAAGGATTTTGTCGCAATCCATGGTGGAGATGACTGGATGCTGTGGAAGAGGAAGAGGCAGATGAAGGCTGCAGAGGTCTGCACCGCTGGGCTGCTGGTCTGAAAGTGCGATGCAGATGAGTTGCTCCGCCTTTTGAGAGGCAGTATAGGTGTCCCTTTGCATCCTCTAGGCATCCTCTAGGCATCCTTAATATCCGAGATAGGTCCCCTCTACGAACGTTTTTTCCGTTTTAAAAGCTTTGTTTCCGTTCTGCATCCGTTCTGCGTCCGTTCTGCTTCCTCCCTGCGTCCGAGCGGATGCGAGTTGCGTGGATGCGGAACGGATGCCTAGCGGATATAGCGGATGCGTAACGGATGAGTAGCGGATGCAGAACGGACGAACTGGATACATTTTCCGCGCAAAAGTTTTAGGCAGCCTAAAACTTTTGGAGTGGATGAAACGTCCATAAACGGATTCTGGACGGATTGAGAGGAAGCCAAACGGAGGCAGGGAGTACATCGTGTTTTAGAACGGATGGCAAGATTTTTTTTCCGTTTTGCTTCCTCTTTACATCCGTTTTTGCAGTGTGACAGGGCCTTTAGATTCATTCCAAATGTGAAGTGAAAAAGATGGATTAGAAACCATGAACTTGTATGTACCATCACTATGAAATACACAGAATGAAATTGTTTTTAGAAAAATCATTTTCAAGTACATGAGGGTATTAATGAAGCACCTTTCTGCAACTTTTTAAAGTAGCGGTATCTTTTCTGAGGCTTGCGTGACAGGCCTCTTCTGTCACTACAGTAACTTTAAAGAGTTGCAAACCAAATGTTTAATATATATCCTGGACCTTTCAAGGAAATGTTTTAGAAGGAAGCCCAAGGTCTTGCCCAGCCCTAACACACTCATAGATGGTTGAATGAACATGTGATCTTTCAGAGAAATACAAATACCACCCATGTTCAGTGTTTCTATCCAAAATAACATTTTGCACAGAGAAAGTAACTAGAACAAGAAAAACACTGCTAAGGCAGCTAATAATTGGTGGCCATATTTGAATACATTTATCCTTAATTGTAGCAATTTTCAAAGCTTTTAACCATTGCACTAGTTTTTCAGCCAGAATTATTTCCAAAATTTTAATTACTATCATTTCAATTAGCTTTTTAGAATATTACAACAGTAAATTTTGCAGCTAGAAACAGGAGCTGATTCAATTATTGCATCAATATATAGAAATAATGATCAATAAACCAACAGCAGGACTACTTCTGAAACACTGCTGCATTATCTTCCTATTTTCTTCAAGAAAATGGACCTTTTGATTTGAGTAGTTGGGGTTTGCCACCAAAAATAGGGCAATCTGAGATCAATTCTGCTAACACTAACTCTAGAAAGCTGGAGACTTATATAATTTACAGGAATATAGTGCTACCAATAGAATATATTCATTGTAAGTTTTAATAAATATTATTATAAATAAATAAATTAATAATAATAGTATTTTAAAAATAGGTTTATATAAATCCCTTGTAGTATTCTATTTTTCCTTCCAGTGGGGAATTAGAAGATTAGAGGAGTTTTGGACAGGTTCTTCAGAAATGTCTTATGATTCATTTATTAAGTGAATATTTGAAGTTGCAATAAAGTCAGTCCCAGAGAAGATGTAACCTTTAGAAAGTAAAAGTCAGACTTTCTCCCAGATATAATTTTAAATATAAGATAAGGTTAACGTCATTTAGACAAGCAAACTAAGCAAGGCTCTGGCAGGGATCTACCTTTTACTGATAATAGTTTTAAGATGTTTTGCCTGGAAATGGTCCAATACTGATAACGGGTATTTTCATACTAATCCAGGTCAGAAAATGCTAGCTATGGAAAAGGATTCTCAATCTGTTATGATAGTTTTATATACTTGAGGAGAAACTACTGAAGCAGGAAAGTCAGACCAGAGAGGCTGTTTATTTCACTGCAACCACTGGTACAAAAACACAGTGAAGCTCATGTGCCCAGTGATGTACAATTGGTTCATAAAAGCAGAATTTCTGGACTAATAGCAATATATACAAGATCTTAAAAAAAGAAAAATAAAGAAACCCTATAGCTCAAAATCTATTAGGTAGTTGGAATCATGGATGCATAGAATTTTATTTTCAAAACCATTAGTTGTATTAGCCATATTTATGCTGTTTATAATATATTATTGATCTGTTTGCTCCAGTCTATTCATCTTGTTAATGTTTGTTGTATAATTGCAATTTCCTTTCTCTGTATATATTTGTAGATTTGCGCGCACACATATCCTCTTGTTCCTATTTCAATTTGCTGACTCCATGCCTAAGCAACCTAGGGTTTGCTCATGAGTTCTCAAATCTTATTTGATTAAAAAGGAATTTAGCTGAAGCGTTTTTCATAATATTAAACATAAAAGCAGTACTGTAGCCCCAGTGTTACTTTGATTACTTAGGAGCCATAACCTTCAAAGAAGATCCTCCATAAGTATCTAGAAGCATTTGACAGCAGAATCAGAAGACAGATTTTTCATTAAAAGAGGGGGCAAAGCCAAGTCTTCTGAATTAGAAACTGACTAGTTGTATATAATGAGATAGTCTGAAGGACAAGACAATACTTCTAAAATCTATGAATATCAAATTAAGTGTTCTGTTTTTTTTTAATGTTAGGTGAATTAAAATCAACTTTTGGAGATGAAGATTGGTGATTAAGATCTAAATTGGCCCACGTTAAATAAATAAAGCCAGTAGAACAGAATCATCTGTTTCATGAAGATCTATTTCACTTACTCCTAGTACATAGAATAACAGGGTTGGAAGGAACTTTGGAGATCCTCTAGTTCAGCCCCTGCTGAAGAGGAGACTCTATGCCATTCTGGACAAAGGCTACCCAATCTTTTCTTAGAGACGTCCAATGATGGAGTACCCACACCTTCTGGAGGTAAGTCGTTCCACTGATTGTTCTGTCAGGAAATTTCGAGGTTGGATCTCTCTTTAATGACCTTTAATGACAACTTACTTCTTGTCCTGCTCTCAGGTGTTTTGGAGAATAAGTTGACTCCTCCTTCTCTGTAACAGAAGTACTGGAAGACTGCCATTATATCACCCCTAGTCCTTCTTTTAGTTAGACTAGACATGCTCAGTTTCCTAAATCGTTCATCTTATGATTTAGCCTCCAGACTTTCATCTTTGTTCAGTTCTTTTCTTAACTCTTTCTAAGATCTCAACATCTGTTTTGTATATGGTGACCAGAACTGGATGCAGTATTCCATTTAACACCATTGCAGAATCAGGAACACCAGAATCTAAAAATACTTGGGAGGAGAGATTCTTGTCCCCAAAAAGAATATAAGCTTTGAACATATTCAAACGAACAATGTAGAAATGAGTTATAAAACCATGCTGGGGAAACCTGCTTAGGGGAATGCCCAAACTGAATGACTCAGATATACTTTGTAAGAAAGTAATTCATAGCAGAAAATAAGTTATTTGCTAGTGAGTAAAAAAGAGGAAGAAGGCTTTTTAATATCATAGCCTGAAGGAATTATTTATAAGACTAAAGCAAACATTATAACTTCAACCAACATAAAAACAGCGGTCAATTGCAAGACATGCTGTGAACCAGGAAACAGCCAGGCTTTTCTGAGATAAATCTAAAATTTACAAAGAGCCTACAGAAGTTTCAGAGAACAGTATTGAAGAGTAAATATGCATGAAAGACAAATATGCTATGTCCTAGAAATAAACAGTATTCTGAAAGGATTATTTAAAAGCTTATCACCTTAAGGGGAAATTGTGGGTTTTTGCCTTTTTACAAACAACACCATTCCACATATATCCGATATGATTCCGCATATATCCAATAACATGAATTAAATTTCATTCTGCTAGTTCCTGGCTCTCTTGGTCAATGGCTAGAATGCCACTATATTCAGCCATGACAAGATAAAATCAACTCTTGCAGGTAAGTAGTTTCTTGTGGAGCAATGTAAATATATTATGTAGCATCTTCATAACAATGCAAAGTATTTTTGCTGAGAAACACCACATATCTATTTAATACAGTTATGCATTCACTTTCAGATTTGTTACAACCTGATTCCATGCTTCTTTTTTCCCCTTTTGCTACAAATTCATTTTTTGGAACTTAACAAAGTTACCTGTTCATGTGGTAATCCAACCCTTGCTCGCAGAATATAAATAATTTGCAATGATAAAACAGAGAGATCTCATTGACAGTGTTTTTCATTACTGAAATGTAAAGCAGCTTTTGCCAAGCTGGTATCTTCCAGATGTGTGTAGTGTGCAACTCCTATCATTCTTAGTCCAGAAACAGGACATAAATGACTCTGTTTGTTGAGAAATTTGATATGTTTCCTAAACATGAAACAGAACTATACTACAAGATTGGAAACAGAAATCTGGAGAAACATGTTCCTAGGGGCATGTAGTTCTCTAACAGTGTGTGTTAGATAGCACCACTGTGGTCAGGAAAAACACTACCATTATTTGTTGTGACTTTGCCAATTTCATGTCTGGCTACAAAAGAAATTCAAGTGAAATTATGATTTCAATACATCCTGAAGATACTGGTTTCCTGTCAATACTATATAACTTTAAAAAAAGGAGATGTAGAAAGAATTCACTTCTCTGATAATTTGCAATTCAATAATGTGAGTTACTTTGATTAAAGAATATTATGAAATACACTCCCAGTTTTTCTAAAAAAAAAAAAAAAAGGCTGATAGAACCATGAAACATATTCAATTGTTTTCCTATGGAAGATGAAGCTGAGGCTTTAAATTTCAGGCCTATGTCAAATAAAAAAATTGGAGATTAATTTGGCTTTCATTGATTCATCCTAATTATAATTGGGAATAAAGATTCATAAGGGTTTTTTTTCCTCCTGATAAAAGCTTCATTGATGGTTTTGGCCCCTTTTAACACCATGAGATACTGCAACAAAGACAGGCAGGATGTTCGGTATCACTAGGATCAGAGTTAAGGAAATGAATTATGTGATATGTTTTTGACATGCCTGCAGTCCTAGATTCTAATCACTCACAATGAAAAGCCTTTATTCCTCACAGAGGCTCACAGAAGAAAAAGATATCCATATGGCTACCAATAGTAAAGTAGTTATTCAATGTGCTATCAGACACAAAAGTACCTAGATTAAAAAGACAAATATGCCCACCAATTGAGTTTGTCTGCTGGCGACAGCATCCATGCAGTATTTTTGTCAGCCTTACAGCTGTAGCTCAACACTGGGAGTTTTTTTTCTATATTTTTTTTCCTAATTTAGCCAAAACTCTGAAATTTCCAGATGGTCTCTAATTCACTTAGGCAGCTTAGATTGCATATTCTAATTTACATAGACAGCTAAGATCAGCTTAGGTTGGCTGTTACCTGATAAATTTGCAGGAGCAATTTTTGTATATTTTTACTGGAGGAACAGGGGTGTGGCTGGCATTATTTCAAACTTGAGAAGGCAGAGATTAAAAAAAAAATCTATTGAATAGCTACTGCTGTTTCAGAGAACTCTCCAAGGTATCATTTTATTTATTTTTGATGGGTTCTCTTTTACAATGATTGCTGGTTGGGGCAGGATATTATCCTCTTGACATGTCCAAGCCATTTTGAGAATGATGGCAGGACAAGATAACTACAGATCCTTAAATTACAACAGGAGCAAATGGGTATTTGAAGAAAGTTTATTGAATTTAAGAATAGTTTGAACACATTGAAAACTAGAAATAAATGTGCAAGGTCCACTTGAACCTGAGTGTCCATTTTTTGCATACTTTTACCAGAGAAAAAGAGTAAAAGAACATCATTTGAAATATTTTTATACTATACTGCTATGTTTATAGTGAATTATGGAATAAAAACTGAGGAATGAAGAATATCAAATGCAGAGTAATGAGCAGATAGTGAATGTGTGCTGTCAGTTTTCTGTGAACAAATGGAATAATTTAACAGTGGTACACAAATATCAGTAAAGGGGCTGCCAAATTTTTAAAAATATTGTATTACTCACAAGGGGCATAGAACATCAGCAGAACAGGTTTATCTTCTTTCTTCAGAAGTCTTTTCAGTTCCTTAAAACAAAAAGAGAAAATAAAAAATATGAGATTTAAGAGTCTTTACTTCACATATTTTAGCTAAAATTCCAACAAATATTGGAGCCATTTGATAGTACTGCCAAATAGTTTGTGATCTGGTTGTTATCATTAAATCTTCAATTAAAAAGCTACAAACAAATGGATGATTTGTTATCAACTAGGGCTCAAACACTACTTACTGAAGTTCCCACACTTAAAATACCTACATTTAAAAGTGCAACCAAAATGTGCAACCAATTCCAAGATTAGAAACTTTATTATAACCACTGCTAGTGTTTGCTTTCAAAATACTTTTAATAAGAGTGTACTAAAACCATCCTTGAGGTATCAGACTAATAAGACTAAACTCTCAGACTAAACTCTAATCAGACTAGCTGGATAAATCAACTAAGCTTATTACTACTTCATTATGACCCCAATGTGCTAGTACTACTTGTACAGATTTTTATATTGGTGCTGAAAAGATGTGGATTTGAATTATGCATTACTATGCAAGGATAGAATGCATTGGCCATATATAAGTAACCATGTAAGACTTATGAACACAGTTTACAAAACTCAGTAAACCATTTCTAAAGATTATATTTCAATTGAAACTTATAGTTTAATTCACTAAACCTAAGAGTTTAACTCTCTCCCAGCCTTATACATCAATAGGATCAGATGTTGATTACAATGCAGCTCTGCTTCTTATATACATTATGAGGCATCTAAATTCATATACACAAAGTATAGACCATGCCTCAAAACAGGATGAGCCTTTCCAATCTCACTCATATAGCTGTCTATACTGCAAAAGACAAGACTATAGCACCAACAAATTCTAATGTTTTATTGATGGATAAATCCAAAACATATTAAAGAGTTGACTTTGCACTTGTATTTAAGACACTTAAATGATTGATGTTCTCTTTTAGAATTAGCTCTTTAAAACACAACAATGAAATTTAAAATCATGATGTATCGAATAACCAACTGTGATAGTTAAAAAATAATGCAGTCTTTGAATTGGCTACTTAGGTAACACTTTAACAACCGAGACTTAATTTAATTAAAGATCACAGAAAAGTCCTTGGGTCTTGCCAGTAGACCAATACCATATATTTCTTGGATTAGAAGCCTTGATAGGGCCCATTAGTCACTGTATTTATTATCTGAATATTTATCTTTTGCAATATTCTTCACATTTTATTAATATTGTATTAATTGTAAGATCTTTTTATTGTAAAATTTATTTGCCATAGAAGTACATCTTGCTTAACAATCATTTGTTTATCAGCTGTTCAAAGTTACAATAGCACTGGAAAAAGGGACTTGTGACTGGTTCTCACACTTATGACCATTGCTGCATCCCTGTGTCAGAAGATTATGATTTTAGTGTTTGGCAACCCTCATGCATTTACGATGTTAACAACATCCCATGATCACCCTTTGAAAGTTTCCCAATCCGCTTCTCACAAGCAAAGTCAATGGGAAGCCAGTGGGAAGTTGCAAATTGTGATCACATAGTGTCTTGCTTGACAACCATGGTAATTTGCTTAACAACTGCAGCCAAGACTGCTGGAACTGCTGTTGTTAAGTTGGTGTGATCATAAATTTTGTTTAATGACTGCTTCACTTAGTGATGGAGTTGCCAGTTCCAATTCAGTGTAGTGTTAACTGAGGACTACGTGTAAACTTCTTAGCATATTTTTAGGACAACATTTCTTCCCTCTGTGGTTTTGTTTTAATTCTTTGCTTTCCCAGCTATATGGAGAAGATTTTATAGAACAATAATTTTATTGAAATAAGTACTGCTTTGACTTTCTCTTGCTTTTCATCTTATTGTTCAACAAAAAAACACAACCAATAATTTAAATTGTTAATGTACAATTCATACATAGTGGGAAACCATTATGCCCCATATAAATAAATTGCAATAATTTGGAAGCTTCTGTGCAATGGATTCTTAACTACACAGAAACCTAATATCAGAAAAAAATACTTCTGATTGTAAACTTACCTGTTTTTCCTGTGACATTATAATTTAGCAAATAATATGTTCAGACATGCAGAAGGTAAAGACCTATTTAATGTTGGCTCATTTTTGTTGCCATTGTTGAAATATTATACAGTTCAGAATTCAAACATATTCAAGAACCATGGTTTGTTCAATGTCAAAAGCAGGAACTTCTAGTCCTATCTATGGACCCAAGAAGGAAGAATATAGGAGCCAAAGAAACTATGCTAAGATAAAACTGTTGATATTATACAGACCTTAACATATATTATTCAGGGGCAGCAGATGATAACAAACATTATTTTAAAATAAGATGAAGAATCTTTGGTTGATAACTGTATATTCAGGATGTTTGTCAAATTCTTTTTAAGAATGCAATCAAACAGAAAAAATAACTTGTTTCCTTTAACCAGAAACCGACCCAAGATAATAGGAAGACACCAAGAGTTTTTTAAAGCTACCACGATGAGAAAGACAACATTTCAAATTGAAAATAAGCCCTAGAGAACCTGCAACTGAGAGCAGAAAGGTGAACATTAAAAATTAATCTTCTGACAAACGTGAATGTCAAAGTAATTGTTGCTAATAGTGGAATGAAAGCTAAGAAACTGAAATGACTATGAATACCAGCAAGAGAGTAATCAATTAAAATTTAAATTTGATTAGAATGGAAAGAAAAATAGACACTAGAGAAGGAGCAGCAAGTACAGCAATGTTAGGTTTCATAATAAGAATATAGAACTTAATGCAGTATAGAACAAAATTAAGATTGCATGAGTTCATCTAAAAATATTCAATGCCCTTGCCAAATTTGTCCATATTAAGTACTAAAATCTGTTTCCTCTAAAATCATAGAACTTTCTAATGACCCTTAAGTATACCACTAGTCCTTCAAACCTAGAGGCGAGGGATGCTTCTCTACGTCTTTATATTGGCTGTGGTTTACATCAGAGTTTTGAAAATCAATACGTCAGCATTCTGAGAACCAAACACAGAATATATTAATGCTTAGTTATATAAGAGCAACTGAGACACATAGTCAACTTTTAGAGACCACGGGTTACACTTCTTAATTAATTTTGCTCCCTAATATGATTTATTTCAAGCATCTACAGCAAGTCATTTTTTTTTATAATCTATATAAAAACAGCTAGGAAACCTTGACCTCTGATTGTTCAGCTTGGAGGCTAGATATGCAGTATGGTCTTCTCCAATTCGAAGAGATACTGTTCAGCAGGCTGAGGCAAAGAGGCAGTCCTGGAACCAGCAAAATCTGGGGGCTGGACAGGAGACAGATTGTATCTGTCCTCAGGGTGGAAGAGATTGCCACCTCTTGAATTGGCCTTTTTAGCCACACTAGAACCTGTTTTAGGACCTCTTTTCAGAGCATGATACCATAGTCTTTCGAGACTGAAGAATGCCAATGATAAAACATTCAGAGAATCTCTTGGTTCCCAATCAATTAACAGTTTGATCAATCATTTCTAGGAGAAAGAGGTTTAATGTCTGCATAAAAGTGCATATTTTGAATGAATACAGGAAGCTGCTTATGCTATCAGATGGTTAGTTGATTGAACAATGGTGTTGCCTTCACTGAATGTCAACAGCTCTCCCTGGTTTCAGAGGTATGGTAGCCTCTACCAACCCTATCAAGAGATGTTGACTCTGAACATTCTTCATATAGTTCTGCACACTTTCATTCATTCTTCAAACCTTTTCTTTAATCTCAGCCAGAACCTACCAATCATTTGTCCAGGCAGTATCATTAGCTAGCAAGCTATTAAGCTCCATAATCCCATGCTGAAGGCATTAATGCATTTTATACCAAGACAATTAGAAGCTGCAGTTTTCAAGGACCCTTCAGTCAAAGAAGCCAACATAAATTTAGTCACTCGTAGTGGCAGCTCAAGATGAAATATGCTCTGGGGTAAGATTCATGCTATTATCTTAGCAGATTCTGAAATAAATCCATAGCTAGCATGAGATGGTGCCCAATCAGGGTCTCCTTTCCTATTCTACTGAACAAATATGCTCAATGTATTTTAGCTTGCAGTGTATTCAGTTTGCTAGACTCGATCTCAAAACATGCCAGAATAAAAATGCCCATTCCTGATATTTATGTATATGTTTTTTAAAATGTCCTCTAATGTTAATTACAATTCAAGGGAGCTTACCTTTTCACTGTCAATATGGACAACATCTTTGGCTTCAGGATCTTCCTCCCACAATGGAGCTCCTTCAGGATCCTTTAGAAAGGCAACCAGTGACTAGAAAAGAAGATACAGCCCTTTAATCACAATTACAATAGATCTGACAAATGCTGTCTTGGTCTTTCAGACACTAGAAATAGAAATATTTGGCTTGCTTTTCCAGTGAAGATTTTAAAGAAATTCTGTCCCCTGATATGTTTCTGTTTAAAAGCAGATTCATAGTATTGAACCAAAACATGGCATTTTTAGTAATTTCTTTAAGGATTAGAATTGGGAGAAGGCCATGCTGAATGTCTGCCTGCCTGCCTGCCTCATCTACTGCAAAATCCATCTCATCTAAGTGACTGGGCAGTTTACAATAAAGCTACTAGTCAGTCTGTTCTGAGGACAAGGACAAAGGAATGTAAACCTCTACAGTTCCATGGTGGAAAACTAAGATAAAAATTGAATGTTGTACAATAGAAATATCTGGTTACTGAAAGACTATGAATTGTCCAATGTACTAGAATAGAACTTGACTATTTCTTATAAGCTGAAAATTAAGTACAACTTCAGTTTCAATTACCTGTATCTCAAGATCAATGCTTATGTTTTATTATAGTCTTAGCATACACATCTTTCTCTATATATGGTATAGTTATGTATCCATTTTTTAAATTAAATGTTCGATCATTTATTTACTAGATCTATGTTCCAACTGTCATTTTAGAGCTCAATATGATGTAGAGAGCACTCTCTCCTTTTCTCCCCACAGCACTATGTGATGGGGTTATTAACAAGAGTATCTCTAGAAGATAAGAGTCACAAAAGCTTTTTCTAAAAACAAACATAGATTCCATGGCCAAATTTTCTTCGTATATCTATTCAGCGGACCTTAAAATCATGAAAACATATGGGAATTAGCAATTGTAAAGAGTGCTGGAATAGGAAGGTTATAGTTTGCTTCAAAATAAGATGTGGTTTGGCTGCTTTACCTACCTTGTTTTCATATATGATATTTTTGGTCTGTACTTTTGCTTGAAATTAGGGCATGATGCTTAATGTATCTGTATTTTATGACCAGCATGCCTATTCTTTGGGTGATGCGTACAATGTGTGTTGCCCATTTTAATTTTCTAGCAATAGATGACTGACATATGGTGCATGGAAAGTTTACTTGTATATTCTGAGACTCACTGGTCTGCCTTTGTGGAAATGCATGTTTTGTATAACTGATCACACCATTCTGTAAGCCTGTTCACAATATATGTGCAAGGTTCCAAATATTGCTCAGTCCCCCAAAATAATGTGGGACAGAAAGGCATGGTGCTGTTTCTATCCAATATATACAAGGAATTTCTTTTCACTGAAAAAGTATGACAAGTTAAAATGGCTTGCTTTTGTCAAGGATAATAAACCCAACCAATTCAGCAACTCCGAATTCAACAACTCCGAAACTTCTAGCTTTCTCAAAGAACAGTTTTATTGAGTATTTTCATTTGTGCTGAAATTTAAGAAAGCTGAAAGTCTTGGAGTTGCTCAATTGGTTGGGTTCATTACTCAGAACATTGACACCTACCTACCTACCTACCTACCTACCTACCTTCCTTCCTTCCCTCCCTCCCTCCCTCCCTCCTTCCTTCTCTTGAGAACAAAAACTATATCCTGTGTATCATTCATGTGAATGCAGAGAGTCCTATCCAGTTATTTAGATGCACTGCACACACCCTTTGGCTTTCTCTGCTTATCCTCAGATTTATCAGTATAAGTTTTCCTTGGGGCAGTCCTGAGGGACAGGGAGGAACTAATCTTTCAAGTGTTAAAGAAACTGGCTGCATTATTTCGCTTCAGAAATTCCTGCATACCAAATTCATGTGCTAGATCTAGAATCTTTAACATAGAGGCCACAAACATTTCTCTTGGGACTCCAGCCTTCTTGATTATTTTAAATAAATCCTCCTTTAATGTAAAAATAACTGGATACTTAGCATGTTGCAAAATTCCCTGTATTCAATATAAACAGAACTGAAAAAGATTTCATTCCTGAAGTTATAGTAGAAGAGGCAGTGTGTTGCTATTTTCTCAGTTTACTATTATTCTCTGATACTTAAACTCATCTTAAAAACAATGGGAGATCTAAAGTCAAGGTAGTTTCTACAATCCAAAGTTTGTAAGGCAAGCTAAAAGCTGAGGAATTAAGAAAAAAATTCTGTACAATTCTGTTCTGATCTGACTAAGAGATATGATTAAGATGGCACAACAATCTTTAGATTTAGCGATTTCTTTCCTTTATTAGCAAGTCTGCACATGTTAATATCACAGCCTTATGGATATTTATTCTCACAAACATATCCATTTCAACAGTATTTTCTCAAATATGAAAAGAAGCTCAGACTACATATGTTTTTTTTTCCATAAGCTAACTATACTTATAAGCTCCATGATCTGTTGTTGATAATTGGGCCGCTGAACTTCATTAGCATGCATTCTGTTTCAGCTAAACCATTACATTCACAAAATTTAAATTTTCTATCAGATTGCCAATGTAAAATGGGCTAATTTCTATGTGTGGAAAACAATAAAGACTCAACACAGGTTCACATAACTGTGATTGTGGATGAGTTCCTCCCACACCTGACCTTAATAAAGGGAGTCAAAGTGTTGAGCACCTATCTTATTGAGTTTAATGAGGTAAAGGTAACATATATTTCACCTTTCATCAAATTGGTTCTGCAGTTTAATAATCTAGGTTTATCACAACTTCTAAATCTCATTTTGGGTAATTTAACGGACAAACACTGCTTAAGAAATCATTTTCAAAAACCTGGAAGAAACCTTATGCATTCATTCAGAAGAAGCTGCTGAAGGTTTGAGAGGAATCTCCACTCCTCTTAGACATAATCTTATATTTGTATAAAATGCCACCGGGGGCTGCAGCCCAAAAAAGAAAATATGTTTAAAATACAAAAGAGCATATATGGAGAGCTTTGTTTGTTCTTGCTGATTTAATACAAATGAAGTGTTGAATCTATTAACAGTTTAAAAACAGCATACACAAATTAAAAGCAAGAGCACAAACAGCAGGAGAGGATTCTCTTCAGAAAGAGAGATAGATTTCAAAGTAAAATAAAAGTTTGATCCTAGAGTAAATTATATAAAACAAATTACATTTTCTAAGCAATCTCTGTTGAGTTATTGATATAACTGTTTTTGTCTCTCTGTTATTGATAAATATACAAATTGTGAGCCTGAAGGGAGGGAATGATTGCTTTAAAATTGGTAATAACAAACACAGCAGAAGATTCTAATGTGGGTTTTAGTGTCTTTTATCTTAACGTAGACAATATTTTATCTGGAGCCTAATTTTTATAGTCTTCAAAATTTTATTTATGAATTAGAACCTGTTATCACTGAGTAGCTTTCCCTAACATCCAGATACATGTGGACTGCATCTGTTCAGAATTCCAGTAATCTCAAAGAACAGCAGGTTGCAGAGAGCTCTGACGTAAAAGGTTGTAAGAAAAACAGAATGGATTGAAATCAGAAAAGGTGACTGCTGAGGTATTTTTGTTTTTATCCACATGTACAGAATAAAAGAGAGGGGAACTTTAGCATACTGCCCAGCTGCATCATGCATGACATGATAAAACCCTTCTTTTTGTTCAAAATCAAACAAATGTTCAGATTAGAATATTATACAAATAGAATAAGCTTGATTTAATCTGCAGAATCTCTCTCTGTGAATAAAATTTTAAATTCAAACGTTAACAATATAGATATTGGTTGCTTAGCATTAGCAGGATGAGACAGCTTTAAGGTTCAAAGAATTCTTCAACTCAAACAGCCGTGGCAAGATTTCACCAGGGGTGAGATATAAAAAGAAATGCCCCCTGGTAGGCATAACTGTCATATAATTTTGCAGATGTGGTCATCGGCACAATTTAACAATTGTTATGGAGTCTAGGTAATTATTTCAGGAAGGTTCATTCTTATTTCTGTTGAACAATCATTAGAAACATTCTGCATACAACTTTTAGCAGAACAAATATTGGAAGCTTGTTTCAACTGCCAAATAGACCCTGTATTTTTTTTCAGCTATATTTTTTCATTATGTTTGTGTTCTATATGTAAAGTGGGTGACTCCAAATCTACAAACCTGATTG
>BLBF01000032.1:16470751-16491694 GCA_015471245.1 Laticauda colubrina
GGGGGGGGGGGAGGAAGGGATAAGTCTGGGAAGTGAACTGGAGGTGTTACATTTTTCTGTTGTATAAATGAAGGAGGGAGCATACAATAGAGTTAGGTTTCTATTTCTCACAACTTCTAATTGGAAGTTTCATCTGAACTATTGGGGGTGGGAACACTTCCATCATTTTGTATATGTGAATTACGCGCCTAATTTCTCAGATTCAGAATTCTCTGGTTGCTACCACTTCACTTTCAGTAAAAGATAACTTTTCTCTAACTTAAAGAGTCTAAGTATTTCTTTCTTGGATTTTGAATGGAGCACCGCCTGACACACAGTTATTTGGGTGGTAACCGATTTGTTTTCCAAACAGATACATTGCATACCTTGTTCCAAAATTCTATCTGCTAAGACGTTGGCTAAACTGTTTATTTCACATATCTATAGGTTACATGGCATTCCAGAATGCATAATCTCTGACAGAGGGGTCCAATTTACCTCAAATTTTTGGAAAGAGTTCCTGAAGTTGATAGGCTCCACCCAGGGCTTAAGCTCCGCCCACCCACCCCAAACCAATGGGGCCTGTGAGAGGACTAACGCAGTGTTAGAACAGTATCTTAGATGTTATATAAATTATCAACAAGATAACTGGTCCAACTTACTACCATTTGCTGAAGTGGCATATAACAACTCCATACATATTAGTACTGGATTCACTCCATTTAAAGGCTAGGTCACATCGCCCGATGGATGCAAAACATATGTAAAAGGACACAGCGGATGGCCAAAAATCCGGGGGTGGCTCCATCCATTCTTATCCGCTCTCAAAAGGGGCAAAAATTTGCATAAAGAGAATGGAAAAGAACGGGCGGGGGAGGACGTAGCGCAGATGCAAAACGGATGCTCAACGGAAGCCTAGCAGATGAAAATGGATGGATCCTCCAGACATCCTAAATATCCGAGATACATCCCCTATACGAACGTATTTTTCCATTTTAATGCTTTATATCCGAGCTGCATCCGCTTTCATCCTTTCTACGTCCGTGCTACTAACGCTGTGTGTCCATTCCGTATCCGTTTCGCTTCCTCCGTGTCTGTTTTCCGCTGGAGCGGATTTGAGTTGCACGGATGCGCAGCGGATGCCTAGCAGATATAGCGGACGTATAACAGATGTTTCCCGTCTGCGTAGCGGATGTATAACGGACGCGTTGGATACTTCATCCGCTCAAAAAGTTTTGTGCAGCTCAAAACTTTTTGAGCGGATGAAATCACAATAGACGGATGCTGGACGGATAGAGAGTATGAATCACGGATGCAGTGAGTACACAACGGATGCATCGTGTTTTCCAACGGATGGCAAGCGTTTCTCTCCGTTTTACATCCTCTTTGCATCCATTGGTGTAGTGTGACATGGGCTTAAAGTGGCTTCGGGACAAGATTTTGTACCCATACCTGAACTTCCTCGTGAAAGGCCTAACATCCATTTGTTGGATGAATGGATAACTCAATTCCAACTTAACTGGCCAGTAACACGTAAAGCATTAGATGAGCCAGCTGTATATAATTCTACTTACCATCTCATTATAAAAAAGAGAGAGATGACAGCCAGAATGATGAGGCCCTGCCTACTTATGATGTCTGCATTTTTTTAGAGTGAAAGAATTTATCTTGTGCTAGCTGATCAGCTCCAAATTCTGAATGAAGCCTGGCCATTTTTGCTTATTGATGTTCTTGCTGAGCATTTTGTCTTGAACATGGAAGTGAGTCCATGAGCAAGAGAGATAGTTGATGAGGTTGATGAGCAGATATATCAAAATTGCCAGGCTGCAACTTGCTCCAAGAAATATGAAGTGAACTAAAACTCTGCATCCCTCTTTAATTAGACAATAAATAAGTGATACTTGGTTGGGAAATATTTCAGGAATTGTCAGCCTCTGCCCTGGTGACAACCATTGAGTTCTACTTCTTGTAAAGGAAGACTGAATCAGACTCAAGAAGTTCCTCCTCTGGAGTTCCTGTTCAAGGAAGTGTAACTTATGAAAACCACAGTTGTCACTTTTCTCTGCCCAGGGAATGACCTCTACTCAAGAGCAATGAAATCTGGACAGTGGTGGGTTCAAATTCTTTTACTGTGGGCATGGCTTGGTAGGTGTGGCAGGGGAAGGATACTGTAAAATCTTCAGTCAGAGGTGGTATTTGTCAGTTCTACAAACTACTCATAATTTCCAGTTCTCTAGAACTGGTTAGAATTTGCTGGATACCACCTCTGCATCTGGAGCTTCAAGAACAATGCAAAGCAAGCTAACGCTAGCATTCTTTTGAAATATGAATGGGGAGGTACACAAAACATGTATAGTTTAGCTTGGCAAGTTGACTGAAAGACATTGAAACAAAGTTTTCTTCATACCAACCTGAAATGGGAAATTGTGGCCTGTATTTCATAGGACTCCAACTTTTAGCAAATGCAAAGATTAATCAAGCTCCCATTCCAGTACCTGAGTTCCACCACGGACATCCACAATACACATAAACAGGGGGTCGAACTCAACCTTGGGAATAATTCAAGCAGATCTGGGGCTGTCCAGGATGTTAAAAAATTACAAAGCATTCAATGTAGAAATCAGATTTGTATCTGTTATATATAGTAATCTAGATTTAGCATTTTAAAATCATATTAATATGCACAAGGTGGTTAAGCAAAGATTTTGAACTCTCATGGAACTCAATAAGAGAAACTGATTCAACTTCAATGAGAATTTAACTTAAGGTTACCAGTTTATTGCAAGCAATCTTGGACATCTTGCCACCATGGGTTTTAACCCTCACAATGGAATGCACTGGCAGTCAAAATGTGGAGGAAGCTGAAACTAAAATACAAATATTCAATGAAATGACCACTGCATTAATGAACAAGACTATTCATACAAGATACAGGTTACTAGCCTATTCTGATTTAGACTCAAAGGGATTTTTATAAGCCACCCAAAGTCACTGAGAGTTGGGTGGCCATATAAAATATCTTAAATAAATAAATGAATAAATGTATACCACCCTGTGTAAGACTGTAATGTGCAACGATGTCATTCTCAAAGCCATGGAACATCCTAGCAATTTCAATGTAACATCCATTAACCCACTCATGAACATACTTGTAGTGTAGTAATTCTATCCCTTTCTCTTTCAAACCAGGATCAACTTTCATCTTCTTGCATAGTTTTCGGCTTTCTGAATCACTACAAGAGATAAATGAAAATATTTTATTTTTAATAAAATGTTAGTATCATATCATATCATAACTATAAGCATATTATTCTAGTTTAGCAGCTTTATTTAAAATGCCTAATTCTTTAGATTAAATAAAAATCCACATTAAATATCAAAATTTCAGTTGTATATTGAGGTAGATAATAGATAATAATTTTTGAGGATTTTGATTATAATATTTCCTTCACAGAGAAATTAAAGCCATTCTATTTCTATATACTTTAATGGTAGCAGTTATGATTGTTTCAACATGGTTTAATGTTTTCTGATTCTAATTTTATGATGTAAAAGCTTTAAATTAATTTTTCATTGTTGCTTGGTTGTACATCAACTTGGCGACCTGCCAGGCAGGAAATTCTGTGAATTTGAAATCACATTAGAGCCTGAAGAAAATACAGCATCTAGCAGAACCTACTTTATTCGAGATAAACAACCTTTAAAAAAAAAAAAAAGCAAGTTTCTTCTTATAATATTTTTCTGAACCTGCTTTTTCCTCTATGACAGTTCTCAATGGAAACAATAACAATTAACAATAGAATAATGAAATACTAACATAAAACCATGAATGTCCCATGCTTCAGACAGATCTGTTTGACTACAGGTAGTCCTCGATTTACAGTAGTTCATTTAATGACTGAAAAAGTGACATATGACTATGTTTCACACTTATGACCACTGCGGCATCCCCACTCCAAATTTCAGATGCTTGGCAACTGACTTGTATTTATGACCGTTCTAGTGTCCTGGGGTCATATGATCCCCTTTTTCAACCTTCTGATAAGCAAAGTCAATGGAAAAGGCAGATTCACTTAACAGTGTTACTATCTTAACAACTGCAGTGATTCACTTAACAAATGTCTCTCCCTCTTTCTCTCCCTCTCCTTCCCTCTTCCTCGCTATATGCAGTGAGGATTAATCAATTTTACACCTTTGTTTCAATTAATACATATGTTTTAGATGGAATTTCTGGCAAATATACCTCCATGCATGCGCACACACAAGCACACAAATATTTCTGACATTCACTCACATTTAGAAGGGGAAATTCTAGGATTATTTTTAGCTGAAGTTGGCAAGATGAAGAAGCTGGATGTTGCTCAGAATTTTATCCTTCTTTTTCTGTGATTTACTCCCAGATAAGCTTTCCAAGAGGTGTTATAGAATGAAAATTCCATTACTGAGAAAGCCCTAGCACAGACACACTTGGACAAATGCAAGTAAGAACATATGAAAATACACAAGAATATAGATGGAAAGCAGATGCAACTAGATATGTTTTAACTCGATTTTCCAAACCCTAGACAAAGGATTTCTATTTTTCTGTCTACATTAATTTTATTAAAGATTGTAAGTATAATAAGCAAAACTAATAAAATATGAAAAAATAAAAGAAAAAGAAGATAAAGGGAAGGAAAGAGAAATAGAAAAGAAAAAATAAACAAAAATATATGTGTGTGTATGCTTGTGTGAGAGAGATTTCTCATCTTTTCACAAGTATAAACAATTTTAGTAACTTACCACCTTCTCTTAAAATACAATAAAATGATTTCTTCTTCCCATATCCTATTTCTTACCTATAAACAAATGTATAAAGCCTCATTGTTTCATTCCTGATGTCAGCAAAAATCTAAGGGTTACCAGAAACAACAATATATCTGTTTTAAATCAGACCAAAAAAACCCACTTTATATTTCTTTCTTTTATTTCTAATATTCTTTAGTCCCTCCAAATCAGTGGTCGCCAACCAGTGGCCTGGGGACCACTAGTAGTCCGCGAGAAAATGTTGATGGTCCGCAGAGAAATGTCATCCCCAAAGTAACCCCAAAGCAATTAATCCAGGCTTCGTGGGAACACAAGGCTGTGCTGCCCACATAGTCAGCAGGAAAACAAGATTTGCATCCCTTGCATTGTGAACAACACAAAGTAGTGAGGGGAGGGGAGAGAGGGCAGGGGGAGAAACTTGCCTCGTCACCAGCTGCTTCTTTCTGCTACTTTCTTCTGCTGCTTTTGGCTGCACGCAAGGAAAGAAGCAAAAGTCTTTCTTTCTCTCCCCCAAATTCCACCAGAAATGACTCTTTGGGACCCTGCAAGGCATCCTGCTCCAAGAGGCTGCACCAGCAAAGACTCATTTTTCCCATTTTTTTAAAAAAGTTCTTAAACTTGTTGAAACCTCTTTCACTGAACATTGAAGGGAACTCACCTGGTGTTATATAACTTGTTAATCCAAATTCTGAAAGTGATTAGAACAGGAAATATGTGAAATGAATGTCCTTTCAAAGGCACTGATTGAGGTTTGAGCAAGACAGTTATTTTCCTGTCTCTTAACCAGCTGAAGACCACTGCCTGGAACATTTGTGGGCAGTCTCAAGTCCTCTCCTTATCAAGAGAGGAATTATTGAAGAGCTGGTCTCCTTCTTACCATTTCTTCAATCCAGTTTTTCTATTTCTATAGATATTTTAAACTAAAATGATCCTAAATTTCAGTAACTCTGAAGGAAACCTATAAATAAACATTCATATTTGTCAGAAAATAAATAGGAAAGTTCTGTCATAATCATTCCATACATTTTATTTATCAAACATACGTGTTAAAGAGAATAGTCGCTTATTTTTTAATCTGGAATAGAGTTTCCAGTACTTGCAATTTTCATGTTAAAAAGATTGCTTCCTCCCAAATACATAAAAGGATGTAACAAAAATGTTCAAGATTGGGTCTAACCAAAGTTAGTTCTTAGAAATAGGCAACTATAATAGATTTTAACACTCAGTTTGACCCTTAGAAAACTAGCTGACAAATAAGTACTTAGGAGTTCAACTGATGAGGGTTCAGCCAACAGCAATTTTAAACAATAAGAACTAATCAGCAAAAACAGATTAGGGAATTCTATTTCAGTAAAATAGCTAAAAATAAACACTATGCATGTTTATATATGTGTGCATGCATATACACATATACATATTTTAAACAGTGTGTGTGTGTTATACAAACATAAATATCTAAATACTCACACTACAAATATAAAAAATGGTTACAAAGGAAAGTTGCTGTTAGAGGCCTACATCACACATTTATTGTGAAGTACTCATTGTTATTTTTTAAAAGTTCTGTTTCCATAAGAAAATCTGTCTTGAGAAAAGAAATTAAAGCAGATGATATCTAGCACTAAAATACAGATAAGTGGGAAAAATAGGGAGAGGCAAGCAAAATATTAAAAGAAATGGAAGAACCCCTTGAGCTGAGCTCAACTCCTGGTGATTACGGTACTTGAACACATTTGTGTAGTTTTCATAGCAACGTAAGAGTAGAAATCTTTTGGGGTTCCCTGCTTAGCCTACAGCCCCCGACTCTTCTTTAGTGGGACCAAGTACTATTTAGGTCAGATCTGGGCATTCTATGGCTCATGAGCCACATCTGGCCTTTTGGCTGTCCCTGTCCAGCCTGTGGCAGCAGTGATTGCAGTGGTAGCTTATTGGTTTGGCCCCTCATAACAGTACCTGTTTTGCATGTGGCCCCTTGGCAAAATTAATTGCCCACTCCTGATCTAGGCCCAGTCCCACTGAGCTTCCCAGCCCAGCCCAGATTGGCTTCTTCTGTAGTGCATGTTAAAAAATTTGTAAGCTTTTATTCAAGAAAGTTGCCACACTTATATTTCTAAAGCATAGGTCAACAAGACATGACAGATGTAGCAAGTATCTTATAAGTTTTTCTTTTCTTTCATACATGATTCTGAGCAGCAGAAATTGCACATTTACATAGTTGAAAACCTATATTGCCTATAAAAAGGGGGAGCAACTCACCTGGATCTCACTTTCAGACCAGCAGCCCAGCTGTGCAGACCTCTGCAACCTTCATCTGCCTCTTGCTCTTCCACAGCATCCAGTCATGTCCACCATGGATCGTAACAAACTCCTTTTGGTAGCCACCATCGTTCTGCAACAGTGCGAAGCCATCTACAGGCTCTTTCAACTCTATTACGGGAAGAAAAGGAGGCGGCCAAGAAGCGTCTGGATCCGAAGATGGATCGGGAGAAGAGCAGAGTACGGACTGTACAACAAGCTGATGGTGGAGCTCAGGAACGAAGACCCTTGTGCATTCCAGAATTTCATGAGGATGCCTCCAGCCATGTTTGACAAAGTTGTGGAGTGGCTGACACCCAGGTTGACCAAGCAGAGCACCAACTTCCGGCCCAGCCTGGACCCTGGGCTCAAAGTGGCACTGACACTGTGCCACCTGGCCTCAGGGACCACCTACAGGAGCATGCAGTACGGCTGGAGGGTGCCACACAACACCATCAGCATTGTGGTCAGAGAAGTGGTGCAGGCCATCATCGAAGAATACCTGGAGGAGCTCCTCCAGTGCCCCTCCACTGAAGAAGGATGGAAGAAAGTTGCAGAGCAGTGGTATCAGAGGTGGAACTTCCCCCACACCGTTAGAGCCATAGATGGAAAACACGTGGCCTGCAAAGCGCCAGCCAAGTCGGGCTCCACTTATTTCAACTACAAGGGCTTCTTCAGCATCGTCCTCTTTGCCATGGTCGATGCTGACTACAAGTTCATGTACATCGATGCTTCAGGCAACGGGTCAGCTTCAGATGCCCAGGTATACAACGCCAGTGACCTCAAGGAGGGGCTGGAGCGCAACCTCATCATGGGCTTCCCAGATCCAGACCCCCTGCCCAACGACACGCAAGATGTGCCCTACTTCATCATGGGGAATGGCGCCTTCTCCCTCAGAACCTACCTCATGAAGTCCTACACTTCAAGACACCTCACCCATGAAGAGAAGATCTTCAACTATAGGCTGTCCAGAGCAAGGCGGGTGGTGGAGAACGCCTTTGGCATCCTGGCCAACAGGTTCCAGGTACTTCTCCACCATGCAGCATCGCCCAGAGACCGTGAGGAGGATCGTAGAAGCTTGCTGCATCCTGCACAATCTCATGCGCACCCGCTACCCAGTGTTGCAGAACAGGCTCGTGGACCTCCAACAAGGCAATGGGGACATGGAACCTGGGGAATGGAGGCAAGGGTGAAACCTGATAGACACTGAGGATGTGCAAGGCCCCAACAGAGCCTCACGTGAAGGGAAGAAGCAGCGCAACCTCCTGAAACACTGGTGCAACTCCCCAGCTGGAGCAGTGGAGTGGCAAGACAGGATGATAGATGATTAATGGATGCTTCCTTCAGCCTGTCTCATCACACTGATGAGATTGGGCCATGTATGTTGGGTGGGCCTACAATGAACAGGGCATTTAATAAAGAGTTGTGTTTATGTTGACATGTGTGGATGATTAATTACATTATTACTGATAATAAAGGGCCATATGTGTGGCAGCTGGTAGAGTGGACCATACAGTCCCACTATGCTTGCACTGGAGGTTTATCTATCCCACAGCTATCTTATCCCATCCCAAAGGTATCCTAACCTATCCCACAGTATCCCTGCCCATCCCACTGCTATCTCAACCCATCCCACAGCTATTACCCATCCCAAAGGTATCCCTGCCCACCCCACTGCTATCTTAACCCATCCCACAAGCATGCAAAGGCTAAACCATTTCTAAAAGTTTCCACCAAGACTTTATTTACAAAAATAAATGAGGCAAGTATGTGAAGCAAAGATAAACTTTATTAATAACAATCTGTAAAAGAAAAATGAACCAAGTCAAGTGTCCAAATAAACTCTGCAGGTGGCCACCCAGTCTCTGGCACTCTTCTCTGTCACTCAGAGGTGTGCCTAGTCTCAGGGGTGAAGGGTCCAGGTGCTGTGGAGGTGGGTGCTGCTGGAGTGCTGGTCTGAAGTGCCACTGGGGTGCCTGGCCCCGAGAGGACAACAGGTGACGGTGTGTTGAGGAAGTTCTCAGACAGCTGGCTCAGCCCCGTGGTGTTGAAAGCTCCTTCCTCCATGCCATGGGGTGTCAGTCCCAGGACCGACGACAGATGTACTGAGGCCGGGCTTGGCTGTGGGGTGGAGGAAGGAGCAGTGTAGTGGGGCTGTCTGGTCTGCAGCTGTGTGAGGACTGGCGTGGGTGGCATCGGTGACATGAGTGGCATCGGTGGCGTGGGTGGCATCAGTGGCATCAGTGGGATGGGTGGCATCGGTGGCATCAGTGGAACTGGTGGCAACGATGGCGTCCGATGAGTCTGTGCCTGGACTGGGAAGGGCTGCTGTCTGTGCTGCTGGACCTCCTGGTAGCCGTAGCACTGATAGGTGAGGGCCTGTGGAAAGGGGTGGAGGAGCAGGCCTGGACTGGGTGGGAACAGGTTCATCTGGATCTGGAGGGTTGTGAAGCAGATCGGTGATCCGGTCCTTCACCACCTGGTACTGGGGTTCCGCCATGTCCGTGAGGGTCTGGTTGACATAGGTGAGGAAGGGCTTGCGATTGGAGGATGAGGAGTCGGTGTGGACCAGCTGAGAGAGGATATCTATGCTGCTCCTGATGGTGTCTCTGATCTCCAGCAGGACAGTGTGGCTCTGCCCCTCCTGTCTGGCTCTCTGCCTTTCTGTGGAGGTGGAGCTGGGGGTGGATGCGTGTAGGACTGTGGTGGAAGTGCCGTCTCCTTTCTCCCACTGCGCCAGGGAGTCCTCCACACGCTCTGCCATGGTTAAAACAGCTGTCCACGGGTTCTCCGTCATGGCACGCTCCACAGATACCTGCCTGGAGACAGAAGCTGACTCTCTGCCGGAAGAGGACTGGCTCTCAGCAGACTGCCTGAGAGAGAGGGTTGTGAGAGGGGCTGCTCCTTGGTGGCGGACCTCACCCTCCAGGAAGCTGCACTTGGCCATGACATTGGTCTCTCTGTCCGTCAGCTTGACCGTGGTCTGGCCAGATTTCTTGAGGTGCAGCTTCCGGTACCAGGTGTGCATGTGCTTCCACCAGCTGAGAAGCACCTCCGAAGTGTAGCCCAGGCTCTCCGCCTTCTCTCTCCAAGCAGCCTGCTTCCTTTTGGTGTCCCTGTAGAGCCTGTGTGCCTTCTGCCATAGATAGTCATTCTCTCTCAGCCACTCCAGCACCTCATCCTCATGTTCCTCTTCGATGTTGTATTGCCTCCTCTCCCGTTCTCACGTCTGCCTCTTCCTCCTTTTGGCAGGACCACATGGACCCTCATCAGAGGGGCTTCCAGGTTGTAGGGGCTTCTCCTCCACACCACCAGCAGCAGCAGCACCAGCAGGATCATCATCATCAGCAGCAGCAGCAGCAGCAGCACCAGCAGGATCATCATCATCATGAGCAGCAGCAGCAGCAGCAGCAGCAGCACTAGCAGGATCAGCAACAGCAGAGTAAGCACCAGCAGCGCCAGCAGCACCAGGAGCACGAGCAGGACCAGGAGCACGAGCAGGACCAGCAGGACGAGCAAGACCAGGAGCACGAGCAGGACCAGCAGGATGAGCAAGACCAGGAGCACGAGCAAGACCAGGACCAGCAGGACGAGGAGCAGCTACAGCAGAGTAAGCACCAGCAGAAGCACCACCGCCAGAAGCAGCATCATCAGCTCCTCCAGAAGCAGCATCAGCAGAAGCCCCAGCACCAGGAGCAGTGCCAGCAGAGTAAGCACCAGCAGAAGCACCACTGCCAGAAGCATCATCATCAGAGTAAGCACGAGCAGAAGCACCACCGCCAGAAGCAGCATCAGCAGAGTAAGCACGAGCAGAAGCACCACCGCCAGAAGCAGCATCATCAGCTCCTCCAGAAGCAGAAGCAGCAGAAGCCCCAGCCCCAGAAGAGCGAGCCCGTGCTGCAGCAGCCCCAGCAGAAGCAGAGTGAGGGCCAGGGGGTGGGAGGGTGGCCCTGTCCCTCTTTCCAGGGCTGGCAGCAGATGGTTGAGGCTTCCTCTTCTTCCCCATGGTTGTGGGGTTGCTGGCTGGCAGCAAGGCAGACAGGCAGGTTGGCAGGCAAGCAGGCACCAAGGCTGGCAGGCAGGCTGGGAGGCAGGCTGGCAGGCAGGCAGACAACAAGGCTGGCAGGGAGGCTGGCAGGCAGGCAGACAACAAGGCTGGCAGGGAGGCTGGCAGGCAGGCAGACAGCAAGGCTGCAGGAAGGCAGGCAGCAAGGCTGGCAGGCAGACATGCAGGCAGGGCAGGCTGGCAAGGCAGTCAATGTGTCTGGAAGCAGGTCTTTCCTCTGAATGGTGACCTGCTTGGGAGCTGCCTCCCTTTATATCCGTGGGGCTGACGCAATGCATCCTCCCCGCATGTGCAGTGAACGCTAGGCATCCTCTAGGCTTCTGCTAGGCTTCCGCTTTGCATCCGCTTCATCCGCTCGGCTTCCGCTCTGCATCCGCTTCATCCGTTCGGCGTCCGCTCTGCATCCGCTCTTTCCGTTCCGCGTCCGCTTTGCTGTGCCCCCCCGGAAGCCTTGCAGATGTGCCATCCGCTCCCATCCGCTTGGCTTCCGTGGAGCATCCGCTTTCCATTCACCCTGCGTCCTCCCCCCGTCCGTTCCTTTCTGTGTTATCCGCTCTGGTTATACAAATTTTTGCCCCCTTTGAGAGCGGATAACAACGGATGGAACATTTTTCTCGTCCGCTGTGTCCTTTTTACAAACGTTTTGCATCCGTCGGCCAGTGTGACAGGGCCTTTAGTCTCAGAAGAATCTCAATGAAGTGAGTGAGTCTCTGTTTTTCCTTCTGTTGGAAAGTATTGCCGTTACTCCTAATTGACTGCTATTTCTGGTTTTGATGTAAGTCTGATACTGAACTGTTTTTGACACTGGACTTTGTTATTGGATTATCCCTGGAGTAAAAACTGACTGATCTTACCTGTGAATGACTTTGGACTGATTGTTTTGAACTTTGCTTCAACCTTTCTGGAAGTAAAACCTAAATTTACTGTACAGTGTATCTGTGTGCTGTGTGTGTATTATTCAAACACTTCTCTCAGTCTGTCTCCCTGTATGCGCTCATTCTCCTCACGGGGAATTTCCTCAACAGAAAGTACATGGGTTAACTTGATAAACTGTACACGTATCTAAATTACTGAAATAAGATCATTAAATAATGGGTTTTACCAGAAAATTTTGTCTTAGGGAATGCATTTTCAAATAAACATTCAAAGCAAAAATGAAAAAAAAAAGAGCTTTGGTATCACTCAGTCTAATAAGAAATATTAACAGATAAAGATATGATCCCAAATGGATGGAACACTTAATTAATGCGAACACTTGGAGCATCATTTTAGAGTGGATGTAAATAAGATATAATTCCAGAAATTAGAACATCTATTTTCGAAGCTGGGACATGATGTCTTCATTGGCTTGCTGGATAAACATGATGCTTGTTCCAATAAGAAAAGGCAAATAAAAAAAATAGCACTATTACCAAATATAACTAAGTTCTATTTTGATGTCATTTACTTAAGAGATGCTGCTTTTGGTTTTTACACTGATCTTATGCATTCTTGTCCTATTATTTGCATTACTAATATACCTGAATTGCAACCCTTCAAAGAATCCAAAATAGATTATTAACACACTCAATAGTTGTAGTTAGAAGGAAGAAAAATATGTCATGAAATATGTATTATTTTACACGTAGATAAGATTAAAAATTATCCCCTTTAGACAGGAATGTTTTATGCCAGAAATGTTTATATGTGCTGAGTTTTTATAAATAAACAGTTATTTAAGGATAAATCCTGGTCACTACCAAATTCTTGTTAAGAACGGTGACCACATAAACCAGTAAGGAAAAACTGAGTTATTTCCACCAGATACAGATATACAGGTAGTCCTCCACTTAAGGCTAGGTCCCACTGGCTGACGGATGCAAAACGTATGCAAAAAGGACACAGCGGACGAGCAAAATTTTGGGGGTGCTCCATCCATTGTCATCTGCTCCAAAAAGTGGCAAAAATTTGCATAAACAGAACGAAAAAGAATGGACGTGGGTAGTATGTAGTGGGGATGTTAAATGGATGTTCATAGGAAGCCTAGAGGATGTATATAGGATGCAAACCGTTCACTGCTCATCCTTTCTATTTCCGTGCTACTAATGCTGTGTAGACATTCCGTGTACCTTTTGTTTCCTCCTCTTTCCGTTTTCAGCTGCAGCGGATGTGAGTTGAGGGGATGCCCAGAGGATGCAGAGAGGATACAGCGGATGTTTAACGGATGATAAACGGACATAGAACGTTTGTTGCTCGGATGTCATGGATTTACATCGTACACAGCGGAGAAAGTTCATCAAAGTTTTGTGCAGCTCAAAACTTCTTGAGTAGATTAAATCTCAGTGGACGGATGCTCAAAGGATAGAGCGTATGAAACATGTATGCAATGAGTATACAATGGATGCATAGCGTTTTCCAACGTTTTTTAACTTTTTACATCCTCTTTGCATCCATTGGTGCAGTGGGACAGGGGCTTTACAATTATTCATTTACTCACTTTTTGAAGTTATAACAGCACTGAAATAAGTAACTTATAACTAGTACTGATGATGTTATCCAGTTTGGGTAATAAAATGTCTGAAAGAAAACAAGCAAGCTCAGAGAGCACCAGGACCCCTCATTTCAACCCTGAGCTACAAATATTCTCCTTTATTGGTGACTTATGACAGTTTTTCACATTTACAACCTTTGCAGCATCCCCATGGTCACATGATCAAAATTCAGGTGCTTGGCAACTGGCTCATGTTTATGATGGTTACAATGTCCCCAGGTCATGTGTTCACCTTTTGGGACTTTCTGATCAGGAAAGTCAATGGGAAATCACTTAACAAGTACAGTGATTCCCTTAATAACTGCGGCAAGAAAAGTCCTAAAATGTGGGGGGAGGACCCACTAAACAATTGTCACATTCAGCAATGGAAATTTCGACTAAATTGTGGTCAAATATGGAGAACTATATGCAACTGGACTACATTGCCCAGACTGAAAATAATACAAGGTGGCAAGAGAAAGAGAATTAATAGCAGGATCAAGCCTATTTCAGCAACTTGTCTCCAAACATTTTTGGACAGAGTCTGGTTTCAAGAGCCACAGGGAACATGTAACTGCCCAGCAAAAAGAATAAAAGGGAAAAAATATGTTGAAAGTGCTGAGCATGCATCCACACTTGAGAAACGTTAAATTGATTGGATCCCTTTAAAAAAAAAAATGCCGGGTGACTTTCCTAATCAGTTTTTGCTGCCGCTGGCATTCCTGTTAATTCTCTTGACATTTTCAAGCTGTCTCCTTGCAAATGTGAAGAATGAACAACAATAAATTAACAGTATGCTACTGATAAGATAGGAGAGCTAGGGTAAGAAGAAAGCTCAGTATATACCCTGCAGATGGTAGTTACTCTGATTGGGAAAAATGTAACATGCAGCAATGCATAATAATCAGCTCTCTAGCAGGCAAAGATATTAGAATTTTACTAAAGAGCAAAATGCTAACTCATTTCTTTATTTAAAGATAAATGCTTTTACCAATTAAACTTAAACTTTCCATCTTGTCAATGCCTTGCCTAACAGATTGTATGATTGTCAGAAGAGAAAGCATATACTGGGAAATCTGCCCAAAGTCTGGATTCTGCAAAGTTGCACATAACTTTGTTAGTCCATATAGATTTTAAACATAAGGTCAGACTCACTTCAAAAATCATAAGGCACCATACAAAACAACCACATTGATTTCCTGGAAAGTCTTAGGAATTTTACAGAATTGCAAAACAATGGAAACCATTTATATAAATGTGAGGTCATCTCTTTAAGAGGATCTGCAGCCACTACTAATATGAGTAAGATATGGAATCTCCAGCATGCAGGGCCTACTCTCCACCTAACCACCAAGATTTGCAAGTAACATGCCTTTCCAATTGAAAAACACACAGGTATAGTCTTTGACTTACGACTACAATTAAGTCCAAAATTTGCATTGCTAAGGCTCTCATTGCTTCTTGGAAGGCACGAGGGTTAGAAAAAGCTTGTGATCAAGTAAGTATAACTTAACTTGTGTAAGATGAGAACTGTATTCTGTATGTTTTTTTATACTTGGACTTATGAACAAAACATAAACAGCCTTCTTGGAACATAACCTGTTCATAAGTAAGGGACTAACTACGGTATATGGAAACATTTCCTCCTTTGGCTACTTTTTTTGAACAAAAGCATCCCTTTCCAAAGTTAGATTTTTGCTCTCAGGGCAAACTATAGGCCTTGTCTGTTTTCACCGGATTATGACTATTGTTTTGAAAAAAATGAAAGAAGAAAAAATATATGCAATTGCACATACCATCTAAGTTCAAAATAATTGTGTTCCCAGGTCCACTAGGATGCTATTTCATTAAACCAAGGAGTAGAGAGTTGGAAGAGTCATTTTATCCTACATCTCAAATAAAAATATAAAGAGTCTAACAAATACTCTGAACATGCAGTGAAAAATCAAAAATTATGCAAGCTAATTGGACAAAAACCAATTTCTGTTTTAGTTATAGATAGAAATGGCAAAAGTATGCCCATTTACTGGATCAGTTCCAAAATATATCCTTTTGTGTTTTGTATTCAAAAGAATCTTTTCATGCACAGAATTATTCCTTTGACACTTGCACAAATATTTATAACACCCCAGTAGTTCTTGTCCTACTGTTCATGGATGCTTGGATCTTACTATTCTCAGCTGAAATCACAACCAAAGTAACTTGAGGAAATATATGGAAATTTAGGGGTCATAAAACAGATCTTTTCCTTTCAAATTCTTCATCGGTATTTCAATAAGCATGCTTAGATTTTTGGCAGATCACCAAGAAATGTATGAATGTGAGAAAGAAAGTACATTTCTTGATTTAGCAAACATGGAATATTTTCTGCAAATATTGTCTTGAAAGTAGGCTGCCAAATGTAATAACAGCACTATATGATAGTAAAGCATGTGAGAATAAATGTTAGTGAATGGCTTGATGTTAAGACAGAATGTGTGATGTTTGATATATTTACAGATATATCAATTCCTCAATTATATGCATTTGTATGATACCATTTTAAATTACAACAGCTCTGAACAAATGACAGTCACAATCAGGTAGCTTTTAGAAAGGGTTAACAAAGACATCAACGCAGTACAGGTCAAAAAATGAGGTCAAGTAACTGACTGAAAAGATGTGGTTCTACTTCTTTCTTCCTTCCTTCCTCAGGTAGACTTCAGCGTGCACAGAGAAAACTGGGAGGTAATCTCCGTTCATTCTTAGGGCTATGAATAGTTTTAAAAGAGTAAGACATGGCAAATGAAAGCACAGACACATACGTTTGATGCCTGTTAGATTCTATGTCCTTTTTAAGAAAAAATATTATTTAACTTAAAAATAGCAGCTGATACGCTTTAAAAGCAAATCACCAGACTCAACTTCATCTTTATTTATACCAATGTCTTGGGATCCACATATCTCTTACAGGGGTTCTTCAAAAATAGCAATCAGGAGTGAATGAAATCCTCATGGGGTTTCTGGTCCCAAGAATTCAGTATAAGGAAGAAAAATTATACAAGTGCTCCAGCTAGATAAACCAAAAAGATTCTATTCGTGTTCTTAATGCCACATCAGTTAAGTGGGAAAGGTTCTCAGAGCCTCCCCATCACTAATATAACAAAAAATACAAGATTTTTTTAAAAACAACAACATATTTTTCAAGCCAAGGCCAGAGATGGAAAGAAAAGACTGAAGATGCTTGATGTGAGAGAGTGCAGGAGACTGGAAAAATAATGGAAGGGAAGGAGGCATAATCACAGAGTGATTTTTTTTCTCAGCTTTTTTTTTCTTGCAGACATTTCATTACCCAACTAGGTAATATCATCAAAAGCAGACTCTATTGCAGCTCATCTTATAAAAGGCAACTCTGCCCAGTGAAATGGAAGGAAATCCAAGAAGAATCATTCAGAGAACCTTACTTCAAATGAATGGGAGTGGACGTCAGTATTTCAAATCCAGGCAGTAAGTCCCTTTTTTTAGTTTTGGTCACTAAGTGATCAGTTACAAGTCGAGGACTACTTGTATGTACATTAAAGTCATTAAACTTACTTTACTGAAGTTAGTGCAGCTCGTTTCCTTGGTCATGCACAACTGAGTGGGGCCTGATACTCTCACTCTGTACTCTTGAGGCGATAACTATGATATGATGTACATTATCTGAGAAGCCTTTCCTTACCACTTGAAGCCATGAAGCAGCTACATAAAGATTCAACATACTATAGCTATTCTGAGGACTTCTCAAGCTCTTCATGTATCTGGAAGTGCTTTGCCTCTTATTCTGGAAGAAGGAACTTCTGAGCATGCCCAGAAAGCCTTAGGAAGTCATTGAAGCAGCACCACACCAAGCCTTTGTTGCAGTTGTTTTCCAGCTGAGGAGGAGGAGGAGGAGATCAACAGCAGTTAACTCAACATTCATTATTCCACTATCCAGTAACTGGCAATTTCACTGGGAATTTAAGTAGCAGTTTTTGTTGACTAAACCCATTTATTTGGCTCTGCAAAAGAGAATACAAGCACACCATACAGCTCATTCAAGCACAACCCTCTCCTGCAGTTCAATACCTGTTTAATAAGCTAGCAGAGGCTGGTTCTGCGATGCTTGGAAGCACGTTTAGAGACTACTGCCTTAAATAAGAGACCACTGTAAAATTTTCTCTTAATCTTAAAATAATCTGTCCGAACAAGTTCTTTGGAAAGACTGACATTATCATCTTCTACATTCTTACAATGTAGGACATGTATTAAACAGAAGCTACAGAATTATGCTAGCAACATTAAAAATATATCAGCTCCTACTCTAGCTGCAGAGATGACTTTGGTGTGCTTATGATTGCTTCCTCATTGTACAGTGGCAGCTGCCACTAATGGAAGTAGTAATAAATCATATTTATATGGAGCCTTATAGGCAAATTATTTCAGGATGGTTGCAATCCCCTGAGACAATGTTAATTTAAAAGGAGGAGGGGTGAGAGAGGGAATGACACTCAGGAACTCCCAGGACAGCTTGGCAAGGCTTTTCGTCACCAAAGAGCAATGAGCGTCCTCAATATAATAATGGTCTCTTGCTTCCATGTTGTTAGACTTCAAAAAGCTTGGCAATAAAGTATTCAGAAACTCAAATTCACATTCAGAAGCAGCAATAACCATGCAGCTTGAGACTGCTAGGTCGGTTGCTTTACTGCAGACAAAAATAAGTCATACACACACACACACACACACACACACACACACGACCTGTCTTCTGTAGAACACAGAAATATACACGTACACATTGCCCCCCCCCCTCTCTGTGTGTGTGTGTCTGTGTGTGTGTCTGTGTATGCATGCATGTGTGCAAGAAAGAAAACTCCAGTGTTTAGACCTTTTCCTCCCACTCTTTTGAGTCAATGGACCTCTCACTGTTCTTCTCTCAGCTTTGAAAGCTGGAGACGTTGACCTGAAAATTGTGGATTCACATCTCAGCAGCTTCTGCTTTTAACACATATTGATAAAATCTAGACCTGTTTCTTAATCCAAGACCCAACCCGTAAATAAAAAGACTCTGTGGGGAATAGGAAGAAAAAGCGGTCTGAAATCCATGAGTCATCTCCATGCTGCCAAGCTTTGGATCACAATGTGGTGACACATGTAAAAATGATTTGAAGGAGAAATGTTGATAGACAAAAGATTATACAGGTGAGGGGACAAGAAAAATTATAGAGATGTAACCTTTTCTTTCTTTACTTAATCTATAGTAAAGTCTAAATACACAAAAAAGAAATAACTACATTTTGTTTTGCAACATTTCTTATATTTCCCAGATTTGTATATTTATGAAATTCTATTATCTTGCATTCCTGTATTTCAGAAATAGGAATAAGAGAAGAGAAGAGGTGGTGAAATTTCTGACTGAAATCAAGTAACTGTTTGGTCTGGCAGCTAAGACACCTGGCTTGAAACCAGGAGTCTGAGTTTTAGTTCTTCCTACACAAACACCATCTGGATAAACTTGGAAAGTCATTCTCTCTCAGCCACCTCACAGGGTGGTTGTTGTAGAGGATATTGGAGGAGGAGGAAGGAGTACCAGATATGTTCACCATCTTAAGTTATTTACAAAAATAATAAAGGCGGAATAAAAAACCCTTAATGTATATATCACTATATTAAACTTACTCTACCTGTTTTAATAAGAGATATTTGTATTTTATTTTAAGACAAATGAATGGAGGCAGGGTAAGAACAAACAGTTGGAATACTTTTTCTTAAAGTAAAATTAAACTCAAGCAGGCCCCTCAGATAAATCAGCTTCACTTGTGAAAATAATATTAAACCCCTTCTCTGAAAAACTTTATGCACTTATCATTAAAGTGACACATCTTTCAGGGTAAACTACTGAAATAGTATTTTTTTAAAAAATCCTGCTTTTCTCATTTATAAATTCAGCATTAAAACTATCATTTATGAACCCTTGTAAATTCCAACACTGAACTCTGGCTTAACTAAAATGGTTGTAAATTATGAACTGACATGCCAAACAAGTGTACTTCAGTGAGCATAGTAAGCGATTGAGAGTACATTGCAGAAACGCAAAAGGCCATGCCTGGCAATTAAAGAATGTTTATTGTACTCCAGGACTGAAACAATTTCAAATAGTCAGTTCTTTTTTTGAGAGTTAAGGTTCTCCAACTTTCAAGGCTGAAAAAAAAAGAACAGGAAGCTACAATGGAAGAGTAGACAGGTAATCCATGATTACGGAGCTAGTGTCAGGAAAACAAAAGATCAGAATGAACCAAGGTTAATGAGGGATGCTATTAACAGGGCCTTACTG
The DNA here is from genome assembly GCA_015471245.1 of Laticauda colubrina. NCBI lineage: Eukaryota > Metazoa > Chordata > Lepidosauria > Squamata > Elapidae > Laticauda > Laticauda colubrina. The sequence continues at coordinate 16,490,738 of BLBF01000032.1, forward strand.
TCTGAACCCTTGTACTTTTGACAGACCTTGAAGACATGAAATACTATATGACTGAAAAACAGAAAAAGAGAAACAAAAGTCTCATTAAACAATAGACCTTTTAATCTGACAGTAATACTTTGGAATTTTCTAGAGCAGATGATAAAGATCATTCTCTAAGCATCTTGGGAAAAAATGAGGGAATTACTAAATATCAGAATGGATTTGTCAAGAGCAAACCTTACCAGACTAATTATATCTCATTTTTTTAATAGATTGTGAAATTCAATAGCCATGCTCTAACTTGATTTCAGTGAAATCTTTGTACCTCATCACACACTGCTTAACAACCTAGCTAACTGCGGGCTGAACAGCATAATAATTAGATCCATAAGTAACTGGAAAACTATTCTTAAAGCGCTCATCAATGGCTCCCCAACAAATTGGACAAAGGTGTCAAACGGGTATCATATCAGCTTTGGGATTTCTACTGTAATATTTTCATTGATGTTTTGAATGAAGAGGTGGTGGGATGATTATCAAATTTGAGGATGACATAAAATTAGGTAAGATTGGCTAATACCCTACAAGAAATAAAATTCAAAATGATTTTGACAGTTCCAATAGAAGATAATATATGTAACTAAGGATTTAACTATGGAGTTCTTGGTGTTCTCCGAGCTTGGCTGTTTGCTTGCAGATATTTCATTATCCAACTAGGTAACATCATTAGTGTGAATGACTGTAAGATTTGCTGCCTATTTATATGCAGTAGATTTCCCTGCCAGTTTTGGTGGGGTGATCTTGATAAATTAAGCAGACTGAAAGTCACAAAGTGGAATTTAACAGAGACAGGTATAAAATCCTTCAGTAAGAAAACAACAACAAAAATAAAAAGTATAAAAGGGATGACATCTGACTAGATACTAGTATTAGCTGGTAATCATACTGGTGAAAAAGATCTTGGAATAGTATTGA
>BLBF01000032.1:16509892-16591729 GCA_015471245.1 Laticauda colubrina
AGAGAGAGAGAGAGAGAGAGAGAGAGAGAGAGAGAGAGAGAGAGAGATGTTTCTATTTATAGGACATGTCCTGCAAAGCAGCAATAGTAGAAACAAACTCAATCCATTTAATATTTTTTTGGAATAATAGTAGTAGTAGTAGTACCACCTGGACCCTTCACCCCTGAGACTGAGCACGCCTCCGAGTGACCAAGAAGAGTGCCAGATACTGGATGGCTACCTGTTGACTTTATTTTTGCTTTGGACACTTGACTTGGGTCATTTTTCTTTGAAAGCTTGTTATTAATAAAGATTATCTTTGCTTCACACACTTGCTTCATTTATTTTATTAAATAAAGTCTTGGTGGAAACTTTTAGAAATGGTTTAAGCCTTTGCATGCTTGTGGGATGGGTAAGGATAGCTGTGGGATGGATAAGGATAGCTATGGGATGGACAGCTGTGGGATGGGTAAGGATAGCAGTGGGATGGGCAGGGATACCTGTGGGATGGGTAATAGCTGTGGGATGGGTAATAGCTGTGGGATAGATAAGCCTCCAGTGCAAGCATAGTGGGACTGTATGGTCCACCCTCCCAGGTGCCAAACCTTTGGCCCTTTATTATCAATAACAATTTAATCATTCATCAACACATTTCAACATAAACACAACTCTTTATTAAATGCCCTGTTCATTGTAGGCCCACCCAACATACATGGCCCAATCTCATCAGTGTGATGAGACAGGCTGAAGGAAGCATCCATTAATCATCTATCATCCTGTCTTGCCACTCCACTGCTCCAGCTGGGGAGTTGCACCAGTGTCTCAGGAGGTTGCGCTGCTTCTTCCCTTCACGTGAAGCTCTGTTGGGGCCTTGCACATCCTTAGTGTCTATCAGGTTTCGCCCTTGCCTCCATTCCCCAGGCTCCATGTCCCCATTGCCTTGTTGGAGGTCCACGAGCCTGTTGTGCAACACTGGGTAGCGGGTGCGCATGAGATTGTGCAGGATGCAGCAAGCTTCCACGATCCTCCTCACGGTCTCTGGGCGATGCTGCATAGTGGTGAGAAGTACCTGGAACCTGTTGGCCAGGATGCCAAAGGCGTTCTCCACCACCCGCCTTGCTCTGGACAGCCTGTAGTTGAAGATCCTCTCTTCATGGGTGAGGAGTCTGGAAGTGGAGGGCTTCATGAGGTAGGTTCTGAGGGAGAAAGCGTCATCCCCCACGATGAAGTAGGGCACATCTTGCGTGTTGTTGGGCAGGGGGTCTGGATCTGGGAAGCCCATGATGAGGTTGCGTTCCAGCCCCTCCTTGAGGTCACTGGCGTTGTATACCTGGGCATCTGAAGCTGACCCATTGCCTGAAGCATCGATGTACATGAACTTGTAGTCAGCATCGACCATGGCGAAGAGGATGATGCTGAAGAAGCCCTTGTAGTTGAAATAAGTGGACCCTGACTTGGCTGGAGCTTTGCAGGCCACGTGCTTCCCATCGATGGCTCCAACGGTGTGGGGGAAGTTCCACCTCTGATACCACTGCTCTGCAACTTTCTTCCATCCTTCTTCAGTGGAGGGGCACTGGAGGAGCTCCTCCAGGTATTCTTCGATGATGGCCTGCACCACTTCTCTGACCACAATGCTGATGGTGTTGTGTGGCACCCTCCAGCCGGACTGCATGCTCCTGTAGGTGGTCCCTGAGGCCAGGTGGCACAGAGCCAGTGCCACCTTGAGCCCAGGGTCCAGGCTGGGCCGGAAGTTGGTGCTCTGCTTGGTCAACCTGGGTCTCAGCCGCTCCACAACTTCATCAAACATGGCTGGAGGCATCCTCATGAAGTTCTGGAATGCACGAGGGTCTTCGTTCCTCAGCTCCACCATCAGCTTGTTGTACAGTCCATACTCTGCTCTTCTCCCGATCCATCTTCGGACCCAGACACTTCTTGGACGCCTCCTTTTCTTCCCGTATAACAGTTGAAAGAGCCTGTAGATGGCTTCGCACTGTTGCAGAACGATGGTGGCTACCAAAAGGAGTGTGTTACGATCCATGGTGGACATCAATGGATGCTGTGGAAGAGCAAGAGCCAGATGAAGGCTGAAGAGGTCTGCACAGCAGGGGTGCTGGACTGAAAGTGAGATCCAGGTGAGTTCCTCCCCCTTTTTATAGGCAATATAGGTTTTCAACTATGTGTCCTTTTGCATCCCCTAGGCATCCTCTAGACATCCTTAATATCCGAGATAGGTCCCCTCTGCGAACGCTTTTTCCGTTTTAAATGCTTTGTATACGAGCTGCATCCACTTTCATCCTTTCTCTGTCCGTCCTACTAACGCTTTGTGTCAGTTCCGCATCCATTTCGCTTCCTCCCTGTGTCCGTTTTCCACTGGAGCGGATTTGAGTTGCGCGGATGCGCAGCAGATGCCAGCGGATAGAGCGGACTTGTAACAGATGACAACAGACGTAGAACGGATGTTCCCCGTATGCGTTGCGGATGCAGAATGGACGCGTTTGATACGCGTTTGATTCTGCGGATGCAGAATGGACGCGTTGGAACCTCAGTCGACAGATGCTGGACGGATAGTGAGGATGAAAAATGGACGCAGTGAGTACAGAACGGATGAATCGCGTTAACCAACGGATGGCAAGTGTTTCTCTCCATTTTACATCCTCTTTCCATCCGTTGGTGCAGTGTGACATGGGCTTAAGTTTTTATTCTCAAGTTACAAGTAGAAATATAAGACAGTGATTTTGCTGAAGGGCATGCAATGACATTTGATCAGCAGCATAAACCATCAAATGCTGCAATGAGCACGGATCACAGACTACCTGCCAAATCATTCCCATTTAATGTCATTTGGACAAAGGTTAATTTTTATTTAATTTATTTAATGTCTCTTAAAATAAATTATTTTCTATAGTGCATAGCATAAATTTAACTAATAAAACATTTTTTAAAACCGAACATATCAACTCAAAAGAATGCAAATATCAAGATTAAAAGCACCATCAGGCATAAAAGTTAAAAGGCTTAGCAGAACTAAAACAACTATTAAATTAAATAAGTATTTAAAGTGTTTAAAATGCAACATTGTCTGTGAGACCAGAATAGTTATTAGGTGGCACTGAATAATTAGAAACATGGGAGAACATTCCAGGAACAAAGAGCTTTTCAGAGATTTGAAACTCACTCACTCACTCCCAACAAATCTTGATTGCTACACTACTAGATTCAGAAATTAGGGAAACAAATGATTCAGGAAGAGTTTCCAAGGATGAATTTAAGGGACTGAAAGACATACAGACAGACATAATCTTAATCCCCAGGTTTAAAAATGGAGGCATCCCTGAGGATATTATTCTGCTTGTGCTTGCCAACTATAGGGGGCAGCCCTAATCTCTGTTTCAAAGCCATTGAGCCAGTGCTATCCGAAGACATTTCCACAGTCATCTGGCCTGCATAATGTCACAGAGTGCTGTTACCTTCCCAATAAAGGGGTACCTATTTATCTACTTGCATTTGCCTGGTTTTGAACTATTAGGGTGACAGGAACTAGGCTCATCTTTAATCTCCTGAATCTTCTTATGATTTGCATGCAACCAACAGCCACTCCCAAGTTACAATGAGCGACAAAGGATTGTAAACTAAAGCACATGGAATTTGAATGAAAATTACATTTTCATTGTAACCCCCAGCACACCATTCTAAATGTGAGCTGTTACCTCCCAAAATTGTACTCCTGCTTTAAGAATATCCAAGCTATATACCTGGTTCTTCAGGGAAAGTTCAACTCTCCCTGGACCGATTCAGTCTTGTCATATGATATAAAGTATTGAGCTCTCCTTTAACTGGATTGAGCCTTAATTGAGCTGATCTAAGCACTCCACTGGAGTTGCCAAGCACTAGTCTTCCATCACCACAGTCTTACAAGATTTTAAGTCGAAGTAGAAATATGATATCACCTATTGATGATGGCCGGACTCCAAAATCTCAAAACTTCCCAGTCAGCACTTACAGTATTTAATAACAAAATAACAGTCAGTATTTAATAACAAAAAGTCGTGAAGTTCCCCAGAGACGCATTTAGCAGTAAATCCCAATCCCACACCTTCATGTTCAGACTAGTTAAAGTGTCTCAGACTTAGAACATGGATGATAATAATCTTTATAGCAACTTGAAGCTACATTGAATTTCTTCTCATAGATATCTGATTAGCCACTTGCTCTGATCCAAAGTGGCTCTTAAAGTTCTCCCAAGCTAACAATCCACATGTAAATGTAACCTGTGGCATGGGAGTGGGGGAGGGTAAGAGATTATAATGGCAAGATGGTCGATATGGCATTCTAATACAAGACTTTTTTGTAATGTGATGTCACCTTCATTGTTTTTGGCAACCACAATACAGATTTTTTTGACATCCCTGAAGATGATGCTGAATACAATTGTCAAAGATTAAGGGGCAAGTGTGGGGAATTCACATAACAACATCAAAACTTTAGTTTTAGATATAACTGTTTTCAGTAGGTGGCAAAATGAAAGTATTATATTACGTACCTGCAATCTATCCATGTTATAGTACCACGGCCTTTCACAACTTGGGCTACATCAGATAATAACCTGAGCGAACTGTCGGCATCTACCGCTGGGAGAAAGAAAGGAATATATTTACTTTAAAAATCATAAATATCTAGACACAATGTGGCAGAATTCTTCCATAAAACATTTTGTCTTTTAACTGAAATTTTTAGAGAGCACTAGAAACTAATAAACATTTCCAAATATAGTATGAACTTCACTCATAACCTTTTGCTGCAGCTGGGATTTGAAACAGCATTTGAACATGCTCAGCAAGACTTTTTTTTCCTGCCTTTTGGAATAGAAAACTGTTTCATTTCACAAATTATTCTTGAAGTCATCTCAAAAGTACCTTGCCACTTGACAGAAAGTTTTTGTGGATAAACTACAAACCCCAAGCATCTTTTAGTGCACAGAATTAATTGCATGGTTCTTCCTATCTTTCCTGCATATTTTGATATATCTAAGTTGAATATGATTGTTTTTACACTGAAGAACCATAAAGGTTTATTTATTGTACATACTTTTTCTCAGTATCTATTCATTTTGTTGCTTTGTCTGTAAAGATGTAAAAAATAGCTGCACTTTATCATACCAAAAGGTCCATGCCACCCAGCACTCTGTCCTACAGTAGCTCAATGTGATATTTATGAGAGCATCACCAGTTAGATATGCTCCATTGTAACTAGTACTGAAACTTATTGTCTCTGATACTAGTGGCAATATCCATAACAATTGTTAATCAATGATAACTTTACTCTCCTGGATAAGAAGACTTCCCCTCTCAGAAATATGCCCTCCTGGTTTCAGGTTTTACATTAGCTGATACCTTGGGGAAAAGACAGCTATTGTCACCCATGAGTTGTTGAGGTCCTGCTCCAGATAAGCAGAAGCGAGACCTCTTGCTGAAGTTGGGCCTTTAGGAATACTTCAAATTGCTCCTGGTGTACTGCCCTCCTTGCTTGAACTGTTGCTTGAACTGTTGCTGAGTTGATGGTGGCATTGTAGCATTGAATCTGGGATGTCTCAAAAATTCATTGCCTCCATGGCAATACAGACATGTCTCAAATAATTGAGAGCCAACACATGCTGGAGATTGCATATTAGTTCTGTTTTTTTGTCTCAGGGCAGTTGGAGTATGATTTAGTATTGGAGGACATAAACATCCTTCTGTTGCCATGGACAGATCACTCTTTGGCTGCCTTCCAGCTCACTCATAGTACCTGCTCTGACAAAGTGACAGGGTTACCCATTCCGGGTGACTGAAGGACCTTGCTGAGTTTCAGAAGCTTTCATGTCTATTTGGGATGGGGTTGAACTTCCCTATTCGTAACTGGTATATAACTTGGGGGTTCTCCTGAATTCACAGCTATTGCTCAAAAAGTGGGTGTTAATTGTGGCTATTGGGGTTTTGCACAGGTCCATGTTGTAGTGCAGTTGCATCCCTTTCTCAATTAGGTAGCTCTTCAGACAGACACTCATGTCCTGGTCACCTCATGACAGAACTATTGCAATGGACTATACATTAAGTTGCCCTGAAGACCATCTGGAACCTAAAATTGGTTCAAAATACAGCAGTGTGGCCAGTAACAAGCCTTTCTCATTATGTCCATGTATAGCTGCTGCTATGTAAGCTGCAATAGTTTGCTTCTGAGTACAATTCAAGGTGATGGCCATTATGTTTAAGCCCTTCAGAGCACAGAACCTGGTTATCTGAAGGACTGCCTAACTCCAATTGTTTCTGCTACCTAGTACATTCAGGCCACATTGGTGTGCTCCAGGTCTTCTCAATTAAACACTGTCAACATTCCCTTTCCTCGGGTTCCAGAATACCCTCAAGGTCTAGCTCTTTTCCTAGACCTGGGGTTAATGAGTTTGTGGGGATAATGAGTTTATGTCTTTATTGCTATGGCTGCTTTTAGTCTGGGCTGTCTATTTTACTTTATCTGTTTAACTGTTTAATTATGTATTTGGAATTTGTAAGCCATCCAGAGGCTAGGGGAATGGACAACCGTAACAAATCATCATCATCATCATCATCATCACCACCACCACCATCACCATCATCATCAATTCATTCATTTCTGTAATCCTTTTTACAGTAATCCAGTTATGACTACAAACCGTGGAAATACTTAAAATATGTGCTTTTTCACATATTTGTGAATATGCAAACATAACTCTGGGCTCATTGATTTCTTCTTTCATTTATTTGGTTACATACAGGTTTCAGCCTTGACAAGTGATCTTTGGAAAATAAGGCTGAGTTGCTTTGTACTGTCCCCAGTTCTGAAAGAGTAAATTGAACTAAAGCTAAGATTAGAAATCTCCATAATTTTGGGAGCAAGACAGAGATTCTCTCCCCTAAACTGTCCTCGTGAAAAAAATGTGTCAACCAATACCTATTGTGGATGAGGGACCTGTACAAGAGAAAGTAGAATTGCAACAGTACTAACTATGAAGCTACCTACCTAATGCTATACCTGGCTCTTCTCAGCTCCCCAGTTTACAACTCTTGAGCTGGACAGCTCTTGTGCTATTCTAACCTTAGGCCTGACCTGTTGGACAGCTCCCCAGATTTAGCAGTTCTGTGGAAATGTGAGCCCCATAGCATGGTGAAGAGAAACAGAAACTAAACCGACAAAACTGCAAATGTTAAACATTTCTATGGAAGAAAAATAGTCCTCTAATTTACACAGTATAATTACACCGTGTAAATTATCTTCTCACATAGTGTTTCCTAAAGCTGTATGCTGTTGAATCATAACTACAGGCAAACAAAGAAACAGATGATATAGTTCACAGGTACTAATAATTCCTTATCTGAAATGAAAATTAAAATGTAGGGGGATGCAACACACTTTGCCTGACTCTGTCTACAATCCCTGCCAAGCCCACTCTATACACGTATGACAACAGAGCTGCTTAGCTCTAAAATCACAGCCCTATGAAGGAGGGAAATTTCGTGTATTTCCAAAGAACTGGGAGGAAACTTCAGGTGTTATTACATAGACTACTGCCATACAAATATGGCAGGTTACATGCAGGAAAAACTGAAGCTACCTTTTCAAAAGGCACACTGGGTTGGCAAGGAGCCAGAAGAATGTTAATCACCATTTGCTGCAGATTTTCCTCAGACAATGTACCTTCAAATTTCAGTGTTAGATAGCTTGGTTTTATACCACGTAAAGAAAAAAAGCAATGATCTCAGGTAAGGTAATTTCCCTTACACAAACTGACAGGTTCACTGAAAAGTATACTTTGTATAAAAGAATTATTTGGTTTTTTGATTTATTTTTGTCCTCATTGGGAATAATATATTGGCTTTATATACATTCTTAATTAAAGTATCACTTATGACTCTTTTATCTTTTAAACCACCTGAATACATTAGTTTATTTTTAAGTCATTTTTATGACTTTCTAGTTCATAGCATCCAGGAATTTAAAATTTTATTCACAGATGAATGGATAAAAAATAAAATTATCTATCCACACCTATGTGGAAAACTAGAAGTTGTGCATTATTCTGTTCCAACCAATGTTCCAAGAAAACTTGATAAGATATAGTGAATTTAATGTCCACATAAGCATGCCGACAACTGTGTTATCATTTACTCTTTCTATTTACTCTTAATGTGATGTATTTAAAAAGCAACCTCCCAAAAGAAGTATACATCAAAGATGCATAGAGCTTTTTCAGATATGTTCAGAATAAAAGGAGAAGAAAAAAAAATCTTATCCTATTTCCTTGCAATTTCCAGCCTTTTTGCCTACTAGTGAAGGACCATAAAAAGGAGACACTATCCAGGCTGACTTATGTAGATTTTTCAGAATATGTTTAAATGTGTTTTCTAGATATTGTAGATGAGACTGGTTTTCTGTTGCCTTTTTTCCCTCCTGCATTTATCTCCTAATTGATTATTTCATAGCACTAATGTAATTGTTTATAGTTCTTTGTGGGAGCCTGTGTGGACCAGAAGCTATTTCTAAATTATGCCTTTCCCTAATAAATATTTCAATATTTTCTGTTCATCTCACTATCTCAGCCTTTCTATTTGTGCAAATAATTTGGTGTAATTTAGTACATTGTTTGACAAGGCTTTGCTTAAACATGCAAATGAAACAGAAAATGTATTTGTTTTACATACAAAACAAGCAGGTTATGTTGTAGCACTTCAGCTGAGCCATTCTGAACAGGATACAGTTCAGCCTAATCCAAAATGAATACCTGAACAACTTCATTGTTGCATGCTTTAGCCAAAATGAACTCCAACAAATTTGTGCAGCAAATAATGCAAGTTTGTCCCCTCTTTCTTCCTCCTCACTAATCACCCAACAACCTTCACCAAAGGCTTCCTTCCTCTTGGCCAGTGCATCTGGATTACAGCATTGCATTACCCAACCAGTCCATTTACCCCTTTCCCCAATATTCCTAGCATCTTCTTTCCCTTAGCTGCTGACAATGCATTTCAAGCATGGCATCTCAATCAGCCAACTCATCCCACTGAACTTCCTAAAAAAAAATTTCACCTGTACTTTCTCTTAGTCATTGCTGCCAACAGCTTTCCTATTCCACACTGGTTCCCACTGTGGAAAACTTGAGCCAGGAAAATGTGATATGGTCTATATCCCAACTCAATTTCCAGTGTCTAGGATGAGATCCATATCTGCTGTTGCCCCCACACAATGGAATATCCTTCCCCAAAAGGTGAGACAGGCCCCCACTCTCATGGCCTTCTGAAATGTGGTTAAAACATGGTTTTGTAGCCTTGCATGGAAGGCACAAAGGATTATGCCATTGTGGGCTTGGTTGGTGTCATGAGAGCCCTCCCTCAGTCTTTATTATCCAATTTTATCAAGGTCAAAATGCCTTCTTGGAATTTTTTGGGTTTTTTGAATTTTTTATAATTTTATAATTTTTAAAATTTGAATCCTAAATTAACTTCAATAATTTTCCTTTATATATTGTATTATATGATGATATTGTACTGTATACCACCCAGAATCCCTATGGAGGGAAATGGGTGGCCTAGAAATATGAAACATACAAAAATGTACATACATCAGAACCTGCATATTTAATCTGAGCAAGGACTCATTAAATTGGTGTTCTATTTATGGAATGATCTATTTATGGTACATTTATGCATATTTCTAAGTTATTAAAATAGTTGAAATCCAAACCTATTATATCTATTTGTTGGCCTATTCATCTATATATATATGTACATTACCACAGAAATCAAACTTTGATTTGAGCTTGTAAGTTCAATGTAAATCACGTTTTATACCTACTCACCACTTTCATGTGAGGAAATAATAAGAACGTTTTCCTATTCCAAAACTCAGCAACCTGCTATCTTGATTATGATTTGTCAGGTCAGATATCAGACCAACCATATCATAATTCATGATCATCAAATCTGGCACATACAATGGTTTTGGCAGTTAAAATCATTATATTAGTATAAGCCATAGTTCAAGTACTGCAATTATAGTTTGGAAGGACATTTGAAACAAGCAATTGTCATTTTCTATTTTTAATTAATAAAGACAAATTTGCAAGAAAGGCCAAACTTGTTTTCACAAAAACAGGGAGAAACACTACTTTCAGTTACCAGGATAACTGATAGGATTCCACAAAATTCTGCTTTGATTCAAATGCTGCCCACGAACTGATTTATTGTAATATCAGAAAAGTATGAAATTCAGAGAAGCTAATTTGTCACAGGAAAATATCCTCAAATCAGTTACTCAGATATAGTTGCCCTGTTCTCCCTCCCTCCCAGTTCAAAGGGAATTCCTTCAGAAATAGTGATTTGGAATTAGAAACCTAAGTGCATAATATTTTAACAAATTGTTAAAAGCACACATAATTTGGCTAGTTTCTTCTTCCTTGACTGAAAAAAAGAAGTGTGAAGGATAAGGCATGAGGCCATTAAATTTGGTCTAATTTTTGAGCTAACGGGCAGAAATGCATCTTCTTGCCAACTATACACGAATGTAATTAACTACTATACATGACTGTAATTAACCCATCTTCTAAATGGGCCAGGTTCATGTAAATCATCTTGCCAAGAGTAGCTCATAATCTGTTATGGATGATTTAAAAAAATGGAAGAAAAACTGCACTGCAGAAAAGGGGATAGAGGTGGAAGAACAAAACAAATAGCAGGAGAAGCAATGGGGGCTTAAGCAAGTTCATAACAACAGAATGAAACAGCAGGTGGGTGACTAGCAGGCTAGAGATTAATAGGAATTGATGAAGCATCAGATAATGCAAAGCACATGACAATAAAAATGCATAAATAGGCATAAATAAACAACTTAACCGTGTTAAGGATTAAAACAACTGTTACCAGTTTGCCAAGTAGGCAGAGGGGCTAATTATTTTTCAGAGACCTTGTGTCTCTTATGGTATATAAGAGTATATATAAGAATATACATATATATTCTTATATGTATGTATGTATGTATGTATGTATGTATGTATGTATGCTGTTCAGCTTCCTTCGGGTATTATCCCACGTCATTGTAGTTGTGCTTTTAAAGTTGTCGCAACATTTCGGCAGAATATAATCTGCCATCATCAGGCTTCTGTACTGAGTTCGCCTGTGGGTCAGGCTATCACAGCTTTTAGTTTTAAATTTGAGGCTAGCCTACTGTTGTCCCAGGATGTTTTTGGTTGGGAGTCTTGGTCTGTGTTTATTGGTCTTGGAGTTTGTTTGATTGGTATTTCTGGTTTCTTCTGTCTGCCGAAACGTTGCTACAACTTTAAAAGCACTACAATGACGTGGGATAATACCCGAAGGAAGCTGAACAGCACATATATACATGCATGCATACATACATACATACATACATACATACATACATACATACATACATATATATATATATATATATATATATATATATATATATGTTTTCTGAGGTTTTCACGGGTATTTGTATGTGGATCTTTGGTTATTCGGGTTTTCTCCCGCGTAGAATTGGAAGTATCTAGGCAACGTTTCGATGAAGTCTCATTCATCGAATGAGTCACACTCAAGTCACACTCCCACTAGCAGTTAAAAGGAAGAAGCAGCTGCAAGCTCACATTACTCTGAGAAGCACAGAGCTGAAGTAACAAGCCTGAAGATGATGAATGAGACTTCATTGAAACGTTGCCTAGATACTTCCAATTCTATGCGGGAGAAAACCCGAATAACCAAAGATCCATATATATATATATATATATACACATACACACACACACACACATATATATGGTATACACACACACACACTCATATACATACACACACTTGAATTTTACCATAAACCTAGACAGTGGAAATATATATGCTTAAATTTTAACCTGTATTTCCACTATCTAGGTTTATGGCACCAGCCGTGTGTGTGTGCATGTGTATGTGTGTGTTGTAAAATAGCTGCAAATATGTTTAAAAACTATTTCTATAGTTATTGGTTGCATACTTTGTGCAGAAGAAGAGAAGTGCTATAGAAATTACAATTATAAAAAGGCCTTTGGTACTTCCCTGATACGCCCGTTCTCTGTGAGCTGTGAAGAGTATCCAGAAGTGGGAGGTGCTTCAGTCTCTTCTGGAAAGGCTGGGCTTAAAACTCTGGGACGCTCCTTCTCCTCCACGGGACACTCCCTCAGCGTCCCCCAGTTCTGCGAAGACTGAGTGCCAAAGTCCAGGACTCATCACCTAATGGAGATCCCTGACTGAAACGGAACCCCACCAGACGGAAAGAAATGGGTGGGGCTGGATGCTCTTCACATCTCACTGATGTGAGATGCCCTTTATACCAATGCCCTTTCTCCCATGAGCTGTTCAGAGCATCCAGAAGTGAGTCATACCAAAGCTTGGCCTGTCCTTAGGGAGGAACTCCGTCTGGATCGAAATCCACACCTAAACTCTGTGGACCCTCTGCAGGACTCTTCTGCCAAATGAAGCGTCCGCTGAGGCATAGACATCAATTTTATAATTTCTGACAAAGGAAGATGGTGATGCCCAAGTTGCCGCTCTGCAAATTTCGTCTATGGAAGCCTGTGTGGCCCATGCTGCTGATGTTGCCACACTCCTTGTTGAGTGGGCTGTAATGCCCTTAGGAACTGAGATGGACTGGCATTCGTAACTTTTAGCTATGGTAGCTCTCAACCATCTACCAATGGTCGTGGACGACACCTTTTGTCCTAAAGTGGATGGGTTGAAGGATAGGAATAGAGACTCAGATTTTCAAAATGCCGCCATGCGGTCTAGATAGATGCTTAAGGCCCTTCGAACGTCAAGTCGATGCCATTGATGCTCCAGTCTGAGATGGTTTCAGACAAAAATTTGGGACCAACTCCTGCACTCTGCGGAAGGCTGAATTTACTTTAGGAGTGAATGATTGATCCAATTGGAGAATCACTCTGTCCGCATGAAATACGCACAGGTCCTTTCTCATTGACAATGCCACCAATTCAGAAATTCTCCTAGCTGATGTGATTGCAATTAGGAAGGCCACTTTATATGCCAGGGATTTAAGACTAGTGGTTCTTAAAGGCTTGAACGGGCCAGTTGTAAGTGCGGTTAACACCTTGTGGAGGTCCCAGGTGGGATAGCGGTGAATTACAGGAGGTCGTAAGTTTGCAGCACCCTTGCTGCGGACATGTGGGTGGTGAAAGCTGTGGACATGTGGATGGTGTGCCATTGAACGGAGGTCACCCCAGGCTATCACCGAGGCTAAAGCCGCCACTTGTCTGCATAAAGTATTTGGAGATAGGCCCTTGGTCAACCCCTCCTGTAAAAAGTCCAACCCCTCCTGTAAAAAGTCCAATAATTGTCCTATTGATGGAGCAGTTGGGTCGATCTTAGACCCCTGGAACCAGCGATAGAAGGCGGACCACGTGGCCTCGGATATATTATTTGTTGAGGACCGTCTGGATGCTTGAATGGTGGCAATAGCATCCTCTGAAATCTGTTGGGCCCTTAAACAGCTCCGCTCAATGGCTAGACTGAGCTATTGTGGGTTTGGGTGAAGTATCGGCCCTTGGGAAAGGGAAACCTTTGACGGTGGAATTTTCCAAGGTTGTTCTCTCGACCGGTCCTGTAAATCTGCGAACCACGTTCTCCTGGGTCAGTAAGGGGTGACCAATATCAATTCCGCTCATTCCTCCAATAACTTCTGGATCATTACCGGGACTGGTGGAAACACATATAGAAGTCCGGGAGGCCACTGACATCGCAGGGCATTGACAGCCTCTGCCCCCTGAGTCGAGTACCTTGAAATATACCAGGGCAATTGGGCGGTGAGAGGAGAGGCAAATAGATCGATCACCAGTTCCCCAAACCTCCGCACTGCTTCCTGGAAGACAAGATGGGTGTATGCGCCACTCTGCCTGATCTATCGTGGCCCTGCTGAGCCAGTCTGCTTGTGTGTTTAAGGCCCCTGCTACCTGTTCTGCCTTGAGAGAAAACAGATTGGCCTCGGCCCACTTGAACAACTTGGCAGTCTCCAGCATCAGAAGTTTGGAATGGGTACCTCCCTGTCTGTTTACGTGGGCCTTGGTTGTGATATTGTCTGTCAAGACCAGAACGTGGCGTGGTTGGAAAAGGGGTAGAAAACTGTGTAAGGCAAAAACTGTGTAAGATGAACTGCTCGCAGCTCCAACAGGTTGATGCTTTGTGATTGTTCGGGAATAGTCCAAATTCCCTGCGCGGTGTGGGATTGGAAGTGAGCTCTATATCCTACCAGGCTGGCATCGGTTGTGATCGTTGCCTGTAAGGTTCCTTGAAAGGACACCCCTTATCATTTTTTCCGACCATCAGCAGAGCGATCGGAGAACATTGTGCGGTACCTTTATCCAGACGTTGGAAGTGGCTCTTCCGGATCCTGGAAAGGTAGCAGGAACCATTGCAGCTCTCTAGAATGGAATCCAGCCCAAGGTACAATGGAAATACAAGAAATCAGTTTCCCTCACAGTTGAGACAGAACTGCCACGGAAACCCTCTTTAAGGCCCTGATCTCTCTGACCAAAGACTGGATACTGTTTAACCTGTCTTGAGAGAGAAAGACCTTGCCCTCCACGGTATCTATCACTGCCCCTAAATGAACTAACTAGTTGAGGGGGTCAAATGGCTTTTATCCCAATTTATCGAAAAGCCATGACCCTGAAGGGTTTCCAGAGTAATCTTAGTATCCAATTTTGCTTGATGTCTGGAAGATGACAAAATTAAACTATCACCCAGATAACATTGTAAACAAATAGATTTGATCCTGAGTGAAGCAGCCAAAGCTGCGAGGACCTTGGTAAAAGTCCTAGGGGCTGAAGCCAGACCAAATGGTAGGGCGATGTATTCGTAGTGACAATCACAACAGCAAAATCTAAGATATTTGTAGTGAGCCGGTCTAATTGGTATTTGTAGATAAGCCTCTGTGAGATCTATTGAGGTCAGGACATCATTCTCTCTGATGCTGAGCAGAATGGACTGGAGAGTAGTCATCTTGAATTTTCGATAAACCAATGATCTGTTTAGACCTTTGAGGTCCAGAATTGCCCTCCAGCCCCCCAAACTCTTTGGGACCACAAACAATAGAGAGTAACAGCCTTGACCCTGCTGTTCAGATGGGACCTCTCTAATGGCCCGAATACGTAGAAGATGACTGATAGCCTCCTGCATCAAAGCCCTCTTAATGGGGTCCATGGACCTAGGGCTCCTAATGAAAAAGTTTGGGGGGAAGGATTGAAACTCTAGTGCCAAACCAAACCTAATAGTGTTCTTGACCCACGCATCAGAGGTGGAGCTGTCCCATTGATCGGCAAACAGATTTAACCGCCCTCCAATGGGAACTGCTTTCAAGGGCTCACTTGGGGTGATGAAAGAATAGGCCTCGAGTGCCTCTGGGGTTTCTTCTGTTTTGGCCTCCCCGCTGACCTCTATCGGAAGATTCCAGCCTATCTTGTCTAAAACTGGGCCTGTAGCCTGTTGTTCTCTGAGATCTGGGAACATATGGGCCTTGATAGTAGGGCCAAAAGGAACCCCTTCGAAACGACTGGGGCGTTCTGTTTTCAGACCTCCAAAAAAGAGGGGGAAGCACTTTTTTCTTGTTCCTGTTCTCTATAAGGAGGGATTCCAAGACATTGCCAAATAATTTATCCCCCAATATTGAGGCTGAAGCCAACTTGCATTTATGCTTGGTATCCGCCTGCCAATGCCTGAGCCACAGCAGTCTTCATGCTGATACGTGAGATGCAATGACCCTCGACGAGAATTTGACTGCATTAAATGTGGTGTCGGCAAAGAATTCTGCTGCTGCAATAATTTTAGCTGTGTCCTGGTGGGCTCTGACAGTTGACGCCAGCAATATATCCCTCAAGTGGAAGAGCCATCGGAGGGAGGACCATGTAAAAAAGGACACTGCTGTAGCAGCCCTAATGGCCCAGGCATCACAAACGTGCGCCCTACGGAGTGCCAACTCTGCTCTCTTTTCTTCCAGTCTCAGCCTCGGCCTCACTGGGAAAGGTTCTTCCTCGGCCTCATTGGGAAAGGTTGAAGAAGAAGCCAGTGCCACAATGGGCTCATCCACCTCCGGTGTTTTGAGAAAATTTGAAAACTCTGGTGCCAAATTATAATATCGTTTATCGTACCCTGTTGGGGCTGGGTATGATTTGCTGATGCCCATTGATTTTGTACTAATTCAGCAAACATACGAGGGACAGGAATAGTTTCCACCTCATTAGCCGGTTGTGAGAATATGAGATCCCCGGATTCATCCTGAGACCCTATGGACAGTGGATGAGGGTTTGATGTGCCTAGTTTAGCGGTGTTCTTTGCCTTGAACAGTAAGGATTTAAAGAGATACGGGAGAAAAGGCCAGAAAAAGTAGGTTGGTCTGGAATGAGGCCTTCGTTGTCCTTTCCCCGTTCTAGCGGGTCAGCCTTTGACAATCCCAAGTCCATCTGATGGATCAAACCCCCCTCCATGGGAACATCCTGATCCTCAAAGTCCACCTCCTCCCGAAGACCCTGGGCTGGTATGTTAGGAATATTGGGTAATACCTGAGATTGATGTTGTCCAATATGTACAAAGGATTGAGCAGACAGGGGATCCTGCATTCGAAGCAGCCGAGAAGTGTCTGGTCCTGATGGATTGTTGAACTCCATCCGCAATGCCCCTTTGAATCACCAGCTCCATCCATTGCCTCATTTCAATGGGAATAGTCTCAGGTAATCCCTCCTCCTGTCAGTGACCGTAGAGGTGAAGTTTGCCTCTGGGATTGGCCGGGCAGTACTCATTAGAAGAGATATGCCTATGGGAGGTTGTCCAGAAACAGCCTGCCTGGGCTGGGTAGATAAGTCCAAGGGCCCCATCAATGGGTTTGGGTTCTGATCCAATTGTTGTATCATAGCCATCTTGTCTGCCTCCCTGATTCGTTTCTGCAATTGCCTTTCTAATGCTAGATGCCGTCTATGGGCATCCTTATCTGCCACCTTAGAGGCTTTTTTTGGACCCACTGGCTTATCTCGGGACTTCTTTGACTTGGAGCGGAAAGCGTTGTCACCTTCCATTGTGGAAGACTGATTGTCTTGCCTCTGACTTTAATTTTAAATTTTCTTTTTTCAAAAAAATATTAAGATTATTATTGTTGTTGTTGTTAATATTTGTACTTTGGGGTGATGCCTTCCCCTGAGGTTGAAAGTAGAATGTTCCTCCAGGAGAGTAAGAATATGAATATATATGTATGTATATATACATATACACACACACACACACACACACATACACATACACATAGGCGTATGCCTATATCTATGTGTATAACTGCGTATATGGTAAACAGTATCTAAGGGTCCCCAACAAGGGAAACCCCCAAGTGCTCCAAGCGTGAAAAACTCTGGATCCCTGGTCCCCAACAAGGGAAACCAGCTATACAGGCTCTGAGGTGAATCCTTTCCTGTCAAAACCAAATGTCCCGCAATTTAAATGGCACTCGCAGTTTCAGTCCGAAGAAATGATCTAAAGACAAATGCAAAGAAATGCCTGTTTAATGACTAGCCTGCTTATCCAACATTAGCCTGACAAGGGAGAGCTAAACCCAGGGAGAACAAAGTAGAAAGGTATTGCCTCAGTCCCCAGAAAGGGAAACCAGTGAGGAATGGCGCCTGTGATAATTAGGCGTGAAATTGAGCCAGCCATTGAAAAGGGCGGGAAGCAGAATCACTGTTGCTAATGTCTGAGCCATCTAATGAGCCGCTGATGCTGAGGCTCTAACTTGCAAGTTAAATGCTGCTCTCAGACAAAACGGCAAGGCGAAGTGAGCCGCAGCTGTGAGCACTCCGCTCCGATCGCAGAGAAGACTATCGGAAAGTTAGATAAGGTAATTGCCTGAGGTGGTAGCCTCAAGCTGTCTGCGAAGTGGCAGGCTCCGCTATTTACAAAGAAACTTTTTTTTTTTTTTTAACTAATCGAGGTAACCTTATAGAGGGACAAGCCTGAAAAAGCCAAATTAAATGGGGAAAAATTTTAAAGGCCGAAATAACCCAAGAGCAAACCTGAATCAGAAAACCGTTCCAGTCAGGGAGTGCACAACCTCTTATCACGAAGGCTGAGCTAAAACTGGGGGACGCTGGGGAGGTGTCCCGTGGAGGAGGAGAAGCATCCCGGAGTTTTAAGCCCAGCCTTTCCAGAAGAGACTGAAGCACCTCCCACTTCTGGATGCTCTGAACAGCTCATGGGAGAATAAGTAATTTAACATCATGAGACAGATCAAGTAACCAGAGAAGAATTGAACATTGATATAAACTCACTCTAAATTTTATCTGCAAGTTTTAGTTTCTAAAGCAGGTCCTGTAGAAGTATTGTGCAAAATCTTGATTTGAAAACACTTTCCTGCTTTTCTCATCTTCTCATCTTGGCAAGTATGTTTGTTTAAATACTAATTATCTTTAAAATGTTTTCAAACTGAAGAACACTCACCAGATTTGGAATATAGCACCAATACATTATTTCGTGTTCTCAACAGCTTCTTGAAGTCCTTCTGATCACTAATTTTTTCTATCAGAGGTGATATCTTTGATGGTAACACATATGCTGGAAAGATAGCCTGTAATGCCAAGATAAAAAGAAAAATACAAGTAAATTTCAAAAGGAAGTCTTATTATTATGACACAAATTATTTAACCTTAGCCTCAGAAAAGGGCACATGCATCTGCTTTGGATTCCTTTGTAAATGAAGTCCTGAGGAAAACTGTGTAGCATAGGAAAAATCCAGTTCTTCTGTTGGCTGAATGCACAATAAATGAGAAATCCAGTTCAGCCAAACACAGCTGCAGTGTTTCGCACAATATGTTATGCCCAAACAAATAAATGTTATTATGTCTTAATGTGAACCCAAGCACTAAGTTGTTTTTGCCCTCTCATGCATTCAGTAAATCTAAACCTCCAGTGCAAAAGAATGGAAAAATAAGAAGTGATAAACACTACAGAAACACATTGGAGCTACAAAAGCCTTGAATTTCTATTCTCATGTCTCACTGCTGCAATTTCATTTCCTAATACTAAAGATACTAAAGTCTGCTGATGGATTTTTAAATAAACCAAGAACTACTAGTGTTGCATTCACTATGGAATGGCTGATAAGAATTATTCTTTGCCATTTTCACAGGTCATGCCCACTGCTATTCTCAATGTACACCAAATATTTGCAACATGTGTCAAACTCAAAGCCTGCAGGCTGGATCCTGTCCACAGGGCCGTCCTGGTCTACCCAATGTGACGAGGAAAGTTTGGGCCAGCCTGGCTTTGTCCCGGTCTACCCAATGCGAAAAGGAAACATGGCAGCAGTTTGGGGAGTGGCATCAAGCTGGCCATGCCCACCTAGTTATTCACACCCACCCAGTCAGCCACACTCACCCAGTCAGCAACGCCTACCCAGCCCCGAGGTCAACCACAGCCCTGATGCAGCCCTCAATGAAATTGAGTTTGACACCCCTGCTCTATAAGGTATCCATAGTATCCATCATTTCTTTGCCATTTTCCATTTTGACTAGGGCTGCTGGGAACAGGTTTATCAGCATCTGGAAGATCAACCATTGCCTATTCTTAGGTGCAAAGGTCTAAGATTCCTTTTTTCTCTCTCACAGCTGTACTGTTAATGAAAGCATGAGTGTTAACTGGGCTGTTCAGCTTTTACATGTGTTAACAGCTGTTCTGTCAGTACAGTGAAACAAGTTTATGGTTGATCACAGAGCTCTCTCAGTTCAGCTGCCAAAGCAGCTACTGAGATACTTTTTCTCTCCTGTAAACAGTAAGTTTTTAGAATCTATAGCTGATTATGGGACACCCCCCCCAATGCGCTAAGTGTCAACATTCTTTACCATTACCAAGATATACTGTATATTGAGGGGTGGGGAACGACAAGATTTTGTTAATGGCAGCACACACACATTTATATTTATTGAATGTGTCACTAACACCATACAGGCAGTCATTCTCTCTCTTATGCTCACTGAGTATTACCAAGAACAAGGATCACTTGTTAAATTAAAAGTCCCTTCCCACAGATTGAACATGCTTTCTTGGCTAAAAACATTGCCTACTTTTCTTTTACTTGCTCAGACTATGCTAAAATTGCCTTCCTCTAGTATGGGCATCCTCTAGCTTAGTGTTTCTCAATCTTGACAACATGCTGGCTGGGAAGCCTCAGAGCTGAACTGTACTTATGATAAAGTTGCCAAGGTTAAGAACCACTGAGCTAGATTATGGATCTCAGCTCCCAGA
Organism: Laticauda colubrina; assembly: GCA_015471245.1. Taxonomy (NCBI): domain Eukaryota; kingdom Metazoa; phylum Chordata; class Lepidosauria; order Squamata; family Elapidae; genus Laticauda; species Laticauda colubrina. Next base: position 16,530,208 of record BLBF01000032.1, read on the forward strand.
ATTCTGAGCAATAGCCATATTGGTTAGGCATTCTGTAAATGAAGTCCACACATCTGGAGAAGATGCCCTTACTGTGGAAGGCTGATTTGGAACAGTGTGTTAAAGAAATGATTTTATATTTCATACATGCTGTTCCTGTTTCCAGTATTAAATATTTAAATAAAAATTATAAGTAACAAAACATTCTCCATAGCATTTTTCCTGACTTTCATAAATATCTCTAATAAATAATCACATGGATTACAACTGAGCTACCCATAGCAAGTTTTATTATTCACCTGCCAGAATGTGGATATCATGGCAAGATCATTCTTAACCAAAAACTGCTACAGCAAAATCAGGCCTAAGAGCAACCCTAGCTATCAAATATTTTTTTTAGTGATATGAGGATGAGGATGATGATATCTATTCAGTCATGTTCAACTCTTGGCAATTCTATGGACTAGATCTCTTCACACTTTCTAATCTTGAACTACTTATTTGAGTTTTTCTATGCTTTTCAAATGGTGTCAGATTTGATGGAGTCCAGCCACCATGTTCTTTGATGGCCTGGTTTTCTTTTAATGCTAATTCTTCCAAACATAATTGCTTTCTTCAGTGAGTTTCCCCACATGATATGGCCACAGTAAGTGAGATGCACTTTCATGATTTTGCCTTCTAGTGACATATCTTGTTTTTAGTGAGACTGTAGTGACATAAAACAAGTTCCAAGAGATGAGAGATGTTTGCGCTGAATTTGTTTATTAGGCTTCAGATAGCTGCAAGCAGGCAGGAAGTCTTCAAATGTTTCCTTTCCAGCAGTCATCATGATTTAAAAAAAAAACCACTATGCCCATTCCTGTAGAATTTATTCAGAGAGAAGTCCTGTACTAGCAATCTGGGAGAAGCTATTTCCTTTTTTATAACACAAATAATTTCGTGTTAACTACTGAATATCACATCTCCTTTTATAATAGCTATAAAATGCAATCAAAAGTACAGTAGAGAGGTTGGACCGCTCTATCTATAATGCGAGTCCTGGATGACTATGCCTATCTCTTCCTATCCTTTATCCCTCCATTTATTTCTCTTTTGTCTGCTATTGTTACCAAACATCCTGAATCAGAGACGAGCAGGCATTATTGGCTGCTATCCCAAAACTATAGAGATCCTTTTTATAGGAGCCAAGTGTCCGCTCTATTATGTCCAGTGTGCTGTTCAATCCTTTTTATTTTGCAAAGACTTGTATTTTCTGCTCAATATGCCTTTTAAAGCAATTGCCTGATATATTGGTTATACATTCTGTTTGTTATTATGTAGGTTATAAAGTTTACATTTTATACCTTAATGCTATTCTCATGATTAACATTAGCCACCATTTTTATTATGCTCTCCCAACATATGCATAAAGAAAAAATGCATATTCTGTACTATACAGAAAAATAAAAAAATACTCCAATACTAAGCATATATTATTCAGTGAAATAGTATGCTTTGTTTCGGCCAATGGCTGATGTAGATTAAAAACCATAAAAAGGTGTTTTTAGATTCTACATTGGTGTCAGTAAATGGCTCAGTACCTTGTCATTCATATATTCATATATATGAATGATAAGGTACTGAGCCATTTATATTTACATACATACATAAAATACATTGCTTGTAAAATTAAATTATTAGTTTGAATATATTTGTAATTTAATTTTATTCGAATGAAAACAAGAACATTAATCCATGAATTGATGATTGGGATACAATGGATAATGTTTTCTGGCAAAATTCTGCCCAAAATTCTTAATATTCATTTTAATTTATTTTTAAAATTTATATGCTGCCCATCTCACAAAGCAACTCTGGGCAACTATATATTGTGCTCACACAGTGAGCTGAAATAAGACTTATTATCTTGACAAAACCGCGCATGATCACGGATTTCGGTCCATCGCCGAAGAAGCTCAAACTGGAAGTCTTGAAGGTTGAGTAATCTTAAGCTGGAGAGAATCGAACTGCTGAACTGCAGGCAGGCAGCAAATGTAGCCTGCAGTACTGCGTTCCAACCACTGCGCCACTATGGTCCACAAAATCAAGGCTAACCTAATTTCAGATGGTGTTTCAGAAGGTAGGTGCTATAGAACAGCTGTCCTCAACCTTTCTGGTACCAGAGATTAGTTTCGGAAGAAAAATGTCTTCCACAGACCAAGGAGGGGGATGGTTTCGCATACAACCTAGATCCCACATACACACAGATTAAGCTTTGTTTGCTCTCCTGCTGCTTACACAGCCCAGTTCCCAACACACCATAGACCGACACTGTGGCCAGGGGTTGAGTACCCCTACAATAGATTTTTCATAAATTACTTGTTACTGACAGGTTTAATTAATAGATGAATTATTTAATGAATTAATAAAATAAATAATAAATTAATAATTGTTTGTTACTGCTAAGAACATCGTGGGGGAACTAGAAGTAACCACAATAAAGCCCAAGGAATTCTTAAGCAGTTACACTGGTTTTCATAAAAACTCAACAAGCGAGAATGTGATTTATATCTATACCTTGGATAAACAATTGCCAAATGAAATTCCTAATAAGCACTAAGGACTGCAATGGAGAAACAAGGAACTGATAAATGTCTTATTCTGACCAAAGCCTAGTATTATTTCTTATTCCCATGATAAGCCTTTTTTTCTTGAGAAAATGAGATAAGTTGGCAAGAAAGGGAAAGTGATGTCTGTGAAACTTTATGAATATTAAAAATCTATCTATTTTCAAGACAAATAATGTTCCAGCTAGAAACTAGTGGGATATATAATTTATACATTGATTGTCTAGCAGGATAGGTGAGCATTATCTAATAGTAACATGAGACACATATTTTAGCTCCATAATATATTAAGTTTGACTTGTATCTCCTAGGACATCTTTATTTTCCTTATGAAAAACTATTATTTACTGAATGTTCATCCCAGCGATCTTGCAATAACAGTATGAAATGTATTAACTTACATCAGCTTGGAGCTATAAACTCCACTATAAGGTATGAAGACTATACCTTAATAAGACATTACAACAATATATTTTATTTCAGTCATCTGACTCTATTATGTATAAGAGTATTATACATAATACTTATACATCTATTATGCATAAGAGTAATAGTATAAGACTATTATGGAGTCAATAACCTATCTGTTTCATATTTGCATGATATAGGAAACAAATCATTATTGATTCTATCGTATGCATATATTTTATAAAGTTGAATGAGTTCACCTTCGTAACAATGGTTTGACTTGATCAAAAAAAGTAATGATTCATACATGTTAAACCCTAACCAAATTACATCATGGGTTAATGCATCTTATGAAACTATGTAACTAGTGACTTTTAAATTTTGTTAGATGAAATTTTTTTCTCCGTTTGGGTACCTGTGACCAGCTTTGAAAGAAAATATAAACTACAAGGCCTTTGTTATTCATTTTTTCTTGGACAGATGCCAATTATTTGGCTACCTCAGCATCTCTTCAAAGACAAGAAATAACTGATCAAATTTTAAGTGCTTTGAACATTACCATAATATGTGAACAATTAAACCTTATTTACTTCTTGAATAAATCAGTATACCATATAGAGCCTATAAAGACTGGAGCTCAATTTATGTAGACAAGTGACACTGCATGATTTAAGGTATAGTACAATGGTTATCCATATCAGCTTTCCTAAATTTTGCAAGAAACTATACTTTTTAAGAGCGATAGCCAGTCTGTGCTATTTAGCCTTTAACAGAAAAATATTTGAACTATGCCTCAATTACCAGATTATGTAACAAAGTCCAGGTTATGTTTTTACTTAAATAAGCACATCTCAAACTGCACATGGGTTTTTTAAACTTATTTCTTTCAAAAATTAATATGGAAAAATGCAGCTTAAGGAAAGTTTCCACCCTCCACACACATACAATGAATGTTTATCTTGTATCAAAAATCTATTTGGAAAGAAAGCTTAAATCGGGACCTTTGGCTTGTACTTTTATATGCTGTTGTATGTAGCATCACAAATACAGAAAGCAGTCGTTTTGATCATGTGCCCATGGAAATGCTGCAATGGTAGTAAGAGTGAAAAACAGTCAACAGTCACTTATTTTTGTAACTTTGAATAGTCATTAAATTAATGGTTGTGAGTGAAGGCCAAGCTGTTTTTCTTTTCAGTTACATCACAGTCAATCTCTCTTGGTCAATATTGTATTGGAAGTCCAGTTAGATACATTTAGTATGTAATTTCATATAAAAACTCTATATAATAAAAGAGACATAAATACATTATTATGAGACTCAGATGTCTTTATATATTTTTCACTTCCTTTAACATGCTGTGCGTCCTATGCATGTTTATTCAGTGTTCAAATATAGCTTATTCCCAAGCAAATAAGGATATGTTTCAAGCTCTAATTTGCTTTAAGTGGGAAAATGAATAGAATAACATCTCAATATCACAGAAGTGCCGAGTGAATAAATTATAGTGTGAAAGGGTAATAAACTCATGGTAATAGATCAGTAACAGTCTTATGCATGACAAAGTTTAAGAAGTGCGTAACGGACCATAACTATCACATTGGAACCACAAAATGAGCTGCACAAAAAGAAATTATGGAAGAGCTGCTTTTATTTTGTTAAAAACTAACAATGAATTCAAAATGTCAAAAATCAACTTTGTGAAAGTATGCCATTGGGACATATGCATGTTTAGGTTTACCAAATACTTGAGATGTTGAGATCAATTTATATTTGTATATATTTCTATATATAGCCATTATATGAATAGTATAAAAGGAATAACACTAACAGCAGCAGAACAACACCATTCCTTTTGCAAGGCACAAATAAAATTCATCAGTGTAAATAGTGCACAAATTAACAATCAAGCCTAACTATCCACTAACAGCCACTACAATCACACATATTAAACAGTATCATCTGAGAATATCAAAATGTACATGCATTTCTAATTCATATAAAACAAATACTAACCTATAAAACTATCCATATATACAAGAATAAAGTTGGGTAAATAGCCCCTGTACTAATAATCCACTAATCAAATAGAAAAGCATTTTAATTTCCTTTTAAAAGCCATCAAACTTTCACAGGGAAATAGGAGAAGAGAACAGATTCCAAAGATATAAGTGGGGCCAGATCCCCCAAAACATGGGTCTTGTCAATAAAGAAGAATATCTGTAGCTCAGGGTTGAAATGAGGAGTCCTTGATACTCTCTGAACTTGGTTGTTTTCTTGCAGACGCTTCATTACCCAAAGTAGGTAACATCATCAGTGCTAGGGTAGCATTGATGTTACCTACCATACTTTTGGTAATGAAACACCTGCAAGAAAACAACCAAGCTCAGAGAGGACCAAGGACCCCTCACACAAGCCTTGGATCCATCACTCTGAAGTGTAGAAGAGAAAGAAAGTCCTGCCCCAAATTAGATAAAAATGAACTAGATGTATGGTAGTGTTGTGGGGTTGAGAGAAAGGGAACACAAACCTGACTGTCGCTACAGGTAGTCCTCGACTTACAACCATTCATTTAGTGACCGTCCAAAGTTATAATACACTGGAAGAAATTATTTATAACCATTTTTCATACTTACAGTGGTTGCAGCATCCTCTGGATCACCTATTCAAAATTCGGATGCTTGGCAACTGGCTTGTATTTATGATGGTTCACGTGTCCCTCCTGGGATCAAGTGATTACCTTTTGTAGCCTTCTGACCAGCAAAGCCAGATTCACTTGATAACCATATTACTAACTTAACAACTGCAGTGATTCACTTAACCAGTGTTGGCAAGAAAGGTCAACAAGCAATAGCAACAGAAATTTCGGGCTCAATTATGGGCATAAGTCAAGGCCCAAGTGTACAGTGGTCTAAATACAAGCAGTAGTAGTTACAATATTGCTCTGGCTTTAATATTAAAAAAAAATAGAAAAAAAAAGTCTAGTTTACAAACCAAGCCAGTATTTCTTTTGAAAGGGACTTAGGGAAGGTACACCTGCCACATAGAAAGCCAGACTTGGCTATCCTTTCCCTTGATTTTGTTCGGAATCTGTCCACCAGTTAGTTGGGTTGGCAATATATAAACCAACAATGTATGTTTGTAGCTTTAAGATAAAGTTACTGTATTGATTTGTACGATGTTCCGATTGGTTGATTGTACTGTGAATTGCCATAAGAGGAAGCTGGAGATCATGGCTTGCTCTCTCTGACATTCTGTCTCTGACATTCTGTTGCTGTGCTTATACTTTGATATCTTTGTTTACTGTAAACAAGATTTTGTTTACGGTAAGATTTTACAATTGGATATTCTTTGGACTGTTAAATATATATGACCTGGACTGTTTATTGGACTGTGCTATTTCTTAAAGTAAACTTTAACTCAATTTAGTGTATCTGCGCGTGGCTGAATAATTATTCATAACTATTCTCATAAATGTTTCCATGTGTATATCCTTGTTACTCAAGGGTTATTCTGTACATATCATAACAAATTTGTTTGCCAAATGGGTCCAAAACCTGTGTTGTTTGATTGATCAATTTAAGGCAGGTTAAGCCCATCATGATTTGATTCCAGCTAAATCAATTAAGCCCAGCTTTGAGTGGTAGATTCTCGACCTTGTGATCTGCAGAAATCCAAAATGAGTCAATTCAAACCACAAGGATGGTGGCCTATTTCAGATTTCAGAGCCTGCTTTCAGAGAAATATTTATAATCTTTGAGTTATTCTATGTATTAGTGAGTCTTCTCCAGACCCCATTTCAATACTTTTTCCTCAGCGGTTTTAGAGGGCAAGATAAATAATCTCTCACATGCAGTAGGTTAAAAAAAATCAAATCAGTAAATAAAGTCCCAACTTTTCAGAGATTCTATTTATGAGCATTGGGTGAGATCAAATACTTTGAGAGTACCTTTTTATGATGTGAATTTTATTTAGAGCTGTGTTCTAGGTTACTTCGACCATTTCTTTAAAAATTTGTCCAATCACAGAGGTGAAATTTTCATAAATTACTTTTTAATAGAGACATATTGTGAAGTTACCGACTTTATTAGAAACTTTTGTTATTTAGCAATAAGAGTGTGCATTATTGAAATTAGGTCTATTATATTGGAAGGATTACATCCTGATAGTACTAATAATAAATGGTGTGGGTATAAGTATTTTTTTTTTCTTTTCTGTTACTTCTATGACCATAGTAAGGTTTTGAGACTGTTTAATTGAGCATAAGGCTAGGACTGCAATTATTTCATTCAACATGGCTAATTGATTTGGTTATCATTACCTGCTACAACAGATTTGCAAAGCACTTTGAAGATAAATTGTTCATATCTGTGAATTGTTTGTATTTAAACAGTGCTTTTGATCATGTCTCTGTGTGTTTGTATATGTGTGTGTGTTATTCAGTCTGAATTCAGGGTGATTTGAAGAAAATCAGTCATGATCACTTTGATCTGCAAGAAACTGTTTAAGCTACTTGACTTATCAGCAGCTTTTGATATCACTGGTTATATAACACACTTGGGATATCTTGAAGTTGGGTGTTTTTATAAACATCATTTATATGATGTTTATAAAAACATCATTTCATCCAACTTGAAGTTGGGTGTTTTTATAAATGAGGTTTTGGTCTTACTTGTAGGGAGGGACAGCTTCAGAATACAGTATTGCATGGGTTATGCTTCTGTATCCTGGCAATTAAATTAGGGGAGATGCCTACCTTTCAGACACAGGCTGTAAATTTATCTTTTCTGTCAAACCTTCCTAGTGCGAATGGTAAAAGACTATTCCCCATTACTAACTTTTTCATGAATATATTGTTTTCAATATTGTTTTAATGCATTATTTATTGTGCTTTACAGCTGTTTTTATTGTAAAATGCACAGGAAGGTGTGTAATAAATAAATAAACAATCAGCCTTGCACTCAAAATATTAAACCATCGCTAGAAGCCTTGCTAAGCCTTGACCTCAAAACACTAAATAATTGCTAGAATAATATAATATTTAACACTTTTTCTTGGGAAAGTAATTAATAGAAAAATCAGGCTTTTCTATTCTAGTGTTCTGTTGTTAACTGAAAAGCATGATTTGTGCGTTTTTTTCTTTAAAAAATCCTTCAAAAATAGTAACAGAAAAAATAAGAAAACTTTGGAAAGGTAACTAATAACACTGCTCAATTAATTGACTATCCACAGCAACAAAGTTTGTCAATATCTGGGATTTGGCTCAAAAGACATGCCCATTACTGTATATCTTTTGTAACTGACTTCAAAAAGATAATACTAGCCTTTCAGTTTCTATTCGTTTGTTTAAACCTAATATCACATCTTCAGATGATAGAAAAATATACACACTCTTGCAAAAGAAAACTGTTTCTCTCCCCAAATCTCTCCCCTTCATCACACATCACTTACAACAGGAAATCTGTTTCACGAACAATTCTGAAAAGCTTATCATTTGACAGTGATAATTATTGTTTTTTAAAAAAACAATCCTTTTGCAGTTTAAAATTCTGTTTGAAAATCTTGAGAAAAACAGTTCACAAGTGTAACTGTAATTGTTCATGCTTTAGAAAAGCTAAGTTATATCAAGACAGAAATTACCTAGCAGAAATACTACTTCTAATTGCTAACTACATTGTTCCTACCCATTATTGGAATCCATGAGAGCTACTGATTTCTTCTCACCGTTAGATGTCCTGTCACATTACTGACAGAAGAGAAGTTCTGGATGAGAAGGAATTTTCTCGTCTCTGCATTTCAGTAACCCCTTTGTGAAACAGTCGGCTGGACGTTTTGTGTATAAAATTGCTCACATCCGGTGCAATTTGGCTATTATTGTTGAAAGAAAGAGGAAGCCGAGGTGTCATTGGCACTCTATTGCTATGTCTGCTTGGATCAATTTCAATCCATTTCCTTCACAGCTGCCAGCAAAGGGGTTGAGGAAATGTATGCAGTTGTATATACTTTGGATGCTTGCCCATCATGGAGGCCTCTAACCTGAACAGGGGGGGAAATTTGGTCTTTTGATGTACAGAATTTTAAGGATGCCCTTGAGAAGTGAGAAAAAAACAGCTGCCATCTCTACAGGAAACCGTAATCAGGCTCTTTTTGAGACTGTTTACTCCTGATTATCACCATGTTTCCAACAGCTTCTTCCTGACAGTGGATCCAGGGTGATATAATTGGATGGACTAACAATCTTGTTACACAAGTTTGGGAACCAGCACTACTTTAGCAGCTTTGATGTCTGGCTTTTTTTCCCGAAGAATAAAGAGGGATATTTTGAAAAGAATCAAAGAGCTGCCTGCCTTCATAAACAGCCTTCTTGTCTCTCTTTTTTTCTAAGTTACAGACCCATTTCATGCAGAATTTTGGAATGTTATAATTATTTTGGCTGCAAAGAGAATTATGTGTTAGCAGTTATTTACTGGAAAAAATAAACTTGCTGAATCTTCGAGATCAAACTAAGAAGCAGCATTTTTTAATGACTTGCTAAGTCTGAGAATTGCAATGTTGGGTAGGTGGAACAGTTAATTTGTTCTTTAAAAACAACATTACAAAGAACTTAAGGGCCAGGGTATCTTCTGCAATGAAATTAAGGGGGAAATCACCATGAAATCAATTGTTACTAGTTCTATATAGCTGCATTCCAACAACATGACAAACCACAGTTACTTTTAAATCCATACTGGTTTCCAAGGTTTCAACCATCTCTCAAGTATCCAGTCTAGTTTATAAAAGTCTATGTCCTGTGATTTACAGTTACTTCCATATTTACAAACCACTGAAAAATCTAAATTATAGTGGCTCAACTTGAGATAGTTCTTTTATAAAGTTATTAGCAAATTTTCAAAGTAGTGAATGTAGTAAACTAGGTGAGAACGGTTAATTCCTGCTTTCCTGTTGCATATTTAGAAGCCAAAAATCATTATATGAATTCTTAACTCTGAATTGCACCTACCTATACTGCTTCATACTTGTATAGAAACAGGTAGTTAAAAGAATTCCAAAATACTCCAAATGTAGGTGCAGTGCTTTTGCTCTGGAATCAAAACTCAATTATATTAGAGGCAAATATATAATAAAACCACCCAGAATCATCTAATAGGGAGTTAGGTGGCATAAAAATTTAATGAATGAATGAATAAAATTGTTCTACAATTAGAAAGTATTTACTTTGTAAAGAGCCAAAGGAACATACAGTCAATTATTCGTTTTTATTTATTTATTTAAAACATTTGGATAGCTGCCCATCTTTCAACCAACTCTACAGCAGAGGTCTCCAACCTTGGCAACTTTAAGACTTGTGGACTTCAACTCAGCTTTGCTGGCTGAGGAATTCTGGGAGTTGAAGTTCACAAGTTTTAAAGTTGCCAAGGTTGGAGACCCCTGCTCTAGACAGTTCATGTATACCATACACATATACCAATTTGATGTAGTGGTTAAGGTGTTATCCTGGAAACCAGAAGATTTTCAGTTCTAGGTCTGCCTTAGGCATGAAAGCTGGCTGGGTGGCTTTCGGCCAGTCCTTCTTAGCCTAACTCACCTCAAAGGGTTGTTATTGTGGGGAAAACTGCAGTACAAAGAAAAGGGCTAGAATATAAACTTTGCAACAGACACAAAACCAGAGGTGGTATTCAGCTGGTTCGGACCAGTTCTGGAGAACCGGTAGCAGAAATTTTGAGTAGTTCGGAGAACCGGCAAATACCACCTCTGACTGGAGATTTTATAGTATCCTTCCCCTGCCACGCCCACCAAGCCACGCCCACAGAACTGGTAGTAAAAAAAAAATAATCCCACCACTGCACAAAACATACATATACACACAGAGTTTGATTTATATACTGCAGCAGCCAGAATTCTGAACATTTATGGAAAGCTATGCTGAGTGGCTTCCTGAATATAAGTAAACAATCTGGAGAGTTGAGTTTCGCACCCATAGCTGCATGGAGGGGGAAAAATATCAATTTGATGGCCGGCATGCCTGGAGAGATGGCTCTGTGTGCCACTTCCAGCATGTGGCGTAAGTTCGCCATCATGGGCCTAGAATGTTGGAAGATATCAAAGAAACCTGAAATCAAATCTCTGTACCTAGAGAAGAAACTGAGTAGATTGATTTCTATTGAACTGAACTGAACTGAAAAACTGTTACAGAACATAAAATTAATATTGCATACCTAAAGAGAAAGTCAGGATGCAGAGGCAAAAGAGCTGTGTAATTACATTTACTGAATGCATTTCATATTTTTTCTAAAGACTGGCATAGGTCTAATTGGCAACTATTATTTTGAAGGAGAGAGTTTTTGTTTAGAAGAACTAAGATTTTCTTTAAAAAATTCTTGGCAGAGATGCAAAAGCAGATTGCTAAATTCCCTTTGAATAAGGGTTAAAGCAATTTTAAAACTCCTTAAAAGCTGTTTTGCTTTTTCCTCCTTTCATGTCACACAAGCTTTCTGCACAAGCTGAACACAGCAAAAATCAGACTTAGCAAATGACAGAGGCAGAAATTTCAATTATTGGGAAATCACTGTGTTTTGAATTGCTGTGATCATGGAATCTCATCTGTGATAACAGATTAGGGACTGTAATGTGGACCTCAATTATTTGAAGACTAGTATGTGAATTTAAATAGTCCCTGAACCTTAACCTAAGTAAATAGTAAAAAAAAAAAAAGATACTAATACATTGAGCTGATCTTCAAAATAGCACCAACAGCAGGTAAAATATGAGGTTAGTCCCTGCTACCAAGCATACGCATGTATTTTGACCTTAACTGCAATATTTACAAAGTAACCCAACATACTAACATTATAGCAATATAGCCTCCAGTTAATATACCTAGCTCAGCAGTTCTCAGTGTACTCTGGGTTTGGTTATTTTCTTGTACAATTTCATTATCAATCTGGACAACATCATCAACATTAGGAAAAGCGGTATTTAGTGGATGTTTATATACAGTAGTTTACCTTGCCAGTCTAAATGGGAGTGTGGCTTCATGATGGCGCCTTCATGAGGCTGTTTCTTTCCAGATTACCTTGTATTGCTTCCTAGTCACCCAAGTATTAACTGTTAAAAGAGATGTCTATGTTTTCTTCCTAAGCATTGGATTATATGGTTTAAAACCCTACTCTCCAAAGGGTGCTGCCAAACCTGTCAGTAAGAAGTTAGTAGCCTACCAGGTTGAGGGAACAGAACCAAGGAATGCTTTATCACAGTCTGTAATCATTTTATTTATTAATCATTTGTTGAGTTTATTTACCATTCATCTCACAAGCAACTCTGGGCAGCTAACCATGGCTCATTAAAGAGTTGCTTACTATGTCAAAAATCTAATGTGTTAACTTGTGTGAGCTTCGCATTTGTTAGTCCTTGAGAAAAAAGATAATGCTGTTACAAAATTTACACTGTGGAACCATCTCATGTGTTTTGCTTTATACATATGTTCCTTTTAATTTTCCTCAGGTACTTAAGAACTTGATTTCAACAACAAAGATACTGGGGAAAAGACTAATTTTCCTCTCTCCCCCTTACACAGTGGGTCTGATTCAGATCAGACCATGAGGGAAAAGGTAATTTTTTGCCAATGAAAAAGTGGTCTAGAATATGAACAAAAAATAAATGAGGACTGAAAGGGCTGATACAGTTTAATGACATTTGGACTGCATTTTGTGTGAGTGCATGAACACATTTAATGCTTAGGTTTGTTTAATGTATCATGCAAATGTGATAAGATATAATTAACTCAAATCCAGCTTTCATAATGCTGCCAAAAGATAAACAGGCTGTCCTCTATAACCTACTCATTATTGGCAAAATGGTTGTCACAAGTTTATTTGTTTTTCTTCCTCCTACACATTTTTCCTATTAATACTCATGCTTTTAAAATACAATAATTGGCCAATAACTCCAAAACAAAGTTATGTAGAAACTAAGAAATAACTACACAGTCTTGATTCTACTTTTCAATATTACTGGACAAACCCATGGTTTTCACGGAAGCCATGAACTTCTAGGTTCTACCAGAGTTGGTCAACCCCTCTACATGAAAGCTAAAGCTAACCAATAACAGGAAGCAGAAAATTTCCACTACCAAGACAGTGGCCAGATCAAGGAGTCCAGCGAGGGATCCTGGTGAACAGCATGGCAGTCAGTACATTAAAGTAGTCTTGTTCTTATACCCAGACCAGCACAGACAATCACACACTGTGCCATCTTAGATACAGTGATCCTGAACATAACAAGGTATCATGAGAGGTCAATGCCATCCTGATACTGAAGTTGGTGTAAGATCTGAAACATGAATGGGCAGATTTCTGAGAAAGGAACATTGTCCTCCCTCAGACAGGTTTCAGTAATACATATTGAATCTACCTGCTTGTCTATTACCAGATCACAGATGGAAATGCGTCCATTAAAAATACACCTGGCATGAACCAGCAGCAACTAGTTGTTTGCTTCCCAAATAACACCTAATCTCCATCAGCTACATAGCCTGAAAAGCCTCCATGGTACTACAGCCCAATCTCTACCAGCAACATATTAGGCCTTTCGAAGCTGGTAATCCTAATCTTCCCTCAAATCTAGGCCTCCTAAACTGCTCCTTAACCAAACAATAGCAAAACACAATCACCTCTAAAACCTCCAATCAAGTTCACAACACCTCTTAATAACTACAGTTTCCTACACCTCATACAAACTGGCAGCTCTCTCCAAGTCTTCTTTGTATACCAATAAGAATAGATGGATGGATGGATGAAATTAATCAATGAAATGAAATGAAAGGCAGGAAAAACAAAGAAATAAATGTTGTGCATCTAACTGAGAAAAGGGGAAAGGGAGCAATAGCCTATGAAGGAACATGGACTGATATTGTGTGGTATGCCAAAAAAACCAAAGGCATGGTTTTAATTATGAACAAAGAGGCTAAAATGTAAGCCAGGAAGCATGAAATGCTACCAACTAAATTGGGGGGGGGGGTCAAACTGGATTTCTTCGAGGGCTGGATCGGCATTGTTCTCCTCCACGGGCTGGCCAGTGTGGAATGGGACGGACACTGCAGCACACTGCTGGCCAAAATGGGGCACTGGGGGCACATGAGGCTCCCCTGCACCCCTTTTTTGGCCTGGACAGCCTTCTGAAGCACCCTTCCAGCAAAAATCAGGCATGGGGGGTCCTCACACAGCCCCCCCCCCATAGCCCATTTTGACTGCCAGAGGCACTGTGGGCCAGTCCTTTGCTATTTCAAGGCTAGCCCCATGAGCCAGATTTAAACATCCCACAGGCTGAATCCAGTCCGCAGGTCTTGAGTTTGATACCCCTGATCTAGATTAATGAGGGTGCATTTGAAAGTAGAAATCCATAGGGAAGTATGAGTTGTACAAACTAGAGCTGTCAAGGTTGAAACCAGCAATTCTCAGTCCAAATAGAACTATTATATAAATGCTGAGATGATTCAGAGTCTTAAGCCCGGAGAAAAATGGAAAAAAACTATACTGACTCAAAAAGTTGGAAGAAAAAGACTTATATTGCAATGCAAATTTTCAAGTAGACCAATATTCAGTACAGGACTTGATTCTCTATTCTGCAATTTTCAGATCTTCTATACATAATGTGATTACTTTCTTCTCTACACTAAAGCAGTGTTGTATATACACAGCTTCTGCGATTAATTAGTTTTGCAGTGTTAAGATTTGTTGCTGTGCCCAATGCAATATTTGAAAGCACATTGTAATCCAGTGAATGACAGAAGAATCAGGGATGATTTTTGGAAAAAATGTGCAATATTCTGGATGAATATGTTCCAAAGAAAAAAATAATTATGATAGGTGTGATGAATAGATAGATGGAAACACAGAAAAAGTGACTGGGCCATTCAGATATTTAATAATCAATAAGAATCTGCTTATCCTAAGGGCAGTATAACCCATCTCATTCTTGTCGTCATATGGCAAAAGGGCATTGATACTTACCTGTTACGCCGGTTCTCTGTGAGCTGTGAAGAGCATCCAGTGATGGGAAGATGCTTCAGTCCCTTCTAGGAAGGCTGGGCTTAATCTTGAAGACACTCCTCCTCCTCCACGAGACTCCTCCTTAGCACCCCCAGTTTTGCAAAGCCAAAGTATTGATACCCTATATGCTTAAGCCTATATAATAACCCTGGCCGGAACAGACCCCCTTCCAGATAGAATAAAGGGAGGGGCTGCATGCTCTTCACAGTTCACAGAGAATGGGTGTATCAGGTAAGTACCAATGCCCTTTCTCCCATGAGCTGTTCAGAGCATCCAGTGATGGGACATACCAAAGCTTGCCACTGTCCTAAGGGAGGGACTCCATCTGGGTTGCAGACCTAACTGTCTCTGAAATAACTTGCTGCAAAACTCGCCTACCAAATGAAGCCTCAGCAGAAGCAAATACGTCAAAAATTTTATAATTTCCAACAAATGGAGATGGAGAAGCTCAGGTTGCAGTTCGGTAAATCTCCTCTATTGTAGCTTGGGTCACCCATGCTGCTGTGGTGGCTGTACTCCTGGTGGAGTGAGCAGTAATGCCTTGGGGCACTGGAATCGAGTGAGAGTCATACGACTTGGTGATGGTGGCCCTTAGCCATCTACCTATGGTAGAGGGTGAAACCTTGCACCCCAGGGTGTTCGGCTGAAAGGACACAAAGAGGGCTTCTGTCTTTCTGGAGGGCGCCCTGCACTCTATGTAGATGCGTAAGACTCTTCTTACATCCAACAGGTGCCATTGGTGTTTGAGCTTGTGTGATGGATGTAAGCAAAAATTTGGGAGCACCAGCTCTTGAGTTCTATGGAATGCTGAATTAACTTTTGAAATGAAGGAGGGATCTGGTCTTTGAACCACTCTATCCGAATTGAAAATGCAGAGATCTCTGCGCACCGATAATGCAGCTAGTTCGGAGATTCTTCGGGCAGATGTAATTGCTATCAGGAAAACTACTTTGTAGGTTAGAAATGAAAGTGTCGACGTCCTTAGTGATTTGAAGGGACCTGTAGTAAGGGCCAATAGTACCTTATTTAAGTCCCAAGTTAGATATTGGTGCACTACAGGGGGCCTCAAGTTCTTGGCACCGTGCAGAAAACTGCGAATGCGAGGGTGATGAGATATGGAGGTAAGATCATCCCAAGATATGACCGAAGCCAGGGCCGCCACCTGTCTCCGCAGAGTATTGGGTGATAACTCTTTGTTTAGGCCCTCCTGTAAAAATTCTAATAACTGCGCTACTGATGGGGAAGTGGGGTTGATCTGAACACTCTGACACCAATGGCAGTAGCTAGACCAGGTGGCCTCATAGATTCGGTTCGTCGAAGGATGTCGAGCTGACTGAATAGTGTGAATAACTTGAGTAGAAAGGTGTTCATCTCTCAGACATCGCCGTTCAACTTCCACACAGCTAAGTTTAGCCATTGGGGGTCCGGGTGTAGCACTGGGCCTTGAGACAGAGATATGACCGATGATGGAATCCTCCACAGTGGTATCGAGAGGTCCTTCAGGTCTGTGAACCATGATCACCTTGGCCAATAAGGAGCCACTAATAGCAGGTCCGCTTTTCTTCCAGCTACTTCTGAATCAATTTGGAGATAACGGGGAGGGGAGGAAAGGCATATAGCAGTCCGGTGGGCCAGTGATATCTGAGGGCATTCACGTCCTCCGCTCCCTGTGATGGGTAATGAGAAATGAATCAGGGAAGCTATGCATTGAGTGGGGAGGTAAACAGGCCGACTACCAGTTGACCCAACCTCTGAGTAGCCTCCAGAAAGTTTTGTGGTCCAGATGCCACTCTGATTTGTCTAATGTGGCTCTGCTGAGCCAATCCACTTGTACACTCATTACTCTAGATATGTGCTCCGCCTTTAGAAAGAGAAGATGGATTTTGGTCCACAGGAACAGTCTTTCTGTTTCTCTCATTAGTAGATTAGAATGAGTGCCCCCTTGTTTGTTGATATGGGCCTTTGTAGTTGTGTTGTCTGTTAAGACAAGCACGTGTTTGCACTGGAGATACGGGAGGAATTGTCAGAGTACCAAGTACACTGCTCTCAGTTCTAGCCAGTTGATATTGTGTGCCTTCTCTTAATCCATCCAAAGGCCTTGCGCTGTATGTGATTGGAAGTGAGGGCCCCATCCCACTAGACTGGCATCTGTTGTAACAATCGACCTATGTGGATCCTTGAAAGGGCACCCCTTGTTGATTTTGGGTCGTGTCCACCATCGTAGAGACCTTAGAACGGTTGATGGAACTTTTATACGAGTCCTGGTCTCGGCTCTCCCGGCGCGTTGGTATAGCAACAGGAACCACTGCAGGGTTCTTGCATGGAACCGGGCCCAAGGGATAATAGAAATACAAGAAATCATTTTTTCAAGTAATTTAGAAAGGAAACATAGTTGTACTTTCCTAAGAGTTCTGATCTGTTGAGCCAAATCTTGAATGCTTTCTTGTCTGTCAGGGGAGAGGAAAACTTTGCCTTCCAGGGTGTCAATGATGGCGCCAAGGTGAATGAGTCTAGTAGAGGGTGTTAAATGGCTTTTTGACCAATTTATTGAGAACCAATGTTGTTGTAGGGTTACAAGTGTAGTTTGAATGTTCGAATTTGCTTGATTGATGGAAGATTCCAGAACAAGAATGTCATCCAAGTAGCATTGAAGTCGGATGGACCTATCTCTGAGTGATGCTGCCAAGGCAGCCAAGACCTCTGTAAAAGTTCTGGGAGCTGAAGCTAGGTCAAATGGGAGAGCAATATATTCATAATGGATGTTGTTGTAACAGAAACGAAGGAATTTGAAATGTGAGGGCCTAATTGGGATATTTAAGTAAACTTCCGTGAGGTCTATGGAGGTAAGGACATTGTTTTTTCTGATGCTGAGTAAGATGGATTGGAGAGAGGTCATTTTAAATTTTTGGTGAACTAAATATTGGTTTAGACATTTTAAGTCCAGGATTGCCCTCCATCCCCCTGAACTTTTAGGGACCATGAAGAGGTGCGAATAAAAACCAAGACCTTTTTGATTAGAAGGGACGGGTTGTATGGCCCGGATCTCTAGTAGATGTGCTATGGCTGTGTCCATGAGAAACCTTTTTTTTGCGTCCCTGGAAATTGGGGACTTCATAAAAAAATCCGTGTGTGTGTGTGGAGCTGAATTCCAGTGCCAGACCAAATTGTACTGTGTTCCTGACCATGCGTCAGTGGTAGAGGAGTCCCATTGGTCGGCAAAAAATTTTAGGTGACCACCAATGGTAATCTCACTGTGGTCGTTATTGGGAGCTGCGGAAGGGCCTAGATCCTGTTCCTCGAAATTGTCTCCTAGGATGGAGTCCCCTTCTATATCTGTCCCCAGGTTCAATTCTATCTGTCTGTTGTCTGAATCCAGGCTGTCTTTGAAATCTTGGACAGTAGGGTTGGTAGAAGGGGCAAAAGGAACCCCTACAAAAGGGCTGTGGTGATCTGGACTCTGATCGATGAAAAAGAGAGGGAAGAACTTTCTTTTTGGTTCCAGTTTCAATTAGGAGGGGTTCAAGCGCACTGCCAAACAGTTTGTTCTCCAAGATGGGAGCTGAGGCAAGCTGACACTTGTGCTTGACATCTGCCTGCCAATGCCTGAGCCAAAGTAACCTTCTAGCTGCAATTCGGGAAGCAATGGCCCTAGAAGAAAATTTAACTACACTGAAGGTAGCATCTGCCAAAAACTCTGCAGCGGCAATTAATTGAGCCACATCTTGATGTGACCTTATGTTTGAGGCTGGAATGGTATCCCTCAGGTTGTGGAGCCATCTGAGAGATGATCTGGTGAAAAAGGAGGCGGCTGTGACCGCTCTGATGGCCCATGCATCTGAGACGTGTGCCTTGCGGAGGGCTAGTTCCGCCCTCTTTTCCTCGGGCTTGACAGCCTCTTCAGCTTCACTTGGGATGGCTGAAGAAGATGCAAGTACAATGATAGGCTCGTCCACTTCCAGAGTGTTTAGAAATTTAGAGAACTCGGGTGCCAAATTATAGTATTTTTTCATCATGTCCTGTGGGAGCAGAATATGAGGCTGCTGCAGCCCATTGTTTTTGCACTAAATTGGAAAATATGTGTGGCACAGAGATAACCTCTGCCTCAGTGACTGGTTGAGAGAATATGATTCTTTGCTTCTCCTGGAGTATTTGGTGGGGGAGGGGTACCTGTATTATCCAGCCGTGCGGTGTTCTTGGTCTTAAACAGCAGGGAGTTAAATAATTGTGGGCAGAATAATCCTGTAAATATGGGGAGGTCAGGTGAGAGGCCTTCATCCTCAGACATCCCCCTTTCTAGAGGATCCACCTCTGACAATAACTGGTCAACAGTATGTACCGACCCCTCCTCCATTTGATCCATTGGATCCCCTTGATCTCCCTGTATGTATCCTGTATATTGCTGTATGGATCCTGTATGTACTGAGGGTCTCTGACAGTGGGCAACGATAGTTCTGTGTGGGGGGGTACCTGATGAAGATGTGGATCCGTGATGCCCAGAGATCGTTCAGAGAGATCCGCAAACCAAAGCTGAGGGTGTTCGTCCTGCCTGAACAGCCTGTTGGACATCTGCTGATATGCCCTTCTGGATAGCTAGCTCCATCCATGCCCTCATGTTGGCAGGGATTTCCTCCAGAAGTTCCTCCTCTTGTCTGAGGCCAGCTGCAGTTGGAGTGAATGTTGCCTCTGGGGCCCTCCTTGGGGAGAGAATGTTAGAAAGAGCCCCCTGGGGAGATTGTATCGCTATGCTACTCCTTCTGGATAAATCCAGAGGGGCGGTTGGAGGGTTCTGGGCCTGTGAGGTAGAGGGTGTAATGAGTGGTGAAGAGATGGGATGTGCAGCAGCTCGTGTATGCTTTTCCACTTGCCTTTCTGATGCCTGATGGCGTCTGCGTGCATCTTTCTCTGCTGCCCTAGAGGTCTTTTGGGGCTCTGTGGACTAATCTCTATTTTTAGCAGTTAGTCTAGATCTGGAGTTGTAGTTGCTGGCCATGGTAATGCCTTTGATAGATTAGCAATGAAAACAGGCTATGAAATTAGGTGGCTGGAACACCTAGGGGCCTACTCCCTTAAGGAGCAGGGGATCCTGGACTAAATAGTTCCCCGATGTCTTTAGCAAATGTTGTTTCCTTGTTCTGTTTTGCTTTGTTTTATATATTTATATGTGTGTGTGTGTGTATGTGCATATATATTAAAAAATAACTTAAAGATTTGTAGAATTTTAGTCAATCAAGTCAATTTTTGAATAAAGTACTTGTAATATCAAATATGGAGACCAGAACACCCCCTTCCAGACCCAGCACCTATATGAGGGCACAGAGGCCTGTAACTGATATATTAGATCAGTTTAGCTGCATTTATTGCTGTGGAATCCAGCAGTCAAGTCCTCTATCATCCAGTGGACTGGTCCCAGGTCCCCAAGAAGGGAAACCTTGTTGGGAAACTTGCCTCATAGACAGTAACAGTTACTCAGCAAATTTAACCACGCAGCCTTTAAAATGGTGGCCGCCTTATGGCAGAATGAAAATAAAAGCAGCTATCACCACCCAGCCTGCTGAAAGCAAAACCGCTTAGTGAGAAGGCGCAGAGGCTAATTCTCTGCCCTGAGGTGTTCTGCGGGGAAAGCCTCATAATAAAAAGGAAAAAAAAGGCTGCACTTTTAAATTGAAGCTTCAAACCTCGAAGGGACAGAGCGTTTACTCAGCCAGCTGGGAGAATGGAGAGATAAGCCTCCTTGTTTAGAAGTTTAAGGCAGCATCTCTGAAACAAGAGGCTTTTAGCCTCAGGGCAGATTGGAAAGATAAGCTTCCGCGTTTATGAGGCTTTAGCCTCAGGAGGCTGGAACATTAAAAAAAAAAAAATTCGAGTGAAATGACTTTTGGAGGTTCCCAGGGGGGTAGTTGGTGATAGAAACTATCGTTTTACCTGACCTGAGAAATAAATCAGCTAAATCGCCAGTTTTCTGTTCCGAGCAGGAAAACAATAACACAACCTGACTGAAGAAAGGCTGAGCTAAAACTCGGGACACTAAGGAGGAGTCTCGTGGAGGAGGAGGAGCGTCCTCAAGTTTAAGCCCAGCCTTCCTAGAAAGGACTGAAGCACCTTCCCATCACTGGATGCTCTGAACAGCTCATGGGAGAAACAGTGAATATATTCTGTATCTCTGGCAACGTTTAAAGAAAGAGACTAGGAAGGTGCCCACCTATTTCATCTGGTAGGATTGGTAGATATATTTAGGGAAAGGTGGTTCCACAGATAATACATTAGAGTGAACAAAGAATGATTGCAGGAAGTATACATCCAAGTTCTATATGAAAAATTACCAGAAAAAAATACATTACTCTCTTAGGAAACTGAAAGTACACATAAGGAAAAATGAAACGGAAATGACTCGTTACAGAGTAAAAGGAATTCACTTATAGAATGCTACGTGTATGTCTGGACCTTATTGTGATGTATGATAAAAAGATGTCCAGTAGAATGATGAAAGGGAAGAGGATGTGAATGAGAAAAAGTTCAAGAATTAATGAAAAAATATGGAGATATTTACTTCTTAAGAATAGTTCGGAAAATACATGGTAGAATTCAAATTGAAGGACAATGAGCAAAGTAAATGTATCAAAGACCAAGGCAATTAGGTTTGATAAGGGAAACTAAATGATAGCAAGTTATGATTGAAAAAATGATAAATATGCACAATAAAAATTCAAGCAAGTAAACAAATGCCTGTCTCTTAATAAAAAGTTTATTAAAACTGTGGGAAGAAGAAATGTCAAAGTTGGTAGAAATGTAACAAACAATATTTGATCAGCTGCTCAGATTTTCTTGATTTTAATAATGATTCAACAAAGAGAAAGCATATTTTTGATTGACAAACATACCTTTTCACCACTAATCATGTAAGAAGAAAAAGTAATATACTATGAAAGCAATGTTGATTAATACTCATGTTCTTTAGATACTATTAACAGTCTACACCAAAATCTAAGAGTTGGTTAACAAGAGTATTGAGTTGTCTTAAATCAAATTCTTTTATTTGGTCATATACTTACAAGTCTGGTCTTGGAACCCATATCTATACTTTTGTTGTCCTAAATAGAACTGTCCAAAATATGTTACTCTTCAAATAAAAATGACAGAGAGCAGATAAAGATTTGAGACACATTTTCCCTTTTGTTCATCTTGCAAAATATTATACTGCTGACCTTGTGCAGTAATTTCTTTCTTTCCCTTCATGAATTGCTCCTTTACATTTCTCTAGAGTCTAGACTACTGTAATCACTTTGATCTCTCAACTGTTGTCTTGGTAACAAATGTTTTCCAAAATACAGTGATTAGGACAATTCTGTTTATCTTCATCGTTAATATCTAACACTTTTTGAGAAAATTTCCAGGTGAATCACACAAAAAGGAAAGGGGTTCTCATCATGATCCCCAAACATTCAGAAAAAGAAATAGGCCTCTGTTATGTGGATCCTACAGTTTGTAGTGTCTTCTCTATTATAGAAGAAACCTTTGTAAAAGAGAGAGAAAAACAACAGCAAAAGGAAGGAAACAAAACAACTACAAAAGATCTTCTCCAGAAGTCATATATATAGCAGGGATCAGAACAAGGCAAACAATTAGGCAGAAAACAATACTCCAATAAATGAACCACCAAGGAGGAAACTACACCCAACAAAACTAGCAGGGCAAGCTAGTGCATATAAACAGGGAGCAAACCCATATATACTTGCACCAACGAAGTTACCGAGTTGGGTAATGAAATGTCTTCAAGCAAACAACCAAGCGTAGAGACCACATTTATAACAATTATGAAGTTTTCTAATAACATTTGTTTTTCAATCACAGCTAAAGTTTGGGCTTTCTTTAACTTCAGAATCATATTTTTTCCCTGATCTTCACAACTATTCTATGTAGTAGGTGAAGCAGAAAGATACCCTATTCAGACAATCCTGGTGGAGTATCAATTCTGGTCATCCCTAACCATCTAGCTTATGAACAAGATTCATTTGCATTACAGTGCAACATCTGGAGAATAGAGATATCCCAAGTTCTGGTTTAAGAAACTGCAAATGAGCATAGTGCTCCTTAGTTTCCCAGCACTGTGTGTATGTTGAGCTGGGGAAAGGTCTGTTTACTTAAGATAATTCTAATCAGACTTTGCTGATATGGAACTCACAATGAACAGTGGGGTTAGTATTGAACAGGAAAAAGGAAACTGAGAAAAATGAAGGATTCTTTTACAAGTTCTTCAAATTATGATCTGAGAATTGTCTGACCTGCGCCTCTGTCAATTACCCAAGGTCATTCAATAAGCTTTATGTGAAATGAATTGAGTGTGAAATGAACTTGAAAGCCTTGTAAGTTTAACATACTATCCATCCCTATTGTTTAATCCTTTAGCAGCAATATATTTTTTCTTCATGGTTTCCTTTTCCAAATCAGATAATGATGGACATGGAGAACAACTAAGTACTTACAATAAAATATGAACTTGGCTCAAGAGCAAAAGACCAAGGAAGAAAAGCAAAAAGCCCTTTTCTCTAACTTTCTTCATGCAAAGAATCAGAGTGCCGTGAAATCTAATTTAGCTTCTACCTTTTTAAAACAATGTAAGAAATTCTCTGGACTTTCTTTAAACCAGGTATCTATTCCATGCTGATAAAAGTCATCAAAGCAATGTAGATTTCTGGTTTTCCCATGTCTCTCTATTCAACAGATATATGATATCAAAAGGGACATTACAAAGAAGTGATTCAGATTTTAATCTACTGAAATGACATGTAGGGCTGAAAGAACTCTTTGCAGTACGTTCTACTGCAGAGCCCTATGAAAAGTTAAAAATTCTTTCATGCAAGGATTCAGTACCCATCTCTAAAAATGTCCTTTCATTTATTATTTAGAAGATTCACATGCTCTTATCTAAAAAACTCAAGGCTACTTATTGAATGATTAAAATACACAGTATAACATAACAACAAAATGCCAGGTTGAATTAAAACTTCTACACAGAAAAGCAGCCAATCCACCAGATAATCCTGCTGAAGCAAAAATAGGCTGCTTCCTGGGCTAACAGCCAAAGATGTTCATGCATATATTTTACTGAGCTGCATGTTCCACAACCTTGGCTGCTAGAGCCTATTTTATTTATTCTGCATCAATACTTTATTTTTTAAAAGAAGAGTTCTATAAAGTTCAGAGAATCTGAAACTGCTTTCAGATGATCATAGCCATGCCTGCAACTATGCAACATAATTGATTACAGAATGACCTTTTCTTGTCTCCACACTAATCCTGTTTACTGTGTGTTGTCTGTCATCATTAGAGGATACTACAACTAGCTTATCAATTTCATCCTTTTACTAGGAAAAAACAAAATTCCTCATTCTGGACTGTTATTACTTATTAAGAAAACATTTTATCAAATACATGACTTAATTTCTGGAGGAGGTCAGTGATAATAGAATTGTGACTAATCAGCCACATCCTTAATAGAATTGTCACTAATCAGCTAGTTCACATAGCTCTGTTCTGTGGACCTAATTGAAATGAATTCCTCTGAAAATCTTCAAGGATACCATAAAGCTTTTTATCTATTTACTTCTGTTACTGAAACAGAATGAGTTCTTTAGCCTAAGATGAAAACATGGAAGCATCTAACAATTCATTTTTGGCATTTCATCATCATGGAAGTTTAAAGGAGAAGAGGCTACAAATCATTGTGGATTTCAGCCCACAAAGTGATTTCAACTAAATGCAAAAATACACATATATTGATTCCTCCAACCAGCATATCTTTAACGTCACCAAAAACATATCATATACATTTACCCATAAATACATTAAAGAACTAAGGGGCATCAAATATCTTTTCCACTTCCATTCATTCTCTTAGAAGATTAATCTCTTTTTAACCATTTCTCATACATTACTTGTATTTATACTTCTGCGATCATTCTACTTTCACTCTTTATTTCTGCCTTTTTTTTCCATGTTCAGTTTTCCCCAAAGTCCACTTTTGATGCTACCAAAGCTGTCCCTGTTCCCAAATTCTTGTATCTTTTACCAGTTCTGCCATAAACAATCCTATCAATCATGTTTTTAAATTCATATTTCATCCTTTGCCATGTCTATATATGAATAGACAAGCTTAAAGAAACAGGCCCTTTTAAAAGTGGATATTCACTGAAGAGTTACCGTTTGCATTCATTCTTGCATCTCTGAGCGATTACTTTTTCTGTACTCTCTCATAACCTTCCCACCCATCCATTCATGCTGTGTGGCAGAATACATATTTTTTCATCTAGATTGCATTCATTCAGAATGTTGCATGTTTTCTTCCACAAACTCCTCTCTGATTCTTCTACTATAAGAATTCAGTGGAGCATAACATGCAACCTATGGACAACTCACTAATCAATTATCAAACCACAATTTGGTTTGCAATTTTACAGCTGAAAGCAATTTGCTCTCATGTCCAAATGCATGAACCATAATTATTATTGTTCTGTCACAAGAGGAAACTGAGCTGTAAAAACCATAGCCAACTTATGAAACTAAATGTGCAGATGATGATAAGCTAAAGAAATTATTTTAATGTTTAGAGCTAGTATCTTTTTTCAGCAGGAGGAAATAATTTTTTTTATTTTTTGTTAAATTCCAGAGATGATAGCCATTATGCTACCATCCTTGCAAGAGATGGCAAAAGAGTGGGATAGATTTCACATTTAAAAAAAAATTAGAAAAGTAAAATAGGGAAGTTAGTTTTTTTCTTCTCCTAATGAAATATATCTATTTCTAATATATTTGAAAGATAACAAAAACATAGCTTGATGATTGACTATCCAGTTTTGGTGCATGATCATAGAGGGACTCTGGAGGCCGATGAGTTATCTAAATATATATTTAAAAGTAATTGTTCTCTAACATGAAGTCTTATAGTCAATAAGACTATTGAACTCAATAGTCTTATCTACTATTGTGGGATGAACCAAGTCGAGTTATATTATTTGGTTCTTAATGCACAAAGGTAAGAATATATGCTATTCTAAAAACACGACACTTAATATTTTTATTTTTATTTTTAACTTTTATTAACATCAATACTTAACCTGTGCATCTTAAGATAAAAGTTTATTTGTCCATTAATCATATATATTTATATCTATATACCATAGATATAGATATATGAGATCAATAGAAAAATCAGTAGAGCCATATGAATTCCCAAGAAGGCCTATTAAAAGATAGATCACAGAAATAGAATACCATGGTTATTTCTTGCGACTCACAGCCCAAGCCACTTAAATTATGAATAATTTACTATTAATAAGGCCTAACCCATATGAGGACCCAGAATGTTGGGGGCAATATGCTGACTCTATAAACCGCTTAGAGAAAGCTATTGCTATATATGATTATATGATAGATGCCATCATTTGCCTGAACTGTCCTCTAGGATAAACAGGGTAAAACTGTGTGCAAAACAATCAATGTATGAAAATTTGAGGTCAGCATCAAATTGAGGACAAAATAATATCACAGCAATTCAACCTCCTAAGACAATCCATAGTGACTATTTTAGAAATATTGAGTTTTAATAACATTAATGAGTGAGAAATCAGTTGAACTTGGCACACACATCAGAAGGCTACAGGTAATCTCAGAAGGTCTCCAAAACAATGTGTTTTTAAAGCCCCTGTCACACTGCACCAACGGATGCAAAGAGAATGTAAAACAGAAAAAAAAGCTTGCCATCCGTTGGTTAACGCGATGTATCTGTTCTATACTCACTGCCTCCGTTTTGCTTCCTCTCTATCTGTCCAGCATCCGTTTATGGACGTTTCATCCGCTCAGAAAGTTTTGAGCTGCTCAAATCTTTTGCGCGGAAAATGTATCCAATTTGTCCATTCTGCATCCGCTACGCATCCGCTAGGCATCCGTTACGCATCCGTTATGCATCAGGAACGAAGACACTCAGGCATTCCAGAACTTCATGAGGATGCTTCCAGCCATGTTTGACAAAGTTGTGCAGCGGCTGACACCCAGGTTGACCAAGGCAAACACCAACTTCCAGCCCAGCCTGGAACCTGGGCTCAAGGTGGCACTCACTCTGCGCTACCTGGCCCCAGGGACCACCTACAGGAGCATGCAGTACAGCTGGAGGGTGCCACACAACACCATCAGCATTGTGGTCAGAGAAGTGGTGCAGGCCATCATCGAAGAATACTTGGATGAGCTCCTCCAGTGCCCCTCCACTGAAGAAGGATGGAAGAAAGTTGCAGAGCAGTGGTATCAGAGGTGGAACTTCCCCCACACCGTTGGAGCCATAGACGGCAAGCACGTGGCCTGCAAAGCACCACCCAAGTCTGGCTCCACTTATTTCAACTACAAGGGCTTCTTCAGCATCGTCCTCTTTGCCATGGTCGATGCTGACTACAAGTTCATGTACATCGATGCTTCAGGCAACGGCTCATGTTAAGATGCCCAGGTATACAACACCAGTGACCTCGAGGGGCTGGAAGGCAACCTCATCATGGGCTTCCCAGATCCAGACCCCCTGCCCAACAACACGCAAGATGTGCCCTACTTCATCGTGGGGGATGACGCCTTTTCCCTCAGAACCTACCTCACGAAGTCCTACACTTCCAGACTCCTCACCCGTGAAGAGAGGATCTTCAACTACAGGCTGTCCAGGGCAAGGCGGGTGGTGGAGAACGCCTTTGGCATCCTGGCCAACAGGTTCCAGGTACTTCTCACCACCATGAAGCATCGCCCAGAGACCGTGAGTAGGATCATGGAAGCTTGCTGCATCCTGCATAATCTCATGCGCACCCGCTACCCAGTCTTGCAGAACAGGCTCGTGGACCTCCAGCAAGGCAATGGGGACATGGAGCCTGGGGAATGGAGGCAAGGGCGAAACCTGATAGACACTGAGGATGTGCAAGGCCCCAACAGAGCCTCATGTGAAGGCAAGAAGCAGCGCAACCTCCTGAGACCCTGGTGCAATTCCCCAGCTGGAGCAGTGGAGTGGCAAGACAGGATGATAGATGATTAATGGGTGCTTCCTTCAGCCTGTCTCATCACACGGATGAGATTGGGTCATGTATGTTGGGTGGGCCTACAATGAACAGGGCATTTAATAAAGAGTTGTGTTTATGTTCAAATGTGTGGATCAATGCTTACATTGTTATTGATAATAAAGGGCCATAGCTGTGGCACCTGGGAGGGTGGACCATACAGTCCCACTATGCTTACACTGGAGGTTTATCTATCCCCACAGCTATTACCCATCCCAAAGGTATCCTTGCCCATCCCACAGCTATTACCCATCCCACAGGTATCCCTGCCCATCCCACTGCTATCTTAACCCATCCCACAAGCATGCAAAGGCTTAAACCAATTCTAAAAGTTTCCACCAAGACTTTATTAAAAAAAAGAAATGAAGCAAGTGTGTGAATCAAAGATAAACTTTATTGAACAACAACCTGTAAAAGAAAAATGACCCAAGTCAAGTGTCCAAATAAAGTCCACACCCAGTCTCTGGCAGTCTTCACGGTCACTCGGAGGTGTGCCCAGTCTCAGGGGTGAAGGGTCCAGGTGCTGTGGAGGTGGTTGCTGCTGCAGTGCTGGTCTGAAGCACCACTGGGGTGCCTGGCCCCGAGAAGACAACAGGTGACGGTGTGTTGAGAAAGCTCTCGGACAGCTGGCTCAGACCCATGATGCTGAGAGGTCCTTCCTCCACCCAACAGCCAAGCCCGGCCTCAGTACATCTGTCATCAGTACTGGGGCTGACACCCTATGGCATGGAGGAAGGAGTAGTGTAGTGGGGCTGTCTGGTCTGCAGCTGGGTGAGGACTGGCGTGGGTGGCATCGCTGTCGTCGGTGGCATCATTGTCGTGGGTGGCATCGGTGGCATCAGTGGAACCAGTGGCAACGGTGTTGCCCGATGACTCTGTGCCTGGACTGGGAAGGGCTGCTGCCTGTGCTGCTGGACCTCCTGGTAGCCATAGCCCTGGTAGGTGAGGGGCTGTGGAAGCCTTGGAATGGGAGGGACATCAACCTGGGGTGGAGGAGCAGACCTGGACTGGGTGGGAACAGGTTCCTCTGGATCTGGAGGGTTGTGAAGCAGCTCGGTGATCCGGTCCTTCACCACCTGGTACTGGGGTTCCTCCATGTTCCTGAGGGTCTGGTTGACATAGGTGAGGAAGGGCTTGCGGTTGGAGGATGAGGAGTCGGTGTGGACCAGCTGAGAGAGGAGATCTATGCTGGTGCAGATGGTGTCCCTGATCTCCAGCAGGACAGTGTGGCTCTGCCCCTCCTGCTGTCTGGCTCTCTGCCTTTCTGTGGAGGTGGAGCTGGGGTTGGTGGTGGATGCGGCTACGGCTGTGGTGGACGCAACGTCTCCTTTCTCCCACCGCACCAGGGAGTCCTCCACGTGCTCCACCATGGTTACAACACCTGTCCGCGGGTTCTCCGCCATGGCACGCTCCACAGAAACCTGCCTGGAGACAGGGACTGACTCTCGGCCGGAAGAGGACTGGCTCTCAGCAGGCTGCCAGAGAGAGAGGGTAGTGAGAGTGGCTGCTGGTGCTCCTCGGTGGCGGATCTCACCCTCCAGGAAGCTGCACTTGGCCATGACGTAGGTCTCTCTGTCCGTCAGCTTAACTGTGGCCTGGCCAGATTTCTTCAGGTGCAGCTTCCCGTACCAGGTGTGCATGTGCTTCCACCAGCCGAGGAGCACCTCCGAAGTGTAACCCATACTCTCTGCCCTCTCTCTCCAAGCAGCCTGCTTCCTTTTGGTGTCCCTGTACAGCCGGTGTCCCTTCCGCCACAGATAGTCATTCTCTCTCAGCCACTCCAGCACCTCATCCTCGTGTTCCTCCTCGATGAAGTATTGCCTCCTCTCCCGTCCCCGCATTCTCCTTTTCCTCCCTTTGGCAGGACCAGATGGGCCCTCATCAGAGGGGCTCCCAGGTAGTAGGGGCTGCTCCTCCACACCACCACCACCAGCAGCAGGATCATCATCATCATAATCACCAGGAGGATCATAATAATAATAATCATCATCATCATCAGCAGCAGCAGCAGGATCATCATCATCAGCAGCAGCAGCAGCAGCAGCAGTAGCAGCAGCAGCACCAGCAGGACCAGGAGCACGAGCAGGACGAGCAAGACCAGGAGCACGAGCAGGACGAGCAGGATGAGCAAGTTCAGGAGCACGAGCAGGACCAGCAGGACCAGGAGCAGCTTCAGCAGAGTAAGCACCAGCAGAAGCACCACCACCAGGAGCAGCTTCAGCAGAACCTCCAGCACCAGAAGAGTGAGCCCGAGCAGCAGAAGCCCCAGCAGAAGCAGAGTCAGGGACAGGGGCCAGGAGGGTGGCCCTGTCCCTCTTGCCAGGAATGGCGGCAGGTTGCTGAGGCTTTCGCTTCTTCCCCATGGTTGTGGGGTTGCTGGCTGGCAGGGAGGCTGGCAGGCACCAAGGCTGGCAGGAAGGTTGGCTGGCAGGGAGGCTGGCAGGCAGGTTGGCAGCAAGGCTGGCAGGCAGAGAGAGAGCAAGGCTGGCAGGGAGGCTGGCCAGGAGGCTTGGAGACAGGCTGGCAGGAAGGCTGGCAGCAAGGGTTGCAGGCAGGCATGCAGGCAGGGCAGGCAAGGACTTGATGTATCCAGCAGCAGGTCTTTCCTCCGAATGCTGGCCACGTGCGAGCTGCTTCCCTTTATATCCGCGTGGCTTATGCAATGCATCCCCCCGCATGCGCAATTAATGCTCGGCATCCGTTCGGCTTCCGCTGTGCATCCGCTAGGCTTCCGCTCTGCATCCGCTTCATCCGCTGTGCATCCGCTGTATCCGTTCCGCGTCCGCTTTGCTGAGGTCCCCTGGAAGCCTAGCGGATGTGCCATCCGCTCCCATCCACTTCCATCCGCTGGGCTTCCGTTCCGCATCCGCTTTCCATCCGCTCTGCGTCCTCCCTGCGTCCATTCCTTTCCGTGTTATCCGCTCCGGTTATGCAAATTTTTGCCCCTTTTGAGAGCGGATAACAACGGATGGAACATTTTGCTCGTCCATTGTGTCCTTTTTACATACATTTTGCATCCGTTGGGCAGTGTGACAGGGCCTTTACACATTGTAACTGTTAATTGACAAGGTAATTGTAATCCATCTCACATATAATCTGCATCTTCATAAGCAATTTATTTTCCTCTCATTCCTCCCCTCACCCCATTTTAAATCCTACATCAGTGTGGGCATTCTATAAACCTGGCAACGTGGGCTGCTCTTTATTATTATTCTTTTTAATAAATTGTCTTAGTTGGAGAAGATGCTACTGGATTCCTAATTTTTTTCCACAATAGACTAATTATTATAATATTCTAACTATTTGGTATTTCTATTTTCAACCTTCTTTTCAACATCAAAAGGTTTATTTTTACATCTTAACTACAGATACAGGAATCTTAGAATAATCTGATACAAAGTGTGCATTTAATACCATAGATTAGAAGCAAAAGTCACCATAGTCCACTTCTATTTATCCCTACAAAATATCATTCTGACCCTTAGCTATAATTTAATATTTGAATACTTTTTCTGTACTTTTCAAACAGAAATGTATTAATCCAGTTATTTCTCTGAAATGTTATAGTTTACTGCCTGAGGAGGGGGTTGATCTTCAAGACCCCTCCAAGGTCCCTTAAAACTCTGTTATTCTGATACCCTACACTATAATACTTTTCTTTTTTTGCTTTCAGCAGGACATATAATCCAGGAATTGACTGGGCTCCTCTCTTTATGGCAGGTGTCCTGACTGCTAATTCATCTTTAGCAAAACTGGTTTCCAATTAGTGCAAGTTGGCAAGGGCTGGTCAATCAGAAAGCAGCTTGGGTAAAGCCCTTGCTTCTGAAGCCACAGTTTACACAAAACATCAGGAAAACTGTTGTCTAGACTACTGTCACTAAAATACCCTGCAGCACCAGACTTGAGATTCTTGGCTTAGACAACCTTAAACTAAGCCGACTAAGATTGGACTTAAGCATAGTACATAAAATCATATGTTGCAACATCTTACCAGTTAATGAATATTTCAGCTTTAACAACAACACTAGAGCGCCCAAGAGATATAAACTAAATGTAAACCACTCCAAACTCGATTGCAGGAAGTATGATTTCAGCAACAGAGTGGTCAATGTCTGGAACTCACTACCCAATTCTATTGTCACCTGCCCAAACCTCCACTCCTTTACCCTCAAACTAACCTCTATTGACCTCACCCCATTCCTAAGACATCTGTAAGGGGCGGGCATAAGCACACAATTGTGCCTACTGTCCCTGTCCTATTGTCCCCAATTATTAGTTCCTACTTCTTGTATTTAAACTTATATTTATTCTTGTTTCTGTTATATTGTAAGCTTTTGACAAATAAATAAATAAAATAAAATAAAACAAATAAATAAAACTTGAAGTCCCCATACTGGCTCAACAGATACTGGCTAGGAAAGTCTACACCAGAATAGAGAGGACATTCATTTAAATTAATTTTTCTAGATGCTCATTTTCAAAATAAGAAATTATCAAGCTTATCAAAACAAGCAGTTATCAAGCTACAAAGATAATGCTGGGACTTGACATCAGAACATTACCATTAAATGCTAGGTTGTAGAAAACAGAATTTAGTTATAATAATGCTGCCGCAAATCTTCGTAAACCCTTGTGTAGCCAGTTACTGATGTTGTATCCTATGAATTTTAAAATTATTCTTGAAGAAACACTCACAACTATTTATTAATTAGCCAATGATTGTAACATGGTTAATTAGCAGCACTTACAAAAATCTTTTTCCCCCCTCTTTCTTTTCACTATGAAAGCAGAATTCAATTCTTCATGAAGCATACTCCAATATTTCATTAACACATTTGTTCCAGATTACCATTTGTGAAAAGAATGCATTTCTAAAAAATAATCAAAAAAACCCATGCCATGTTATTACCTGCTAAAAGGAAGGCTAGAGGATTCACTAAATGTATCAACACATTAAATGAAAATCAGAGACGGGAACAAATTATTCTTAATAATACTTAGCACATGTATAGAATGTAATGTCTTCAGCTATAGCCCAATATTAACTAATTATCATGAAGCACTTCCCTTCAAAGTTGATGAGAATTACCTATATTTAACATTGGGAATAACATGAATCCAGGATGTTAAATAAGGCCTTTGATTTCAGGCAGATTTATAATATTCATTATCTTGTTGGCAGCTTAGCTACATATCTGTGCCAGGTTACTATCATCAACAACTGCCAACCTTTTTATCTGGTTAACTAAAGGTATTTTTATACCGGTTCATTATGCTCAGTTTGGCCTTGGAAACATGTTTTGTTGTGCTTCTATTTAGGAACCTTACATTTCTTAGTGTGATACTTAACGCCCAACTGAAATAATACTGAAATCACTTTTGTATGACAGAGTTTTGTCTCTACAAATAATTTCATATCTGACTGATCCAATGCATAGGGCTATTGTGGGTAAAACTGGCTGTCAGAACTCAGACCATAGTGTAAAGAGATTGGATTTGGATAATTTTGACTTCTTAGCAGAAATCAGGCTAGGAAGAGTTTTAATGCCCCAGAAACAGCCAGATATGTCTGGGAAAAGGCAGACTGTGAACATGGTCACTTATCTGGGAATAATACTCTTGGATTTACATGGTTTACTTTTGAGTCGACATATATAAGATTTCACATGACAAATGTACAGATAGTTATCAACTTACAACAGTTTGTTTAGTGACTAGTCAAAGTTGGAACTGTACTGAAATAATGGACTTATAACAATTTTTCACACTTATGACTATTGCAGCATCTCTGTAGTCATGTGAGCCTTCACGTCTAAAGCAAAACTACAGATAGAACTCACAATCTCCTGGTTTCTAGGCCAGCACCTTAACCATCAAACCAAATTGACTCTTACCAAGGATCAGGTTTTGGATCAGGTTTTCTTTAGGTTTCCTCCCTCCTTTCCCTCAAAATACTCCAACATGATCTTGGAAGTAAAACTGAAAGTGCATATCATTAAAGTGCCAAGCAGCACTTTACTTTCCTAAAAAAAGGGGGAAACTATGGAGTAGAAATAAATGTGGACTACCAAAGAACAAAATACATAAAAATAAAACTGATCATAGTGTTGAAGTAGATGTACATTACAAAAACCATATAATTGCAAAATACAGTACAATAAAAACTTTATAAGCAAAAAGACAAACATATAAATGCATTTGGTTATGGAAAAGAATGTTTAATACATGGCTAATTCTAACCACTGTTTACAAACCACACTATAGCACTATAAAATCAAACAAACTAACATAGAGCTCCATGATATGTGCATTCAACTGAAGTCCAATATCTTGGTTAAATTCTAAATGAAAACAACTAAACTAGCTGTGTTCCATCCGGAAAAGACGCGTGGTAGACCGGGTTCCAACAAATAACTCTTTATTAGTTAACAGCAAACAGTAATGGAACATTGGCTCAAGCCGCGGCAGCCCTTTATATAGAGGCTTGCCTGCCGGCTTATTGCCAATGATAGCCTTTTAACTTTGCCGCCTTTGAGCGGCTCCTTGGATTGGTTCCTAATGAACCAATCCTTTACTGGCCTTTCTGACCAATCAGAAGAGACTACTTGGAACCTTCCAAGTTATACAGAACACCCCTCCCCCTTTAGTTCAGTCCTACGTGAGTGATGTATTCGTGCAGGTAGGTGGGGCTTCTTCTGGTCCTCGTTGACCTGCGCGGCTCATTCGTGCCTAGGACTTCAAGCGGTTCGGTCGGGATCGCTGTCTCTCCGGCTCGTCTCCATGGAACCACGTGGAAAGGTGAGTCAGCATTGCCGCTACCGTTTGAGTTGCTCAGGCCGGCGGTTTTGCCGCTCCCTGCTGGTTCAACCGGGCTGGTTGAGCTGGCCTGGCTGGCCCCTTCCAGGACGGCTTTCCTTTCGCTTGGACTACCTCCGATGGTTTCATCTAACCGTAAGTGGTCTTTTTGGTTGGTTAGATGTTCTAGATTTAATTTCAGTGGTTCATTTTCACACCCTTTTGTATTTGTTTGTGTTTCCCCCTCCTCCTTCGTTTTGTTTTCATTGATTTTTATTATTTGAGGTTGTACGGTCGTTTTACGCTCGATGTTTCGGGAACGAAGCTGGTCTATGTGCCGCTTCCATTCTCTTCCATCGTCCACGGTTAGTCGGTAGGACTGGGGGCCTGTTATTTGTGTGATAGTGGCTGGAAGCCAGAGAGGGTCCCTGGTAAAATTCTTTGCATAGACTAGGTCGCCAATTTCAAAAGTGCGGTAGCGGCTGGACGAGTCGGGACGTTTCTCACAAGTGTAATTTGGGTGCAGTCTATCTAAATGGGATCTGAGTTTCCTCCCCATTAACAATTCTGCCGGGCTCTTGTTTGTTGTACTACTGGAAGTGATGTGTTGTAGTGTAAGTAAACGGTTCAGCTTGTCTTGGACATCCCCACGGTCCATTTTTTCTAGGCCTTCTTTAGTAAACCTGACCATTCGTTCAGCCCTACCATTCGCCGCTGGGTGGGCCGGCGCGGTTAGTGCATGGCGTATACCCAGGGATGCTAAGTACTGTTCAAATTGTATAGCCGTTAGTGGTGGCCCGTTGTCGGATACCAATACATCAGGTAAACCATGAGTTGCAAACAATTTGTTTAGCTGTTTTATAACAGCGTCGGTTGTTGTGGATGACATTACTATAACCTCCAACCAATTTGAATATACATCTACGACTATTAAGAACATGTTGCCCCTGGTTGGTCCTGCAAAATCAATATGGATTCGAGACCAAGGACCTCGTGGGGTCTCCCAGTCCCATATGGGCGCTTGTGGTGGTGTGGGTCTAGCTCTCTGACACTTATGGCATGTTGCAACCCAGCGTTCAATATCCTTGTCTATACCAGGTCACCAGACATAGCTCCTAGACAGGCTTTTCATTTTTACTATGCCTGGGTGGCCCTCATGTAGCATACCCAGCACCTCTTCCTGCAGTCTGGGTGGAATTACCACCCGATCTCCCCACAATAAGCACCCCTTTTGTAAAGACAGTTCAGTTTGTCTAGTCTGAAAAGGTTTAAAACCTTCAGTCTTTTGGCTTTCCAGCCAGCCTTTACCTACCCAAGTCAAAACGTGGGCAGTCACTGGGTCTTTCACAGTGGCTCTGGCGACATCATTTGCAGACAATGGAAGTTCAGGGCAGGTCTCTACTTGAAGGGCGGCGGTGGTTGGAGCCAGGTCGTCCTCTATGGTTGGTAATAGTGCTCGACTTAAAGCGTCTGCATGGGTGATTTGTTTCCCGGGTCGATGCAGCAAGGTATATGAATAGGTGGCCAGGAATTCTGACCTAGTCATCCATGGGGATAGAATGTTCGGTGTGCGTTTGTTCCCTGCCAAAATCCCCAGTAACGGTTTATGGTCAGTCACAATGGAAATGTCCTCCCATAGAGGTATTCGTGAAAACATTTAACTCCGGCGACGATTGCCAGGGCCTCCCTGTCTAGCTGGCTGTAGCTATGTTCCGCTTTGGAGAGCGTTTTCGAGTAAAAGGCAACAGGTGCCTTTCTCCCGTCAGGTAATTGGTGGCTCAGGATGGCACCGACTCCAAAAGGTGAGGCGTCACAGGTGACCGTCAGTGCAAGTGTATTACTAAACTGAATAAGAACAGTGTCTGAGGTTAATAAGTCTTTTATGCTTTGGAATGCTTTTTGTTCTTTATGACCCCAAGTCCAGACAGTTTTTTTATCTAGCAAACGGTGTAATGGTTCTGCTATCGTTGCTTTGTGGGGGAGGAATACGTTATAAAAGTTGATCAGACCCAAGAATGCCTGTAAGTCCGTTTTATTTTTTGGCCTGGGTGCGTCTTTAATTGCTTTGACTTTTTTGTCTGTTGGGTGAATACCGTTCGTCAATTAAATACCCTAAAAATTCGACGTAGTGGGTAGCCAGAGAGCATTTTTCCTTTTTTCCTTTTAGGCCGGATTCTCTAAATTTGGTTAGCACTTCTCTTAGTCTTGCTTTCAATTGGGTCGTGTTTTTTGCTGAAATTAGGACGTCATCAAAGGATGGAATGACCCCTTGTATCCCGTTTAATAGGTGTTCCATGAGGCTTTGGAAAACGCCTGGGGCAATGCTTACTCTGAATTGAAGCCTGTTACATTTGAATGCCCCTCTATGTGTTACTATTGTTTGTGCTTCAGCCGTTATTGGGTCTACCGGAAGCTGCTGATATGCCTGAGCCAAATCGAGTTTCGCAAAAATTTCTCCTCCCCCAAGTGAGTGCAGTAAGTGCTGTACGACTGGTACTGGGTATGCGCTTTGCTGTAGTGCATGGTTCAGGGTAGCCTTGTAGTCTCCGCAGATGCGCGCAGACCTGTCAGGTTTTACAGGTGTTACTATTGGAGTCTCCCACCTAGCGTGGTCAATTGGTTCTATGACCCCTTGTGCAATCAGTTTGTTGAATTGCTCATCTATTTTGGACTTTAATGCAAAGGGGACTTGTCTGGCTTTCAAACTTCTTGGTGCTATCTGGGGATTTAAGCTAAAGGAAATTGGGATCCCCCGGTACCTGCCTAGAGTGCCATCAAAGACGTCCTGGAATTTGTCTAGCAGGTTCTCTTCCCAATCGCTTGTGGCTATTCAGCTTACTCCGGTCATCCCGATGCCCAATGCCCGATGCGAACCATTCGATGACCAGAAGGCTGGGATGGTCTGGGTCGATGGCAGGACTTCGGCATGTTGTTTGTAAGTGACTTTGAAGTGTCCTAGACCTACCACGGGAATTCTATTTCCCTGGTAGTCTTTGAGAATTAATTTTTGTTTCTTGAGTTCTTTTTGTTTTATGTTTGGAACCAACCCGTCTGATTGTGTTCCAAGACACCATTGATAGGAAAGATCCTGAATCGACCTCCATTTCACAGGGGCTTCCTTCAATGGTCACTATAATTTTGACTTTTCTCCCGCTTTCCGTCTGTGCGCTTCCGATAGTGACAGTCTGGTGAGTTTTTTCTTGGTTGCTGCTTCCCTTGCTGCGCTCCCATTTTCTATCGGCTTGCCTCGGGTCAGTTCTTTGTGGGGAATTACCGTGTCTGCTAGGACTGCTGTTCTTACGATTGCGGCAGACTCTTTCGATGTGTCCCCTCTTCTTGCAAGCCCGACAGATGGCATCAAGGAACCTACACTCGGCTCGGGGGTGGTTTCCTCCACAGCCAGCGCATTTCCAATTTCTTCTTTCATGCCTTTTTTGGTTTGCGTACAGGCAATGGACCTCATCGTCATCTTCTTCCGTTTCTGATGACTCGTCTAGGTCTTCGTGGTGTGTGGTTGTGAGAGCTTGCTTCTTCCCTCTGGGTAGGGTCATCATGTCAGTATTGGCATTCATCAGTTTCATTGTGGCCGCTGATTTCTTCATGGCTTCTGCGGCAGTAGCTTCCGCGATTGCTTCTGCCAGAGTTATGTTAGATCTGTTTAATAGTTTGCTTTATAAAGGAGAGTCCTTTAGACCTAACACGACACGATCTCGCATAGCCTCATCCATACTCTGGAACTCGCAGGCTCCTCCCAGATGGCGGAGAGCTGCCACAAAATCTGCAATGGTCTCGTCTTCCCTCTGGTCTCTTTAATAAAACTCGTGTCTCTTAATAAGATTTGAGACAACCGGCATGGAGTGAGCCTTTAGCATTCGGTTAAGCTCAGACCAGGTCATCTGTTTCACGTCTCTGGGCTTTGCCAATGCCTTTGCCATTTTGAACATGGCTGGCCCACAATGTGTTAGGAAGACAGCCCTCTTTCACTGATCCGAAATTTCCTCCATTTTGTTGCTCTCCAGAAACATCAGGAAGCGATCGATATAAGACTCCCAATCTTCTTCATTGGGGTTAAAAGGTGTGGGCGGCGTGTTGCTACCAGCCATTTCGTCTAGCGTGGTTGTGTTCTCGCCGCGTGCTCGGTCTCCGCTTTCGGATGATCCCACCTTCGTCGGCCATGTTCCGTCCGGAAAAGACGCGCGGTAGACCAGGTTCCAACAAATAACTATTAGTTAACAGCAAACAGTAATGGAACATTGGCTCAAGCCGCAGCAGCCCTTTATATAGAGGCTTGCCTGCTGGCTTGTAGCCAATGACAGTCTTTTAACTTTGCCACCTTTGAGCGGCTCCTTGGATTGGTTCCTAATGAACCAATCCTTTACTGGCCTTTCTGACCAATCAGAAGAGACTACTTGGAACCTTCCAAGTTATACAGAACAAGCTGATATTTAATTTAATTATTCCAAGCTTGAGTTTTCTGAACCAGTGTGCTTTATGTTCAGGTAACCGTGTCTCCTTTAATATTAATTCTATTTTCTATATCAAGATAAAAATGTTAATATTCAACTGAAGGTTAAAAAACACAGAGGGTAATAAAATTGACAGCATTA
This sequence comes from Laticauda colubrina, assembly GCA_015471245.1. Lineage (NCBI taxonomy): Eukaryota > Metazoa > Chordata > Lepidosauria > Squamata > Elapidae > Laticauda > Laticauda colubrina. The sequence goes on from BLBF01000032.1 coordinate 16,569,727, forward strand.
ATTCTTAGAGCTTTAGGATTGGCATAATAACATTTCCTTTATTTCGCTAGCAAGTATTTCATGCATGATTTTCCAGTTAGCTGCATTGATTTCAACAGCGGGCAAGTCATTTTGAATGTCATCAATCTGCAGTATTATCAAGCTCATTGTGAACTTCTGGAAAATAATACAGCAAATTGGTTGAAAAATAATAGACTTAAAAGAAGAACAATTCCAATTATGTGACAAACTGGTATAATTTCAGGTAATTCAGTTTGTGTATTTATTATTTAAACTTCATCTAATCTATCATCTTTTGTCATTTTGAAACTTCACATTACCACTTCTGCTTTTCAAATCATCATCACCACAGTAATAGTACAGATTAATGGACCAATGACATTTAAGTAACATTACTGCTCAAGCAAGAGATATGCATAAAAAAAACAGGAATTGGTTCTGATATTAACTGCTACATAGCTTTAAAAAGCTTTTAAAATGGCAAAGAAATAAACTTTTGCTTCTGAGATAAATTTCTGTACCCAAACCTTTAAAAAAACTCAACTCTGAGCTGCCCAGTGATGGGATTTAAATTTTTTTTACTACCGGTTCTGTGAGCGTGATTTGTGGGCATGGGGTGGCTTGGTGGGCGTGGCAGGGGAAGGCGACTGTAAAATCCCCATTCCCTCTCCACCCCACAATGAGGGATGAGAAGCAAAACATCTCAAAGAAAAATCAGAAAGTCCACTTGCCTCTTCAAAAAAGCACCTTTGGGACAGTTTACTTTTTGTTAGTTAGTAAATACAGTATTTAGTGTTTGGGTTTCAATTTGCAGGAAACCAGAATGTCTGTATTATTCATGTTTAATTAAATTCTTAAGGGGATTCATCAATTATTATTTTTTGTATTTGAAACATATGGGTTATATTTCAATGGCTTTAAAATTATTTGAGGTTGAGGTACTAATGCAGCCTCTCTTCTATGATCCTAGTTAAACCAATGGACCAATTCAAACCAAACTTGAAAGGAAGTGATCCTAGTGCATTTAGGAAGAAATGGGGATTAATAAAATAAAGACGAGGCTATTATTGGCTAAATCCAAATTGTCTGCCTTGTAGTCTGTTCTCACAAACACTGGCTGGTAGTGATCAATCTTTCTGAAATGGGACATTGCTGACAGACTGTGAAACTGGATATTCTTCCGAGATTTTAATATTTTTTTGATTATGAGTAGGCTGTAGCAAACGGACTCTGGATAGGGAATCACAAATTGAATTTAGTAGAATTTCTGTAGTAGTTGAACTGGAATACCATGATGTTTTAAATTAATAATTACAAGCAATCGAGCAGTTCATAAATACTGCAGTCCTTTTATGCTAATGCAACTGGACATCTTATCAGCACTTGTTGACTATAATGTCAAAAGAAAGATTCGCTTTGCAGAAAGAACCTTTTCTTACAGTACATTATGTTGAATCTTTGACTCATATTCTATTATATTGTGACTTCCTGAATCTTCTGGAAATATTTGTGCAAATAATTTTTAATAAGATATAATAGTAGTGAATGAAACGCTTTGTCACTGTGAAGGTATTGAAATTGGTTGCTTATTTTTTCTTTAATTTGATATATTTATATTTAATATATTTGAATATTGTTGGAAATGATTTTACTACAAACTGATAGAAAATATGGTATATAATATTACATTTATATTCTACTGTTTCTTTAAGTAGCTCAAGTATACATAGATGGATCTTTCAGCCATGTGAGGGTTTTTTTTGAGCTCAGGAAACTGACTGGTCAAAATCAGAAAATAAGGTTCATGATAAAATGTGACCCTGAACTTCTCTAATCCAAGTCCATTTTACTCACAAAAATACCACTATTTACATACATAGTTTTGTAATTTGAGATAATATTTTATGTTTCTAGTTGGAAAAAATGCTGATGCTCATATACACTGCTCAAAAAAATAAAGGGAACACTTAAACAACACAATGTAACTCCAAGTCAATCACACTTCTGTGAAATCAAACTGTCCACTGAGGTAGCAACACTGATTGACAATCAATTTCACCTGCTGTTGTGCAAATGGAACAGACAACAGGTGGAAAGCATAGGCACTTAAAAAGACATCCCCAATAAAGGAGTGGTTCTGCAGGTGGTGACCACAGACCACTTCTCAGTTCCTATGCTTTCTGGCTGATGGTTTGGTCACTTTTGAATGCTGGCGGTGCTGTCACTCTAGTGGTAGCATGAGACGGAGTCTACAACCCACACAAGTGGCTCACGTAGTGCAGATCATCCAGGATGGCACATCAATGAGAGCTATGGCAAGAAGGTTTGCTGTGTCTGTCAGCGTAGTTTCCAGAGCATGGAGGCGTTACCAGGAGACAGGCCAGTACATCAAGAGACATGGAGGAGGTCGTAGGAGGGCCACAACCCAGCATCAGGAGCGCTACCTCCACCTTTGTGCAAGGAGGGACAGGAGGAGCACTGCCAGAGCCCTGCAAAATGACCTCCAGTAGGCCACAAATGTGCATGTGGCTGCTCAAACGGTCAGAAACAGACTCCATGAGGGTGGTATGAGGGCCCAACATCCACAGGTGGGGGTTGTGCTTACAGCCCAACACCATGCAGGACGTTTGGCATTTGCCAGAGAACATCAAGATTGGCAAATTCGCTACTGGCGCCCTGTGCTCTTCACAGATGAAAGCAAGTTCACACTGAGCATTCACACAGACGTGACAAGGTCTGAAGATGCCATGGAGAACGTTCTGCCGCCTGCAATATCCTCCAGCATGACCGGTTTGGCAGTGGGTCAGTAATAGTGTGGGGTGGCATTTCTTTTGGGGGCCGCACAGCCCTCCATGTGCTCGCCAGAGGTAGCCTGACTGCCATTAGGTACCGAGATGAGATCCTCAGACCCCTTGTGAGACCATATGCTAGTGCAGTTGGCCCTGGATTCCTCCTAATGCAAGATTATGCATTAGATTATGCATCCTCATGTGGCTGGAGTGTTCAGCAGTTTCTGCAAGATGAAGGCATTGATGCTATGGACTGGCCTGCCCATTCCCCAGACCTGAATCCAATTGGGATTCAATTGGGATTCAATGTCAATTGGGATTCAATTGACATCTGGGACATCATGTCTCACTCCATCCACCAACACCATCTTGCACCACAGACTGTCCAGGAGTTGGGGGAAGTTTTAGTCCAGGTGTGGAAGGAGATCCCTCAGGAGACTATCCGCCACCTCATCAGGAGCATGCCCAGGCGTTGTAGGGAGGTCATATTGGCACATGGAGGCCACACACACTACTGAGCCTCATTTTGAGTTGTTTTAAGGACATTACATCAAAGTTGGATCAGCCTGTAGTGTTTTTTTCCACTTTAATTTTGAGTGTAACTCCAAATCCAGACCTCCATGGGTTGCTAAATTTCCATTGTTAATTTTTGTGTGATTTTGTTCTCAGCACATTCAACTATGTAATGAACAAAGTATTTCATATGAATATTTCATTCATTCAGATCTAGGATGTCTTATTTTTGTGTTCCCTTTATTTTTTTAAGCAATGTATTTGAAACATAACATCTTGAGGAGTCCTTGGTATTCTTTGAGTTTGGTTGTTTTCTTGCAGATGTTTCATTATTCAGACTAAGTAACATCATCAGTGCTGATCATCATGCTGAACATCTCGTTTGGGTAATGAAATATTGCAAAGAAATAACCAAGCTCGGAGGGCATTAAGGACCGCTCATTTCAACCCTGAGCTTCAAATATTCTTCCTTATTGGTACATATCATCTTCTTAATATTGTGATGCTCAATGCTAGAGGTGGGATTTTTTTGGTTTTTTGCAAAATTCATAATCTTGGTTTCTTCAAAGTTCATCTGTAGTGAGAGACCTCTGCAGAAATGGAACATAGCTTTTCTTGGTCCCTTTTGCTACTTAAGATTATGATATAACTATTCCATCTGTTGCGTATATATTTTCTGACTAACTTTGGGAGATGATGCTTTTCTCTGGTTAAAATTCCCATACTGAGTTGATGTACCAATTGAACAACAGTGTATCTTTGTTTAATTCTTTCTAGTTTTAATTGGTTTTGTAATCTAGACAAAATGTCTATATACTCTATCATCTAGCACTCATTAATGTGAAAATCCTTCAAATATTAAAACAATATTGTGTTAATGTAGTGGTCATGTTTGTGTCACATCAAAACCTCTTTCTATAGAAATGTCTCCAATACATGCAGATCCCATTAATTCAATCTGACTTTTCAAAACCTACCTACTTTACTAAGTACATTGATAAAAATAAAGCATGTTAAATTAGAATTTTATCAGCACCAACACAATACACTAATTCTGAAATGAATGACAAAGTAGACTAGTGTAATATTTGTCAAAAAAAACACCTTTGATTTATCAAGCTACTAATAATTAGCATTGAGAAACTAATTCCTTAATATAAATAATTGTTACAATGATTTGAGGGGCGTTGCACTACAGTTCACAAGATATGAGACCCTGTTCATTAAGCTCGGCTCTAGAAGTCAAATGGGATTGTTAAACCAGTTTCCCTGCTGCTTACCAATCTCCCTGGCAATGGAGTTTCCCAGACTTACAGTGGCCACACCCCCAAATCTGGTGTTTCTGTCAGAGCAGTAGAAATTGAGAGAGCTTAGTGTCTTCTTATGATCAGATCTTTCCTCTGGATTCTCCAGTGCCACTATCCATTGCAGGGAGGCCAGCAATTGATGGAACCTGATGTGTTTCAGAGACAGAGATAAGGGTTGTTCCTATTGGTCTACTGCAAAGACCATATAAAGCCTCGGTCGCTGTTTGGAATAAGGGAATTGCTGAAGTGACTTGATCTTGCCCATGCAACCTCTCCTTTCTAAGGGGTCCCGTCACTTCCCTGATACACAGAGGCATTGAGGGAGATGTAATAAGAAAAAAGATGTCTAGAGCTTCACTGACACTCAGTAAAGGAAAAACTCAAACATGAGGTAGAGCTAGTAGGCTGATGTTAAAGTATTAAGATTTAGAAACTGACCAGTAGTGAATAGCTGCACGATGCTATGAAACTGATGTAAGTCTGGCTGATATAACAAGTTTGATTCAGCAGAGTATGGGTATTTCTCCTTAAGGCTGGAGAGCAAAGTTCCCCTTAAGAGGTATGTACATAAAGGCAGCCATTAGAGGTCATGGTTCTCTTTCCTTGTGACCAGTGTTTAGTGCAGAAGTTCTCTCTGTGTGTAAGGAAGAAGAAAAGCTTGCTTGTAAAGGCATTTTGCTACCACATGTATATTTTCTGTAAATACCTGTATATTAAACCACTATTAATGTCTAAGTCTCTATTTGCTGTGTGTTGCTCCTGGGTTATCTCATAAAGGTAGTCATGCTGCCAAATGCCTTGTTTTGGTAGGGGAGAAGAAGTGTCAGAACTTTTCCACTATTATTGTATCCACAAATAGCCGCCCCCTCAATTGTGCTTGCTTGGGTGACCCCCTCTTGTGTAAAGGGGGTTCAAGAAACCTCTTATTGGAGTGTATGGAGGAGTTTGCTCAGCATCTCTCAGACAAAGTTGCTTGGTTGCAACTTGGTAGCAACCAAGGCTACCACCCAATCTGCAGTTGGATAGTAGCCTTGTTGCAGGCCCAGAAGAGATGCCTGGGGAGAAGACTTGTCTAGTTATCTGGAAATGGTTTGAACCTGCTGGTTCTGAGGAAGGGGACAAGGTCTTTAGGACTGTGAGCTCAGCCACCTGCTCTTTAGATCCATGTCCCTCCTAGCTGGGGAGTGATTGTGCAAGCTGGTTCTAGCAGTGGTGAATTCTTCAAATAAGGGATTTGTTCCTTTACCTCTGAAAGAGGCCTTGATTCACACCTCTGCTCCACAAACTGCATTGGATACATGTTTTGTTTTACATGTTTCTGTTTCATTTGATTGTTGTGACTTCTTGTAAAGTGGGCCACCATCTAAATTTGATAAATAAATGTAATATTACCTGGATGCTCCTTTTTCATACCCTTCAAATGGGTTAGTTCATTAAAATATATTGAAATGTATTGTAATAGGCTCTTGCTAACCTCAGTTCTTTTTTCCATTAAATGGAAAGTAAGATTCCAATGGGAAAAAAAATACAGGTAGTCCTCAACTTACAACCGCAACTGAGTCCAAAATTTCTGCTGGTAAGTGAAACAGCTGTTTAGGGAGTTTTGCCCCATTTTACAACCTTTCTTGCTTCAGTTAAGGGGGTTAAGCCCCTCAGTTAAGGGGCTGCAGGGGTTAAGTTAGTAGCACAATTATTAAGTGGCTCTCCAATTGACTTTGCTTGTCAGAAGGTTGACCCTGGGGCACTGCAAACCATCATAAATATGATCCAGTTGCCAAGCTTCTGAATTTTTATCACTATGATTATGGGGATGTTGCAATGGATGAAAGTGAAAAACATCCATAAGTCACATTTTTCCATGCCACTATAACTTTGAAAGGTCACTAAAGGAATGGTTGTAAGTAGAGGACTATCTGTATTTGTAACTCAGAGTTGAACTGTGGAGTCTGTGGTGCTCTCTAAGCTTAGTTATATCCTTGCAAACCAGTGATGGGATTCAAAAAATTTTACTACTGGTTCTGTAGTGGGCATGGCAGGGGAAGGATACCATAAAATCTCCATTCCCACTTCACTCCAGGTGAAGGATACTGCAAAATCCCCATTCCAGGGGAAGGATACTACAAAACTGCATTCCCTCCCCACCCCACTAACCTGCTTTCCAGCTGCACTCTTTTGCAGGGCAACAAAAGAAGAATAGATGGGGGCGGGGCCAGTCAGAGATGGTATTTGCCGGTTCTACTCAAAATTTCTGCTACCGATTCTTCAGAACTGGTCAGAACCTACTGAATACCACCTCTGTTGCAAATGTTTCATTACCAAATTAGGTAACATTATCAGTACTGGGTTAAGATTAGGGTTAGCAATGATGATATTACTTATTTGGTAATGAAACATCTGCAAGAAAACAACCAAGCTCAGAGAGCAACAAGGACTCCACAGAAAACAAGATTCCCCATACAATTTATTCATAAAGATATATACACAACATATTTATGGAGCAGAACCATATGACACAGGAAAATAAAACCCAATACTCCAGACAGAAATAAGCTTCAAATTCATTTGAAAATTAATTTGGCTCAAAAGTCTTTTAATGATAATTAAAGTTTAAGGACAGAGTTTCTACCTTAATCCTCTTCCTATTATACTGGTTTTTCAGCTTAAGCTTTTGGAGGTATTACTTCCTTTCTTAACCTCAAGGCCTAATTTACTTTATCAGTTTTCAGAACACTAAGTTTCAGACATTTTCAAGTCTATTTTTCAGTCTACCGCTGATATAGCAAAGCCACTATACAGCCTTATTCTGACATATTTTTAGTACCTTAAAATTAAATTGGTCATAAAATCTTTGAAATATATAATAGGAACAGGAACTGATTGTCTACCATTACCTGTGAAAATTCATACCTATAACTTCAATAGAGAAGCATCAGCATCCAATTGTGGTATGAATCTGATCTTACATAACAAAAAATAGGAGAACTGTAGCTAGAAATACTATATATGTACATCCTGGAGGACAGAATGGGAAGGACAGACATGACTGAAACCTTTAAATATATTAAGGGTGTGAGCTAAGGTTCTAGAAGGCAGTATTTTCAATACTAAGCAAAAATCAAGAACACAGGGACATAATCTCAAACTGACAGGATGGAAGTTCAGAAGTAATGTTAGAAAGGATTACTTCACAGAAAGAGCAGTGGAAGCTTGGAACTAACATCCAGTGGAGGTAGTGTGCCCATTGTCAATAACTGAGTTTAAATATGCCTAGGATAAGCGCATGCCCATCACATCTGACATTTTTTTTAAAAAAAGTTAAAGTTAATTAATTTTAAAAACCCCAACAAATTCAAAGGGAGGACTCAATGAACCACTAGGTCTTTTTCTGTGTTAATTTTCTATGTTTCTAAGTAATGAACTTCAGTTTCTTTCTTCTGATCATGTCAGCCCATTTTCTTCAGATCCTTTCAATTCATTCTCTTTTTATATTTTCAATAAGACATTTACAAATACCTATTTTCTAAGCTCCCTATGAAGTACTCATACTTGGTTTATCTTTGGTGTAGTCACTACTGTATAATAAGACTTCCCCTCCTGCCCTCTCCTGGAGAAAAAGCAACTATATTGAAGCAATTTTGGAAGAGTACAATACACTATATCCAGAGAGATAAGCTATAGATATAGCTATATATCTATATAGATATAGATAGAAGAGATAGAGAATACTTTATTTGACCAAGGGTGATTAGACACAAGGAATTTGTCTCTGGTGCAGGAGCTCTCAATGTACATGCAAAACAACAGCAAATTAAGAAACATAATTATGATACCAATAAGAGAAGGCAGTAGAAAAGATGAAAAGGTTAATAATAAAACCATACCACATGGGTAAATATACTTAAGACATAAAGAAACCATTTAACTTCCTTTATAGCTTTACTGCTAGATGAAGATCTCTGAATGAAAAACAAAAGATGCTTTAGAGCTGGTTTGCTATAGATTTCTATGTATGGGTTGAGTTGGACAAGCAAGCGCTATTATCAGAAGAGAATGGTTTACAACTGAAAGAGTCTGCTCTCTCCAAGCCATTTATATGTCTCTTATATGCAGTAGTCCCAGGTTAAGATTGCCCGACTTACACATATTTACGAATGGACTTCCTATTGCTAAAAATGGCAGTCGGTGTTCTCCTTCCTTGACACAACAAAGCACTGAAGCCACACAATGTTTTCATGAGTGTTACAAAGTAGTGCATCCATTTTTAATAGGCAACCTGTTTTCAGTGCTTCATGGAAACATTGTCTTCAGTGATTCATAGGCTCAAGAAAAGAGAACGCCACCTGCCAATTTTAGTCAGATCACGTTGCTATTTCCGAAGTGTTTTATATGCATAGAAAGGTAGAATAAATACTGCAAGCTAAGACAAACATTTGACTAACTGATGCTAAATAGCCTGCTTTGATTTACATACAAATTTGACTTAAAAGACAGGAACAGATTTCATTCTTAACTCAAGGACTGCCTATACTGGAAGAAAACCTCTAAAAACAAACCATCCTGCCAGATATCTGTTCTAATGTTCTGCATCAGGGTGTGGGTGTGGGTGTGGGTGTATGTGTGGGTGTGGGTGTGTACACACGCACGCAAACATGACATTGCTTAATCTATTTCCTATTTTCAAATTGCCAATAACTGTAGACAAAAACCTGCTCTGCCACATGTGGTGCCCATGAAATTTTGCCATCCTCAGAAGGAAGCTATCAACTTTTGCATAAAGATTTCAAAGCAACATTTCTTCTCTCCCATCAATACAATATTCTTTCCCCACAAAAAGCTATAAGTCAAGTTCATCAACACTTTATTTTTGTGAAAAATAAAGGGAAGAATCAGAAAGATGTTTCATTGAAAGTCAATCAACCAACCCTTGGCTCCTCTTGCTAGATTGGATAAATAATAGAGTGCTTAACTGGCTGAAAGCAGCTTCAAGTTTCTCATGATGAACATGAAACAACTTTGTAGTCTGATTCAAGCAATGGTGTGAACACACAAAAATAATAAAAATCTCTGAGAACTAAGATTATAGAAGGCTAGCACTTTTGGTTTTGTTAAGTATTTTGCCTGAAGAAAAAAAATAGGCATTAAGTCACAATTTCCTCCATGGCGTAGTGGTTAGAGTGCAGTACTGCAGGCTACTTCTGCTGCAGCTAGCTGCCTACAATTTGACAGATCGAATCTCCCCAGGCTCTAGGTTGACTCAGCCTTCCATCCTCCTGAGGTGAATAAAATGAGGACCCAGATTGTTGGGGGAAATATGCTGACACTGTAAAATGCTAAGAGAGGGCTCTAAAACACTATAAAGTGGTATATAAGTCTAAGTGCTATTGCTTTTGCTATTTCATTGCCTACTCCAATTATCTCACTTCAAACCGTGAATGCTATGATAATGTCCTTTTAGTGCAATGATATATTTCTCCAATCAGTCAAATGCAAGCTACAATGGATAGCTCCACTAACAGAACATCAAGATAAGCATGATGAAATAAAGAACTTTTTAACACGCATATGAAAATAACTGACACAATAGGCATGAGTAAAGATATATAGGATTCATCCAAAGATTATAGAATGCTTGCCTTTTTGCAAATTAGCCAGTTTAAAAACAATAGTTTGTGTGGATGCATATATTTATAATACAACACACAATGTACACATTTTCAATGCAAATATCAAGTTAGAACATGTTTCTGCCCTGAGAACTTTGATCTATGATATTCAAACTATTTTGTTACAGTGAAATGGACTTATGTATGGTTAAAATTGGGACTTGCATCACTGTATTATTTCCACAAAAATTGATTAAAAGCTTTGTAATTAAACTGACTAAATAGTGTCAAGCTAATACAGAAATTTTCAAATTTCAGAATATCAGACAAAAAAAACCCCATGGACTGTTGAAAAAAAGACCCTTTGAATCAATGTAAATTTTGTATAAGAATAAAATACAGAACAAATAGTTATCCTTCAGGTGCCATATCCATATGATTTCAGAAAATACAAATTTCAACAAAAGATTCTAAAGGCAATAGAAATTACATGCTTGACAATTATCTTTTGAAGACCTTAAAAAACGAAACTACCTGTCTTTCCAAGAAAGAGGATTCATTATAAATATGGGAGTATTTATAGAGTACATGTTCCTTGGATAGCAAAAGTGACCAACAAGTAAATACAAAAGCACATAACATCAGACATGTCACTGGAAGGAAAAATCGCAAAACTACATTTCATTTCTTTTGGCCATGTCATGTGGGGAATTCACCTGAGAAAGCAATTATGTTGAAAAGTGTTAGTGGTAAAAGGAAAACAGGTCATTCATTTAGTGACTGTTTGAAGTTACAATGGCAATGAAAAAAGTCACTTATAATTAGTTTTCACACTGACAGCTGTCATGTCATTCCCATAGTCACATGACCAAATTCAGGCATTTGGTATCTGGCATGTACTTATGACAATTGCACTATCCTGGGGTCATGTGATCACCTTTTGTAACCTTCCCAACCAGCTTCCGACAAGCAAAGTCAATGGGGGAAGCCAGATTTATCTAATGACTGCAGTGATTTGTTTAACAACTATGGTAAAAAGGTCATAAAACAAAGCAAAACTCACTGCCTTGGTTAGCAACATACATTTTGGGCTCAATTGTAAGTTTAGTATTATCATATACTGTTGCATAATATGAGGTCTTCTTTCACATTACAATATAATTCAAGCTCTAGTTCAAAATTTAAAATTAAGTTGTGTAAAAGCTGGCTATCACTTAAGATTTATAAATATAGAACCGCAAGGACATTAAGAGACATAAGAATTTTCTTTCCAGAAGAAAGACAGGAAGAAAGGATGGAGAAATGAAAAAATATACCATAAACAGTGTGATGGGCCCTTGTACAGAAATTTTCTGGTCAAAGAAGACACAGAAGGCTAAGGAAACTTTCAAAAATAAATTTGAATGAGACAGAATAAAAAATAAAATTGTTTTTAGTGTTTTTATAGTTTTAAAATGTTTTTAATATTTTAATTGTAATATATTTTTTGAATTTTACACTGCCCATAATAACTGACTGAGATGGGCAGCTATGGAAATTGGATGGATGTGCTGCAGATTGGGAAACTATTGTGGATTTATAAGGAATTTTCACCTGAGTTATGAATTTTAAAAGATGCATGGGAAATGGAAGATAATAATTGAGGAAGCTTACCAGCAAATAGCTAACACCTTCAGAAATAATTAGTTCTATTAGAAGGGCTAAAGCACAAAAGGAATGGAAACTCTTCACAAGCAACAAAAAAAGACCTTCCTGGTTGTAAATGATATGAGGATTAGACTACTATTTAAGAAAAGATAGTAGGACAGTAGTGATAGGGGAAGGTCAGAGCTCCTCAATACCAACTTAGCTTTATCTTCTCCCTAAATGGAACGTGTATCACCCTTCCCAGGTTGACCAGACAGGTTACATTAACAAGTCTGCAAGTACAAATGTCTCATCTCCTTTACAGCCTGAGAAATTAAAAAGGGTTTCTCCTTCTCTGCCCATTAGCAGCTATGGGCTATGCCAGAGATCTGCAACCTTAAACACTCAAAGAGCCATTTGGACCCATTTTCCACAGAAAACGCTGGGAGCCACAAAACCTGGGCATGGCCAACTCAACATCACTCCTGAGTCACATGACCTACACACATCACACCTACCCAGTTTTTGTGGCTCCAGACGTTTTCTGTGGGGAATGGGTCTCTGTCTCTGTCCCTCTCTCTCTATCTCTCTCTCTCCCTCCCATTTCTGTTTTTTGTGTTTTACCTTCTCAGGCCAGGCGAGGAATGACTGGGAGGGGAGGGTGAGGGGTGAGGCCAGCCAGTGGTGGGATCACCCAACAGGGGGCTGCCAACCGGGCTATGCTTTCTCTTTCTCTGTTCTGTTCCTTAGGCAGCACCTTTTAACCTGTTTCTCAAGGTCTTTCTCACATACTATTACAATTGTGTTCAAATGGAAATAAGCAGGACAACTGACACAAGCAGTGAACATTTGGAAAAAAATACCAAACATTGCTTGATGGGAGCCAGCATTGATCATTTATTTATTGAAAGTAAATTATGACCGACCAACTTGGTATATTTTCTTTGATAGAATGACCAGTTTAACTGACCACAGGAATGTGATGGACATGATGCATTTTGATTTCCACAAAGGATTTGACAAATTATCCCATTAGATTATAGCTGGGAATATAGTGAAGAGTGGGCTAGACAACACCGCCATTAGACAGATGGAGAAGTTGTGAAACAATTATACCAAAATTTATGCATCAATTACATGCAACTTGGAAGTATAAACTGATGTTCTGTAGGCCTTTTTAAGCCCTGTACTGTACACTCGTTATTAGATTTGTCAAGGCCACTCAATTTAAAGAAAGCTTCACAAAAACCTCTGGGAAGCTTTTAGCATGTCTAATACAAAGGTTTGAAAAAAAATAACTATAACAACATAGCTCCCTGAACCAAAACAGTAGTCCTAACACTGAGAAAAAAAGGCTTGATAGAGGCTCCATAGACACCCTAGTTCCAGGTCTGGGAACAGAGCCATGTTTTAAGGGACTTCTGGAACCCTTGGGGAGTGGAATCCATTTGAATCTCCAGGGAATGTTGTTACTATAAAAGGCAGGAGCTGCATTAGAGAAGGCATGCTTCCTGAGTCCCACAAAATAACATATAATTGAAGGGACTGAAGCATACCCACACTGCCCAAATGCACCGGATGGACAGAAAAAATTGGCAATAGCCCTTGTGACTTGTAGAACAAATATTTAGCACCTTGAATTGCATCCAGAAGCAAACAGATAACCAAATGCACCAGGCTAGAAAGCGAGAAACCGGGCAGTATAAGTTCTGCCTTAGCCATGAAAGCCAGCTGGAAAACGTTGAGCCACTCACTCTCTCAGCCTATCTATCTCATGTGGTTGATATTGTGGGGGGAATAAAAGGAGGAGGAAGGTGTAAAAATAATAAAATGGACATGAACATAATGACAAACACTCATTACTGCTCATGCTGCTGAATTTGGACCCAGCATTGTCTTCAAGGGAAACAACATGCAAGCATAATATAGTCCATTTATGAGGTGACTAGAGCACGAGGGACTGTCTTAAGAGCATTCTGGTCAAGGAAAAACTACAACTGGTGCACAAGATAAACTCGTGCAATGGCTACCTAGTGATACGATTAACACCTGCTCTGTATTTATCACTAATATGGATGAGGGATGAGAAAAGTAGGATTATAGATTTGTGAACAGTAGAAAGGGGAGAACCACTGTAATTTATTCAGTTAAAATTAATCAAATATGGCTTCATACATGCAAATTAAACAACACAATAGGAAAGAGGAGTCGGACTATAATAGACAAGCTGAAAAATGGGATCCAAATAACATCACAGGGAAATTCTCAGAAAAGATGTTGATAATGAAACTGAAATTATAAATCCAACAAACAGTAGCAAAGACAGAACATAAGATGAAAGCAATGGAGGCAAAGGTCAAACAGACAGACAAGAAAGTAGAATCAATAGCACAGAAATTAATGGGAGAGAACAGGAAATTAGAAGAGGCAATTGCATATTTGGAGATGGAAAAGGCTGATTCCTCAGATTTCAGAATGTAACAGAAGAAAGGGGGGAGGGCTTGCCCAAATTAATGGCAGATCTCATACCTGTAGCAGAAGCCTTACAAAAAGAGGGCCAAGAGGTTTGAAGGAAAATGGATGAGATATATAGAATATATACCAACTATACAAGACATTTTAAACTTCCAAGAGAGGTTCATATACGATTCTCAAAGAAACAACTGAGAGATGAGACATATAAAGTGATGAGAGACGAACCGCTGATATTTAAGGGAACAGAAATTGTAACATTGAAACAAATTCCAAGAAGAATAAGGGAACACAGAAAGAAATATATATTCCTGACCACCCAACTGAATAAGAATGACATCCTATTCAAATGGCTCATCCCAGAGGGAATGTTAATATCATGGCAGGATAAAAAAATTAAAATATAGAGAAGAAGGCGGAGCCTCCTCACTGACGGACTGTAGATCGCAACTCTCTGCGGCTATGGTCCGTGCTCTTTTGTTGGAGAGCCCCGATCATTACAATTAGGGGCTGAAGCTCCCTTGGAGGGGTGGCGGAGTAAGGGGAAGCCACAAGCCAGATTGAGGGGAGCCACATCTCCCCCCCTGGGCTTGGTCTTTTCCCCCCAAAAAACAACTGCAGCGGTGGTTTAAAATGGCCACTCCGAAGAGGAGGACTCAGCTGGATTAAGATTTGTGCAGGAGGGAAGAAAGAAGTGGCTAACAACTGAACCGGGACAACTGGGCAATACAACTAAACAAAAGTACCCCGGGATTAAGGTAACATGGAATTTTTAAGAAAAGAAAAGTGAGCGGTGAAATTACAAAGGGACAGGAAAAAAAATAAGAAAATATTTTTGACAGCTAAGCAGGGCTTCGAACTGGGAAAGGAAGAAGCCGGAACTAAAGATTTAACTAAATTGTACTAAAATATTTTGGCAATAAACAGGCATAAAATAAAGCTGGACTTAAGATTGTCAAAAAATAATAATAATAAAGTTTACAAATTGGAGAGTGGACTGTGCTGGAATATTGAGCTGTGCTGGAATATTGAAAAACCCTAAACAAAAAAATAGGAGAAAAAGGTGAAGACTTTGTATAATGGAGAGTGCCACCTTTTGACAAAAACTTGAGCTCAAACAAAAGGGAAAGCATCCTGTTTCTGAATGAATTTGTGTGGATATCACACTAAAGAAATATTGAAACAAAGTAAGAATCTTAGAAAGTGAAAGCTGAACCAGAATAAAGAAAAAAAGCAAGGAACGACTGACTGTGGGATTGATTGATGTTTTTGGTATAGACCCTGGGCTGGAATAATTGAGAATTTTAGAAAATTGAAAGAAGAAAGAAGGAAAGTAAAAGTGGCTTTTTTGTGGACTATAACGATCATAAAATATAAGAGTGTGTAAATGATGATATCTCTTCGGGAATTAAAAATGGAACTTAAAAATATGATAGAATTACTGCAGGAAAGAGGCGAATCACTTTGCTCTGTGTTAGAAAAACTGAAAATGGTGATTGAAGAACAAGAAGAAAGAGCTTCAGAGGAGGAGGAGTCGACTCAAGGAGAAAACATTTTAAATAGACAATTAACACAAAGAACACTACAAAGAAGTGGGAAAAGAAGGAAAGTTAAAAAGTTGAGATTTAAGAAGGCAATCAAAAGGGGGAATATATGTGAAGTCGGGAAAGGCAGAAAGATCCAGCAGAAAAGGGGAAAGTAAAATATTAAGAGAGGGATATAAACTGGAATGAGAAAAGATATGGAGAAAAGAGGGGGAGGAGAAGCAGTAAGAAACAGGTTCATGAAAAAAAGAAATACAGAAATAGTAAAACGTTGAAAAGAAATTGTTTTTTCAGAGATAATGGTTGATGAATCAAAAAGGGGATTCTGCAGGGTGACAAGGGGTAATAAGAATATTTCTGCAATTAAAAATATTTAGAAAATAGGATAATATAGATATTGATAACTTTTATTAAAGATTAAGGGGGGAAAATATGCTGTGGAATCCAAATGAAAAGATGTAATGATTATTATTGTAACTTCCCAAAAAGAATGGTTTATTGGGAATCAAGATGAGGGAATAAAGGTATATTTTAATCATTGAGGTGTCACACTCAAAGCAGTAAAAGGGGGGAAACCTATACTTGTTTTTTTTTTTCTTTAGTGTTAAAATTTGTATTAATCTAGAATTTATAAAAAGAATGGTTAATGGAAAGGAAATATGACAGACTAAAGAACCAACTAAATTAATAAGTTAATATAGACTATTAAAAGCAAGGAGAGACATTGGTAACCTTTTTGTTATTATTATTATTATTAGGCAAACACATATTGTTTATCTTTATTTTTAAAATAAATATTAAAGGATTATATTTGAAATAATTGAAATGAAACAAAAAGATATTTCGATTGAGATTAATGAAAGGCTAGAATTAATGTGTTTGTTTTTCTCCTTAATGAAAATTTGGAATGGAAAAGGTAATAATAGAATTAAGTATGCATATATGAATGTATAATTGCTGTCATATTCGTATGTAAAGGTGATGACCCGGAAATATGTTGTCCACTAAAAAGAGATTTTTGTTTTTAATGTGAAAAACTGAATAAAATTTGTAAAAAAATTTTTAAAATAGTATAGAAAAAGTGAGGGAATTTTTTGAACTGTATGTGGTATCAGGAGAAGACCAGAACAGCAATGAGGAAGTGGAAAGTAGGAGCCAAGAAGATGATCGGGTGGAGGAAAGAGAAACAGAATAAGAGGAAAGAGAGGAAGAAGTGGAAAGAGAAGGCATAAGAATGAGACACCAAACAAGAGCAAACAAGCTTCAACAAGTAACAATTACAGAGTAAGATGGCGGAAGAAATCAACTTGATTTCTATTAACATCAGTGGTTTAAATTCATAAATTAAGAGGAAAAAAATGATAACTAAACTACAGAAATTGAACTTAGACGTTATATGCCTTCAAGAAACACATATCCAGAAACATCAAAGTAAACTGTTAGAAATTAGATTTATGTGTTTCTAGCCCAGCAAAAAAAGAAATGGGGATAGCAATATGTATTAAGAAACATTTACAAGCAAACCAGGTATATGCAGATGAGGAGGGTAGGATCTTTATGTTAGAAGTTTATATAAACTATAAGAAAATGTTATTGACAGTGATATATGCCCCGAATGAGAAACAAGAAAAATTTTATACTAAATTATACAGAAAATTAGTAGAACAGGAATATGAGAACATATGCCTGCTAGGTGATTTCAATGCAATAGCAAGTTTAGGAAAAGATTATAATAATGAAAATCCAGGGGAAAAAAGGAAAAGGAAAACATTACCAAAAGTATTTTATCAAATGGCAGAAGAATCAGGATGAAAAGACATATGGAGAGAAATAAATCCAGACAAAAAACAATATACCTATTATTCAACACCACACACATCATGGTCAAGACTGGATATGTTATGGACAAATGTGGAAACTGAGCATAATATAAAAGAAACAGAAATTGAAACTAACACATGGGCCAACCATAATCCTTTTAAAATAACTTGGAAAGGATTGAAAAGGAATAGAAGATGGATGCTAAATAAGGAGATCCTAAAAGAAAAAGAATGTGTCAAAATGATGGGAAAAGAATTGGAGTTCTTTTTGAAAGAAAATAAAAAACAACAAACATAAATTCCAAACCTATGGGACACGACTAAAGCATACATTAGGGGCTTAGCAATTTCATATAATACATGTAGACACAAGGGAATAAAAGAGCAATCTAAACTATTAGATACCCTTAAGGAGTTAGAAAAAACATTAGAAAAAATACCACATAATAAGACAGCAAATACAGAAAGAATAATTAGACACAAATTGAATATGTTAGCACAAGATGAATGGTTATAGGACATGAAATGATAAAACAGAATTATTTTGAGCACGCGAACAAGCCAGGAAGGTGGCTAGCCTACAGACTTAAGAAATAAAAGGAAAAAAGATCAATTCAACAACTGAAGAATGCTGATGGTATGTTACAATATCAAATTGAAAAGAAAAAACATATTGTTAAAAGTTTCTTTGAGGAACTATATCGTAGGGAAGACATACCAGAGGAAAATACCCAATATCATTTAGAAGGGAAAGGGATACCCGCGATCCCGGAAGAGAATAAAGAAGAGATAAACAGGGAAATAACACAAAAAGAATTCCAAGAAGCAATCCTGAAACAGAAAAACAATAAGATACCAGGACCGGATGGTCTCTCAGGGGAACTGTATAAAATGCTCCAAGAGAAATTAGAAATGGAATTGTTAGAACTCTACAATGAGGTTCTGACAACAGCGAAGTTACCCAAATCATGGGGGAGAGATACATAACATTGATTCCAAAAGAAGATTCGGACCATCGATTAATTCAAAATTATAGGCCCATATCCCTTTTAAATGTTGACTATAAAATATTTATGTCCATAACATCAGAAAGATTGAAAAAAACCTTGAACCAGATCATTCATAGCAACCAAAACGGATTCTTACCGAATAGACAAATCAAAAATACCAGAATGGTAATGAATATAATAGAATACTATGAAGCAAACTCAGAAAAACAATTGGCAGTGGTCTTCCTCGATGCGCAAAAGGCAATTAACAATGTTAATTGGCAGTTTATAATACAACAATTAAAAAGCATGCAATTTGGCAATAAATTTATCAAACTGATTTCGACAATTTATACAACACAGATGGCCAGTGTAACACTGAATGGTGATAGAACGGAAACATTTAAGATCTACAAGGGAGTAAGACAGGGTTGCCTACTGTCACCTCTTCTCTTCATCCTTACCTTAGAAAATGTATTGGAAAACATTAGGAAAAATGAAGAAATCAAAGGGGCTTCAATCAAAAAGGAGCATTATAAAGTACAGGCATTTGCTGATGATATAGTATTTTTTCTGAAAGATCCAGAGGATAAGGGAGTAAAATTAATAAAGGAAATAGAGGAATTTGGCAAGGTCGCAGGCCTTAAGGTAAATAAAAATAAAACAAAATTATTGACTAAAAATTTAAAAGATAAGCAAAAAAAAAAAGAATTAGAAGGAAAATTGGGAATACAAAGTGTGAAAAAGGTAAAATATTTAGGCATTTGGTGAACAGCAAGATGCTCTTCAATCAAAAAATATAATTATGACAAATTAATAATACAAATTAAAAAATGTGGGAGAAATTACAGCTATTATTACTGGGAAAAATCACAGCAATTAAAATGTCTACTTTACCAAAAATACTATATCTTTTTCAAACTGTACTAATAAGATTGGATAAAACCTTTTTTAAAGAATTAGATCGAATAATAAGTAAATTTGTTTGGGATGGGAAAAAAGCCAGGATGAAAATGAAACTATTACACAACAAAAGAGAAAGGGGTGGCTTTGGACTCCTTGACTGGGAAATGTATTACCAGGCTGCGGCTATGGTATGGATTAAAGATTGGATCAATCTGGAAAATAGAAGAGTATTGTTGATAGAGGGTCACGACTTGCAGAGAGGGTGGCATAGTTTTCTATGGGATGGGAAATATAAACGGCATGCATATTTTCAGAGACATATGATCAGAGATTCATTAATTTGGACGTGGAACAATATTAAAAAGAACCATTATACTAAAATACCAAACTGGTTGTCAACTATGGAAGCACAAATCTACCCAAACGCAATGGATCTGGGGAAAAAAGAGGACTTATAAAGACTTATTAGACACACAAGGAAGATTAAAAACGAGACAAGAATTACAGCAAAAAAATATAAAAATAGATTGGTAGCCATACATGCAAATTCAGGCGAGATACAAAAAGGACAAAGAACAATTTGGTTTCTGCATGGAAAAGCATCAATTAGATAAAATATAATAAAAGAAATGGAAAAAAAATGATCTCAAGAATATATAACTTTCTACTAGATTTTAAAATGGAAGAGGAAGTGGTCAAAGAGATGATGGTAGTATGGGTGAAAAATGTTGGCCGTAATATAGACCTGGAAAATTGAGAGAGAATGTGGGGATTAAATTATAATTACATCTACAGCATACAGGAAAAATCAATATAAAATGTTCTACAGACAGCACCTTCCTCCCACTAGACTGGCAAAAATGTTTAACTCAGACCCAAACTGTTGGAAATGTGGAAAAGAAAAAGGTACTTATTTCCATACCTGGTGGACATGCCAGGAGGTGAAAAAATATTGGAATACAATTAGACAATGGCTAGAAGAAATCATGAATCAGAAAACTGAATTTAATCCGGAAACTTTTTTATTAGGTATAACAACACAAAAATGCAATAAAACAGATAGATATATCATGTTACACATATTAACAGCTGCAAGGATTTCGTATGCACAACTCTGGAAAGAAAAAGAAAAAACCAAAAGGCATGGTTATAAAAAAAAATAATAGATTATATAGAGATGGACAGGCTAACGATGAAAATAAAAGACAGAGAAGATTCAATTTATTATAGGGCCTGGGATACCTGGTATGACTGGTTTAGAAATAAAAAGAAAATAAAATAGAAATTAGGAAAAGAATGAGGGAATATGTAAACATTCCACAGAGAAGATTGATATGTAAGGATAAAAGATATTGACTTATAGCAAGAGTAAGATGTAGTGGTAAAGGAATAAATAAATATACTGAAAAATGTAAGGAGATACAAAAGATGTTTTGATGTTGGTAACAATGTATAAAGTTTTATTTTATGTTTTTTAAAATTTGAAAAATGAATAAAATTTATTTCAGTAAAACTGAAATTATATCTACACCTGCTCATCTTAGAATTTTCCATCTGTGGTCTGAGAATTATTTGCATCCAAACAACTAGCAAGAGTCTCCGATCTGTAAAAACAAAACAAAAAATTGTTGCAGTGTTCTTCCAGAGTAGCAGTAGTATATCAGAAAGAAACACTTCACAATTTGAGGCTTCCTTCAATAAAGATTTTTGGTAAAATTCTTAGAAGTTGCATGCGGAATGTATTTTACCAACAAATGAATCCTTTAGCACTAAACTCTACAGATGAAGACTATTTTACAGGTTTTCACTTGGATTTCTATCTTTTTAAATCAACAGGTAAAGCTCAAGTTTGAGACAAGGATCCATGAAGGTCAACCAATTATAGTTTTCCAAAGATGGCCAGTCAGTCCACTATTGTGAATTTCCCTTTGAAGGAGGAAAAACAAAACTTAAATGAAGAGAGAAAAAGAAAGCAAGACAGAAATATTTTATTTCCTATATTCAGAATTGTGGATTATCATTCTACCATTCTGTGTTGGAACTATACTTCTGATGTAATAGAAGTCAGGAAATTAAAATGTTATTCTAATATTATTTGTCAAGAGTTTAACTATTTACAAAGTCTGCACTATTATTACTATTAATCTTCTCATCACTCATTATCACCCATCCCTCCCACTTGTGACTGTAAGACTGTAACTTTGTTGCTTGTATCCTAATGTTTATTGACTGTTTCCTAGTATGATTTGATTGCTTTTGTATCCCATGACTATTATTAAGTGTTGTACCTGATGATTCTTGACAAATGTATCTTTTCTTTTATGTACACTGAGAGCATTTGCACAAATTCCTTGTGCAAATCACAAATCACACTTGGCCAAGAAAGAATTCTATTCTATTCTATTCTATTCTATTCTATTCTATTCTATTCTAT
>BLBF01000032.1:16591739-16616905 GCA_015471245.1 Laticauda colubrina
ATTCTATTCTATTCTATTCTATTCTATTCTATTCTATTCTATTCTATTCTATTCTATTCTATTCTATTCTATTTAAAGGCAGTTTAGTTCTATCCAGTAATTCACACAAGCATTCACTTTTTATTGTTCATGTTAAGATTTTTATACAATCTACTAAGAGTTTTAAAAGCTTTTTCTTCTACCACAAAAAAGAACTCCATTTTAAAAAGTTAGTATGATTTAAACAGCTTGTGGTGTTCTCTGCATTTAAAGCATGCATACTTTTCCTAGATAACTCTCAATGTGGAGTGATAAAGCTTTTCTATTCAATGTTCAGAACTACAAAGCTAACTCAATTATCCCAACACCTTCAGTAAAAAAGCTTGCATATGAAATGTAACAATGCACAGAGTGATCTTACAGAAGGGAGAGGATAGACAGTTCCAGAATTATTTCTCATTTTAGTGCCTCCTTAAGCTCATGTTGTCAACTATATTTTATCCTATGGATCCAGAGTTTTACAATTGAATGGGAGGGGGGGAGGACGAGAACAAATATATGACTGAATATAGCAGTGTTATTCAAATTAAATATTAGGCAAGGAGAGTTTTTCTTCTAATTGAAGGACAGCCTTCTACTTCTCTGTATTAACTGTAGGCATTAACAATAAACGTTTAAAAAACAAGTCAAGAAAATAACAGAGGAAATGGAAAAAAACACACACTCACAAAGTGTTCCTGTTTTGAGACAGAGGTAGGGAAAAAGTCCAGAGAATCAAGGGAAGTGGAAAACAAATATTGTGAAATGTGTTGCATTGCAGGCAAGGACACAAATCTAAGCACCCATGTAAATCCCAGCTGTCAATCTTCCATCCTCAACCTCTTTTGAAGGAAATAACTTGCAGTTCTTATACACAGTCATCGCTGTTTTTAATCGCTATTTTAAATTTGCAGAATGGTCCTTTACATAAAATGAAAACCCAAACCCGAACCCAACAGAGTGAAAATTGTGAATAAACATAATTAAGAACAAGCCAAAAGCTATTCTATGGATCTGGGAGTTCATCCAAGAGGGATTTGCTGCTGAGTAATCCCACATCAGAATAGGATGTAAGCAGCCGGATATTGGTGGGTTTTGTTGTTGTTGCTTGGAAGCAGGTTTGAAGCACGATCTCCAACAATTAACCTTTAGGCTATAGGCCCGTTTACCCGGGGAAAATCCCCCTTCCACACACACACACACACACACACACACACTAGAAATACTTTCAAGCGACGACACCATTGCTATACATAGCCTTCAATACGAGGTGAGTGACTCGACAAGGGTCTTGTTTTGCAGAGAAGCAAAATCCACGCAGGCGATTCTTTCCCCGAGGCAACCGAGAGCCAACACCTGGAACTGCCCGCGGCGTCCCACCTCACAGAGACTAGGTGGTGACTTCCACCGGCTCCCAAGTCAATCCATAAAGAAAGAAAGAAAGAAAACACCGGCAAGAAAGAAAAAGTGCGTGAAGGAACGGTCCTCTGTGGAAAACAAAACAAACAAACGAACAAACAAACAAACAACAACAACAACCAGGGAAGCCGGTCAGCAGGAAGGGCGCCCGGGTTTTCTTGGAGGCAGCCACCCCGCCAACTCTCTCTCCCGCGCAAGCGAGCCTCGCAAGCTCCAACCGCAGCCGCCTCCCGTGAGCTACCCTCCCGCGCCCATTGGCCTCCCGAGGCCAAAGAAGTTTTAACTTCTAGCGCTGCCGGAGCTCCCGCTTCACTTGCGCCGGCTGCTTTCCGGGCGACACTCGGGCGACGGCCTCACACGCACGCCCGACCCACGGCTGTCCCACAAGCAGCTCTCCCGGGGTCCCAAGCCAAGCGCCCGCCGGGAAAAAAAAAAAATCAAAATCAAAACTCGCCCGCTCCATCCCTCAACGGCCGCCCTGCCAAAAGGAGAAGCCCTCCCCGCAGAAGCCGGGTGCTTACCAAGAGAGAAAGCAGCAGCAGCAGCAGCACCAGCGTTCTCCCTCCGCAGACCGGAGCCCCCCTCAAGCTGCGCCCCGGCTGAGCCATCACCCCCAGCTCGCTCCGGCTTCAAGCTCCGGCTCCCGCTCGCGCTGGAAGAACGAGCGGCTGCTGCCACGTCTGGTTAAGCATGCGCAATCCATGAGGGGGGGGGGGGGAAAACACCCACCCCCACCCCCACCAACACACACCCACCCCCCCCCGCAGGCCCGGAGAAAAAAAAAAAAAGCCTTGCTACCACCGTACTGGAGCCGAAGAGTGAGCGGTGAGGTGCATGCTGGGGGCTGTAGTCTCCGCCGTGCGAGCGGTTGGCTCGGGCTGGGCGAGGAAACAGGTGGCAGAAAGAATCAGAACGCCCGCTCGCCCGCCGCCGCATGGGGGGGGGGGGGGGGGGGGGGGGGGGGGGGGGGGGAGAGGAGAAAAAAAAAGGACAGCGAATTGAAGGAAAGGGTGCGTCAGTCCGAATAGGTTGAGAACGGCGGGGAAACTGTTTCAACCGAGAAAGCCCCGGGTTCGAATCTCATCTCAGACCGGAGTCCTTCATCGACTGCTTTTATGGTGGGGTTTCCCCCGCTTCAGGGGTGGTTTTGTGAACAATGGCTCGTGCTTAGACCCCTTTCTCCCTTTTATGATCTGTAGGTGACATGTCTTGCCTCGGATTAGTCTTCTGTAGGGGTGTCAATGGCCTTGTGAAGAGATGATTAGGAACAGCCAGGTTTCTATTCCAAGCTTTAGGGTTGTTGTTGTTGTTGTTGTTGTTGTTGTTTTTAAATAAATCTGCAGCACTTTTTGATAGCAGTCCATAATTTTGCACTTACACCCCCATTTTCAGATGTACTGACTCGCTTGCCTATTCTGCTAGTAAATTCGAGTTCTAAATTGTTAATGGGTGCTTTTACACCATTGGAGTTCAGGACAGCATGCGGCGTTTTTTCCTTCAAGACGTCACCCCAGCAACCATCCTGTGAGGTAAGTTGAGCTGAGAGAATGACTGGCCCAAATTAATGAATTAATTTTCCATAGGGGACAGTAGACGACTGTCGGTCACTCCAGGGCAATCTAACCCTCTTTTTCAAATAGATAAAGAACTGTAAATCATCCTATGGTACGGCCTTTAAAATAATATTACGAAGTCAGCCCCCACTTTTCTGTTTAAATTAAGACAGCCATCTGAGAACTTAAAAACATGTTTATAGTCTCACAAAATTCTGTGTATTGGATTAGATCTTTGAAGTTTTCCCTTCCTTATTTCCCATCATATATCTCTAAAAGCATTGCAAGTAGTTTAACCAACAGCTGCTTAGACAGGACTGTCTGTTGTGGGAGGCAATTAGCTGAGCTCTTGAACCTTGCTACCTGGGATCCCTTTAATAAGTTAGGTCCCTTTAACATACTTCATGCTACAAAACAAGCTCTAGGCAACACTCTCAATAAGAATTGTTCTCGTGTATTGTAGTTACTTTAAACCACATCTGGACTCTAGCATTAAATATACGATTCTGGCTTTCAGGTATTAAAAAAAAAAAATTCGCATAAGGGCTGATTAGAAATTTGCTCTCAATCAGTGTGTTCTATTTAAGGCACTGCTCCACTTTTCTGGTTCTAGCTATAAACAGCTGAAAATGATTGGTGCCACAGAACTGCACCCAAAAATAGTTGACATCCCCCTGTAAAATAGAACTGCTGCACTATAGGCAGGATGGGTCAACAAACAGGAAGGAGTTGCTTGATGTATTTCTTAAGGAATTCCCCATCGAAGCCACTTCTATAATCAACAATACAAGGAATGCACTGCCAAACACTGCCAAACATATATATATATCAGAATCCTGTTCACATCTATTCAAATCTACATCTGTGTACCCTGAGAGAAAAGCTTATACTGTAGGAGAACTAGGGAGCAACTAAGGGGTTGGAGGAGGACTGAGTCCAAATTTACCATTAGCCATAGAAACTCATTGAGCCACAGAAATTCACTGAGAAACTTTGGGCAAATATTTCTCAGCCCAGTCTACTTCATAATATTTTGTTGTGAGGATAACAAGAAAGAAGGTCTCCATGGAGCTACCTTGAGCTTATTAAGTTAGAGGAACCAGGAACCAGTGTCACTCCAACTAGAGGAAAACATTATGAGCTGGCACATTCAAGGTTGAGAGAAGATCTTCTCAATACTCCATCAGCTAGTAACTGCGGAAGGAAAATACTTATGGTTTAAAGCCTTGGCTGACTTGCCTGAAGAGAGCTGGATTTTTTCCAGCCTTGATTGAATTGGGAACCGTCCAAAATTTCAGATAAACAAACGAAGCTCAGTCCTTCCAGAATCAATCTGCATGACCTTCATTTTGATAATTATAGCTGAATGATTAATTAATTGCTAGATTCTCCAAATCATATACACTCAAAGAGCAAGTTGGACAGTAACCTCTGCTAGAAATGCTAATGGCAGGAAAGTAATAGATAATGCATCCAAATTGGTCACTGCAGAATCAGGAAACTTCTGCAAAATGTTCCTGGAAATTTATCTTACTTTCAATCCTACCATAAAGATGTTTTAATCAATCATGAGTCGCTTTGGGCTACTTTTTGATTCATAGGAGAATGCCCGTCTTAATAAGATGGTGTTCTTATAATATTTTTCAGAGACTGTCTCTGTAAGTATCAGTGTACATGAGCTAAGAAAGTCTGTGTATTATAGCACTTACGAACCATTTCAATAATCCCAGTTGCTACAATCTCTGCCTACCTTACTAGACCTAACAGAGCAAGCAAGTCCTGCCAATAAAACAATGCCATCTCATGGGGCCCACAGTTGTGTCTTCTTTGTCACTGCGCCTGCCCCAGATAGATATAATCCTGACAACTGGGTTATTCTTTCAGATACTAGGCCAGGATACAGACCCACCTAATAATCTGTACCTGGAATTTGTTTCCTGCTTGGGGATGTGTTAATTGATTTTTTTTCCTCTGTGCTTTCAATTGTTTATAAGCCATCCATGGTGCTTTCAGTTCTTTGTAAGTCATCCAGAATCATTTGATGAATGAGCAAGCTGGAAACCAAATAAATAAAGCATGTATGGGTCTACAGATTTTCAGATGGTATATTCTATCATTACACAGCTGCCCATACTCCACAAAGCAAAGGAATAACTCAGAATATTTAACAAATTTATATCATGCTCAGTCCCAAGGCTGTATGTGTTTTAGAAATGGTGTTTTAAAAAAAGTTAAAACTATTCCATGTCCGTCCAGGACAGCAACTAGCCTAGTTAAAAAGGTATATACCTTTTTATATACCTCTTCCTACCCTTTATGGAAAAAACAGTTACTATCAACCTGCCTTCAATTGAGGACCTATATACTGCACGAGTCAAAAAGAGGGCTGTGAAAATATTTACAGACCCCTCATATCCTGGACATAAACTGTTTCAACTCCTACCCTCAAAATAATGCAATAGAGCACTGCACACCAGAACAACTAAACACAAGGACAGTTTTTTCCTGAACGCCATAACTTTGCTAAACAAAGAATTTCCTCAACACTAACTATTTACAAAGTCTGCACTACTATTACTATTAATCTTCTCATCACTCCTTATCACCCACCCCCTCCCACTTGTGACTGTATGACTGTAACTTTGTCATTTGTATCCTTACAATTTATATTGACTGTTTCCTAGTATGATTTGATTGTTTATTGTACCCTATGACTATTATTAAGTGTTGTACCTGATGATTCTTGACTCTTGATGAATATCTTTTCTTTTATGTATACTGAGAGCGTTTGCACCAAGACTTGTATGTCCAATCACACTTGGCCAATAAAGAATTCTATTCTCTTCCTCAAGTGTAAGAGGAAAGCAACTGTAAGTCCTTCTCAAAATCATTCCACAGTGCAAATCTTACCACAGAAAAAGCAAAATTATTGAAATATGGATGATTGAATCTGTTATGTGTTAAAAACTCAGAATCCTATCAATAGTGTGAGAGCCAAGAGTCCTACAGTCCATTTGGGTGTAAACTTGTGAATTAGTCCAAAGGGGAACTGGCAAACTGTGTGTGAAATAGTGAAGATGCAATACATTCTGTGATGCTATTTGAATCTGAAGTATATTTGGTCTTATCTGCATAATCCTCGTTTGGATTATAGACCAGCCAGTAGTAAAAATGGCACTCTATTAATATATACCATTTAAAATATTATATTGGGCATGGATTTGAGGAAAGTATTCTGAAAATGCAAGTACAGAAATACTTCTCCAATGGCAGGTGCGATTTTAACTAGATTTAGCAAACAGAAGTACCTTATAGCTCCCTGCCATTGTTAAATAGGTTTCCATGCAAATCATAAAGGCTATCATCTCCACCTGTGTATGCTGGTCTAGTTTTGCTTGAATTTCAAAACCCTCAATGAAGATCAGAACCCTTATGTGATTCTTTTGTGTCAAACTGCTTACATCTTCAGATATTTCTATAGTACAGCCGCTACTCTCAAAGAATGGAAATGCAACCTCACTGTGAAAATTTTGCCAAAAAAGGTTGGCAGGAAAGCTTTAATCAGAGTAGAAAAGAAATGTGCCCTGAAAAGGCAGAAAGAGGGAGCAAAGGCATCTTTCAACACAGCATAGGCTTACTTTTACTTAAATTTAAAAGTACATTTGCAACTTGGAACAAAATCACACTGCATGTTGGATTTTTTCCGACTGTAGGGTTCCAGCTTTTACACAGTAATTTCAAAATCCAGAGATTTCAAAAAATGATTTACAGAAGATACAATAATTCATATCTTAATCCTTTGGTAAGATTAAGTAGAGTTCCTACAGCTCCCCCTAAACAATTCAGCAAATCAATGAAAAAAACAGTTTTGTCGAGTTACAATGCAGATCAAGCCACACAGATGGCATTTTAGAAAGCTAGTTTCTTCTAATAACTTAAGCTGTTTTGTCTGCTTCATGGGGAGATTCATTATTGCTGACATTCTTCTCCAAGTTGTATCACACCTCTATCTTGACAGGAAGCTTATGTGGCAAATCAGACAGAGAGCTACTAAATAGTTGGGATTTGTTTGGAAATATGTTCATAAAGTAAGTTTGTCCTTCAAGTGGACATGTGAAGGTCTTTTGAATATCATTCACTTTTTTCTTGTGACATTGATCTTAGTTTGCAGCCAAACCTGATTTTTTTTTCTCTTTCAGCTGCCTATTTCATCTCAGTCTTAATTCAGCTGTAGCCCATTTTCTCTGGTCATGATAGAAAAAGGCTTACTAATCATTGCAGCCCTTTATGCATTTTTGTGGAAATCAATGGATTTGTGATGACCCATAGTCTCTCAAAATAACCCCAAACCCAAAACATATATTAAAGTCCGGTAAAGCCTGCAACTTAACTTCACTGTTTTATTATGCATAGTTTAAAGTCACAAAAGTAAATAATGAGGCAAACAGAAAACCAAAAAAAACCGCATTGATGAGAGTTCTGAAACAGGCTGAGATAACTGATTATAAACTCCAGGAAAATAACTGAGAAAAGTCCATGAGAAGAACGCCAGCAAAGATAAACCTCTTTCAAGGTAAACACTAACTGACTTCAGCAATTCTAACTGCGCAGTTGCAAACTTATATACATAGCTCCCACCTTCAAGCCACAAGGAGGATCATGGTAATCTCCTCTTGAGTAGACCTCGCTTTCTCCACATTCTCTCCTCCCTGTGTGACCAAGGATGGATAGGGGATGGGCCTGGATCCTCTGACTGCTCAACCAGCCTCTGCCCTTCCCAGCCTCCTCCACCACTTCTGGAGCCACAATCCCACTCCCTGTTGGCTGTTCCTCCTCTTCCTCAGAGTCAGACTCCACCAGGGGCATGACACTACCCCCCCCCCACAGGGCCCCCTTCCCCAGGACCAGGCGGACGAGGAATTGAGAAAACCGAGCATGAAAATCCTGGACGAAACGAGGAGCATGAACATCAGTGGCATCGACCCAGATGAAGATCTCTGGTCTATAAACTTTCCATGCCACCAAATACTGAAATTGGCCCCGCAACTGGGGTGAATCTCGGATACTATCCACTTTGTATTCCTCCTCTCCCAGAGGGGCTACTGGGGCCGGCTGTGATGGAGCTGGTCTATGCGGACTGTCGGGTGAGGCAGGGACTAACAGGGAACGATGAAAAACAGGATTGGATACGCATGGTCCATGGCAGGGAGAGGCGATAAGCCACAGGATTGATCAGCACCTCAACCAGAAAAGGTCCCAAGTAACGGTGATTGAGCTTTTTTGATGGTCGTGTCATTGGTAAATATCGAGTAGAGAGCCAAACCCGATCACCAACCACTAAAGGTGGAACATCGCGATGATGTCGGTCTGCAAACTGTTTATAGTCTTCTTTGGCTCTCTCTAGTTGATCGTGGACCATTTGGCTTTTAACTCCTGCAAAAACATATCCACTGTCGGAACTGGGGAATCAGACGGGACTAAAGGGAAAAGCTGTGGATGAAACCCATAGTTAGCAAAGAAAGGGGTCACACAGCTGGATGCATGTTGAGCATTGTTATAAGGGAACTCTGCCACCAGCAGCACCTCCACCCAATTGTCTTGTTGAGTATGGCTGAAACAGCAGAGGTACTGCTCCAAAATAGCATTCACTCTCTCTGTCCCCCCATCAGTTTCGGGGTGATAAGCAGATGACAGACACACCTGAACCTGCAGTTTTGCAAGTAGGGTCTGCCAGAAGCGTGCCGTAAATTGTACCCCCTGATCTGATACTATGCGGTCTGGTAACCCATGCAACCGGAAAACATGAGAGATAAAAAATAGAGCCATTATCTTGGCCAATGGAAGACCCACACATGGAGTAAAGTGGGCCGTTTTAGTCAACATATTCACCACCACCAAAATGGTTGTAGCACCATTCGATGGTGGCAACTCAACAATGAAATCCAATGAAATTCCCCCCCACGGTCGTTCTGACATGGGCAAGGGCTGCAATAGACTAGGGGGCACACCAGGAGCATACTTGGTTTGGCGACAGATCCCACAGGACTCCACATACCCCAACACATCATGTTTAAGTCTTGGCCACCAAAATGTTCTAGACAGTGTTCTGAACACCCCAAAATGTCCTGCCACTGGATTATTATGACATTGACGTAGGATAAGGCCACAAAGAGGACCTCCACGCACATTAATGCGATCACGTAACCACAATAGGTCTCCAATAGACGCCCAAGTAGTCTCTTGTCTCCCATTCTCATCCAATTCTTGATGTTGAGCTGTCACAAATGGGTCCTGGTGCTGCGCCTCCTGCATCCTCACTCGAAGGTCCACAGGTTCCTCAGTGGCTGCAAACCACTCCAACGGAATCACCGTATGGGGCAAGATTTTATCCTCCCTTCGGGTATACTCGGGCTTCCAAGATAGGGCATCAGCGTGTTGATTCCCTCCACTCAGAACATAGGTCACCCGGAGCAAAGAATAAGGACTATCTCATCTGACGCTGGTTCAATGTCTGAGCTGTATGTAGGTGTTCCAAATTGCGATGATCCGTCTAAACCTCGATTTGGTGACAAGCCCCCTCCAGGTGATGCCACCATGTCTCAAAAGTGACCTTAACCTCCAATAGCTCCTTGTCCTAAATCGTATAGTTGTGCCCTGGAGCCGACAACTTCCAGGAATAATAAGCGCATGAGAACAAGGTGCCTGCGGGAGCATAGGCCTGGAGGAACACTGCACCAACAGCCACATTGGAAGCATCTGTTTCCACCACAAATGCCTGGCCTGGATCAGGGTGTTTGAGGATAGGCTCAGAAGCAAAAGCGATTTTCAATGCCTCAAAAGCTGCCTGCTCCTCAGCACCCCAATGGAACGTCTCCCCCTTCTTGAGCAGATTAGAAAGGGGAGCAGTCAAGGCAGCAAAGCAGGGAATAAATGTGCGGTAGTAGTTCGCAAACCCCAACAATCATTGCACATCCTTAACCCGCTGTGGAGGTTCCCACTCCTGCAACAATTGATTTTTTTCCAGGTCCATTTCCACCCCAACAGGTGAAAATCAATGTCCCAAGAAGTCAATCGTGGTTTATGCAAACTGACACTTCTCACATTTAGCAAACAGGTAGTTATCACGCAAAAGTTACAACACTAGCCACACATGCTGCCAACGTTCCTGCAGGAAGTCTGAGTAAATCAAAATGTCATCTAAATAAATGACCACAAATTGATCCAACAAATCACGGAAACATCATGCATGAAATGCATGAACACAGCTGGGGCATTGGTTAATCCAAAAAGCATCACGGTATACTCAAAATGCCTGTACCTCGTCCGGAAAGCTGTTTTCCACTCATCCTCTGCACAAATACGAACCACATTGGAGATAAAGATCTTAGCTTGACAAAGCCGCTCAATCAGTTCAGGGATGAGGGGAAGCAGATACCGATTCCTCACTGTGATTGCATTCAACTTGCAGTAATCACAACACAAATGTAGCTCCCCCAATTTCTTTTTTTACAAAAAGCACCGATGCAGCCAATGGGGAGGTAGAAGGCCGGATAAACCCTTTCGGGAGGTTCTTGTCAATAAAATCCCACAACGTGGCCAACTCCGGTTCTGACAGGAAATATATCCGACCCACCGGCAATTTTGCATCGGGTAACAAGTCGATTGGACAGTCGTATGCCTGATGTGTGTTTGGGGAGAAGGAGGCAGATCAATTGCCTGATGGATGGATAGGGGATGGGCCTGGATCCTCCTCTGACTGCTCAGCTGGCCTCTGTCCTTCCCCAGCTTCCTCCACCGCCTCTGGAGCCACACTCCCACTCCCTGTTGGCTGTTCCTCCTCTTCCTCAGAGTCAGACTCCACCAGGGGTGTGATAGGATTTAGTAAGGTTTTTGAACAGGATCAGACTGTACGGTAGTTGCACATAGGAAATGTATTCTTGCTCTCCATATTAGAATTTTTGTTTCTTTCCGCACCTTTAAAGTGATTTACTTTCTACTTTCAAGGCTGTGAAGGCTTAGAATTCTCACTGAGTTAAAATTCTCTTCACCAAATCTTGATTAGGTAGAGAAGTAAACCAACATGAATTTTCCTGTTTCTGATTTTATTTATCCTATATCCTGACTTACTACTGGATGTGGTATCCTATTTTATGCGTGCAAGGCACACTGAGTAAAATGATTGGCAGAAAGAGAAGATATGCTGTTCCTTCTGCTGCATATTTTATTCTAGATCTTCTAATATTAAAATGGTTTGTAACCCTGGCCTGGCTACATTGGATTCACTTCCTCCACCTTTTTGGGGTGTAGTTGAAAATAGATAAACCTGAGTCAACTTGGCAAGCTTCTTGCCCCACCATTTTTAGCCTGTTTTCTAATGCAGTGGAAAAAAATTTTTTTGCTAGATGAATGATTTACTAATAGTCTGTAGAAGTGCAGAGCCAGCCGATAAACTGGGACTCAGGAGGCAGAGGATAGGTGGGGCAGGGCCAATCACGTGGTATTACGAACTACTCAAAATTTCTGCAACTAGTTCTCCAAACTACTCAAAATTTCAACGACCGGTTTTCTAGAACTGGTCAGACCTTGCTGAATACTATCTTTGAAATCATCCCCAGCAAAGTTTGGGGATTAAGAATAAAGATGATGAAATTATTTGGGATGAAACCAAAGGAGAGGAAATGATAAAAGCAACATGTTAGAGATTTGTATATGAATGACAGTGATGTATTGAAGAATGGAATTTTAACAAAATGAATTGCTTCGAAAATTAACTCCAAAAATGTTGGATAAATGTCATAACATGCCATGAGAAATGGTAGGTTGCAGGTATACATGGTATGATTTCAGGGAGGTGTGATGAGTGTTAGGGAGAAAAAAAATCGAGAAATACTGTATGACTTAATTTCAGGTAGGTATTTACAGGTAAGAATTTCTTCAGCAAGTCATTGAGAAATGAATCTGAAGAATGTTCATTACACATTTGTTAATATAAAGTGAATGATACTATGAATAGAATAATAATATAAATTTTTTCCATGAATATGGAATTAAAAAATGGTTGCTGAATATAATTGGAGCAATATACAAGGAAAGTAATGCATGAGTGAGAATAAAAAGAAAGCTTAGCAAACAATTCACTCTTGAAAAAGGAGTAAGACAAGGATGACTGATGACACTCTGGTTATTTAATGCATTTATGGGCAAGCGCATGTGTTAAGTTTAATGTTGGTTGAAAGAATGTTGGCTGTGTATAACAGCATGCTTCTAAGATGGTTTGTTAGGGGGAAGTGAGAAAGTTGACTGGGTCCAGAGTAACATAAAATAAGTTGAATGCAGCAGGTTACGGGTAATTAAGAAGTTGCACTGTTAAAATAGGAAGAGAGAACCAGATGCAAATAGATGATGAATGATGGTGATTTGAATACAAGGCCAGCGACCAGCAAATGCTTTGGTCATGTAGAAAGAATGAGGATCAAATTGTAAAATAAATATTTCCAAGGAAGAGTAAATGGCCAAGAGGGAGACAAAGACCAAAAAAACAAAAATTGGATGGAGATAAGATCCCCAATCAGAGAAAGGGAGACAAAAAAGAAATACCACAAAAGGAGGGTTGTGAAAGCAACATATAGATGTGATAGAAGAAAAAGATAGTTTCAGCAGATCGAAAGCATAGAGAGAAAGGTACAATTCATGAGGCTGCAGTAAACTGAATTTAGCAATATTTTCTTTTCTTATCCCATTCCAATTTCCCTGGCTTGCAATTATCTAAGCACAGCTTAATGTTGCTTATACCATAACAGAATACCAGGATGGGTATATACAGTATTTGTACACAGTGTGTATTAAGGGAGACTGATAGACCCTATACTCTCTTTCTGAACATGTCTGCAAATCCATTGAGCACAACTCCCTCTTTCATCTTTAATTCAACTTTGGCTGAAGGAGATGGGGGAGAGGGGAGAGAAAAATCTTTCTCCAAACCATTATTTCTTAAATTCCGCTTACAACCGTGTCAGATTA
Source organism: Laticauda colubrina (assembly GCA_015471245.1). Lineage (NCBI taxonomy): Eukaryota > Metazoa > Chordata > Lepidosauria > Squamata > Elapidae > Laticauda > Laticauda colubrina. The sequence goes on from BLBF01000032.1 coordinate 16,604,750, forward strand.
GCCTTAGACAAGTTCTATGTTTGTAATTTCCCTAAAAGAAAGGTCTCATTCAATTTCCCACTACTGTGTTCCATTTAGAAAGCAATTTGATTATGGGAATAATGTATTGTGGAGTTGAAGAGGCAGAGGGGAAATAACATAAGTTCTCAACCAAGGAATTATTTTTTAAGAGTGGAAATGATAATAAAGCACAAGCATTCAAAAGTTGGTAAGATTTCTCATAGCCTGGGAGAAAGGGGCTCGGGAAAGGGCTGCCAAGTGTATAGGGAAATCTAGGACAAGGGGAAGAGAGTGAGTTTCTCTAACCAGAACATTTGACTAGGGAGCAGATACCCATTCTCTTTCCGTCATCCTCTGGCAAACTTTTTGGGAATTAAAAAATATGACAAAATACATTTAAAAGTGGGGAAAAAAGAGGAGGAAGAGATAAGCCAGGCATGTCCTTCAAAAAAGCAATCTGACCAAACTTAAATTTGGTTTAAGTTAAATATCCAATAAAGATTCTTGATGCTTAAAACAAAGAGAAAATTATATTCCTTTTCTTTCAACTGCCGTCAGGCTAAAAAGAAAGCTGGAATAAGTATGCTTTCTTGCTTTTGAGGCAGTTGGAGAAAAAAGTGTCTGAATTTTTTTGTTGGTGTTCATTACTTTAGTCCTAAGCAGTAGCCAGCCCAGGAGATTTCAATGGTAGTCAGCCCAATTTTTATTTCCATTCAGCTTTCAGGGAGACAAAAGGGACACATTAGAGGATGATAGAAGACAGCAAGGTGGGATATAAGATTCCAAATATATTAAATATCCAATAAAGATTCCGATATTTATATGTGCCATTGCACAGGTAACCATCTCAAACATAATGAAAGATGGTAAAGGTAACAGAGAACGGGGGGGGGAAGTGGTCACGTCAGGGTATTTTTGTCCCATCATTTGGGACAAAAGAGGAAAAAAGGCCCCATTTATTTATGGTGTATTGCAAGTGCTAGACTTGCAAACGAGGTGAAGGGATAGTACTTGAAATCACAAAAAGGACAGACACCTTTCTTATATTCAGAAAGGCAGAGTTTCTTTCCTATGTAAGAGGGAAAAGGTCAGAAGGGCAATTTCCTAGTTGCCGCAGAACATATAAATGAAGTTTGAAGTCACATTCATGGTTTATGGCTTCTGCGAACTTCCATGACTGGATTCACACCAAATGGAGAGCCAGAACCAAATAAACCTTAATGTGATGTGCAAACTTGGTCATAATTTATTATCTTTCTCTCTCACACAGCTTCATTTTATGCCAGGAGTATAGTTCAGGAGGAGAAGGCAGACAGATAGACTTATTGAGGTATGGGTTATTATAGAAGAAGCTGTTCATAAATCCTGAGAGCTTGAGGGCAATATCAGCTGAAGAAATTTTGCTGCTGAAGTGGAATACAGAATGGTCATATCCCAACGTGATACTATAGCCAACATTTTCTGCATTGTTGTATAATTTAGATATGTGGTGCTGTCCTCGGTGTTTGGACTGTAACAGTGGACAACAGTAGTAGATGAGAAAATCCTGTCCCGGAGCATTGCCTAATTTCCACCACCTGAAATGCCAGTTCACTTTTTTGAGTGTAAGAATAGCACAACTTAAACTTCTAAAACTTCAAGAGATTCTGTATTAGGATCAGGCATTCCCACTTTTTTCTCAATGTGCTTTCTAGCATTAGTAGTTAGGCCTCTGAAAATGAGCTCAGCAATAGATAGTACCAAATGGTCAGGCTTTTCTCAGATAAGGTGAACTGGAAGACAAAACAGATGGACAAGGATATAAAAACTGATTTATTTCACGAAAGCTACGAAGCCATACAAAAGAGTTCTAGCAACCGATAAGCATTAAATCCCAGTTCTATTGGAAGTGCAATCAGCTCCACATTCTTGTACATCTTTTTCCTGCCTTTTTTATCAAAAAGGGAAGAAGTGACATCTTCCTGGGGGGAGAGACAGACAGTTTCCTTATGCTTCTTGTTTTGGAAATGGCCAGATCTGATATCTGTCGGCTTGCTTGGGCCATATAGAAACTAGTTTTTAGACCAAAAAAGGGAATGAGTAGACAAACATGAAAATAATGTTTGCATGTGGTTTTGCACACAGTAATGAGATGTGTTGGATTTTTATTCAGTTTATAGAAATTGTACTCTGCTTCTACACTATATTAGTGAATGAATATGTATGTGAACTACTCTTGTCTTTTGTCCTCGTTTTTTTTTTTTTTACATGCCAAGCTTGTTTTCAGAAAATGCATTTTGCTTGTTCCAGTAAGGAAATGACCATTCTAAGTCCAATGTTTCCCCTTAATTGGTATCAGCTTGCCAAAACCTCAAGTAGGGGTCTTTCTATGCTCTGCAATCTTTCTAATTAGCCAAGGAAGGAAGAGGCTTACATTACAATGATCTTTTGTGTAGATGAAGGCTGACAAAAGGAAGGAGAAAGGAATTCATCATACAGAGAGAATGAATAAATGATTGCAAAGCTGATGCTCGAAAGGTTGATTTCTAAGGAGGTGCATGACATTTATTTTGGAACTTGAGTGCATTTTTATTCAGGTCATTGGGCTACTCTTAGCCAAAGGCTGGAAGCCACACTCTTAGACAAATACTAAGTAGAACCAGACCAATAAAGGGTATAGGGCTAGGAGAATTCAGGTTTGTTTAATTTAGATTAAGTCAGTCAAATACTATGAATATGATCAGTCATGCAGGTAGTCTTTGACTTACAACCATTCATTCATATCAGTGGTGGGATTCAATTTTTTTACTACTGGTTCTGTGGGCATGGCTTGGTGGGCATGGCAGGGAAAGGACACTGTAAAATCTCCAGTCAGAGGTGGTATTTGCCGTTCTCTGAACTACTCAAAATTTCTGCTACTGGTTCTCCAGAATTGGTCAGAACCTGCTGAATACCACATCTGATTCATATATCTCATTATTGTAACCATTTGAAGTAACAACGGACTGAAAAAATTACTTATAACCATTTTTCACACTTACGACCACTGCAGCATCCCCTCAAAATTCAGACACTTGGCAACTGGCATGTATTTATGACTGTTTCACTGTACCAGGGTCATGTGATCACCATTTGTAACCTTCCCAGCTGGCTTACGACAAGTAAAGTCAGTGAGAAAGCTCGATTCACTTAGCAATTGCATGATTTACTTAACAATTACAGTGATTCACTCAATAAATGTGGCAAAAGTCATAAAACGAGGCAAAACTTCACATAACAACTGTCTTGTTTAGCAGTGAAAATGTTGGGTTCAATTGGGATTATAAACTGAGGACTACTTGTATCCATATATAAATTGGATAGTTATAACCCTATATACAATATATTTCTTTGTATGCAGTCACATTAAAAATTAAAATTGGATGGGCCATGCACAAGCTTTTGGAGGCACTGGGACCTTTGATTTTTAAACACAAGGAAAGGGAAAGAATTCCTCATCCTAGGCAGAAATATATCATATCATATGAGACATATTACATATAAAGATACCAACATCTATCATTCCCTGTCCACCTCAGGAAAGAGGTTGCACTTTTTTATTTCAAATGAATATTTATGAAATTGGAAATTTCCTATGGCACTTTGATTGCTCTCGCTGGTAGAGGCTGGACTGTTTTGAATTTTACTACAGTGGCACGTAGCAGACTGGGAGACATATTTTACGTGTGCGGTTGTTATCACCATTAGAGCTTCAGTGACATAGCTTGTAAAATCAGACTAAGCATGAAACTAAAGTCTCATGTGTGAAGAAAGGCTTCTTTGGCTGATAACAGAAAAAGCAAAACATAAATGAACTAATCACCAAATGGTTTCAATCCCAGGTGAATGGATGGATAAATAGATGGATGGATGGATGATAGAAAGATGATAAGCAGATTATATTAGATGATAGACAGACAGAGAAAAATTAACAGACAGAAAGATAGAAGGGGGAGTGGGGAGTGTTTATGTGAGACAGAATTGGTCCTTCATAATAATCCTTGAGTTATTACAGGTCTCTTAGTGATCGTTTGACATTACAACAGACCTCCCCTCAAAGCTGCTTATAACCTAATTATGAAGTTCTGATGTCAGTCACATATCTGCATTTTGGCTGCTTGGCAATCAGCTTGCATTTACAGCTATTTGCAGTGCTCTGTGATCACATGACTGTGATTTACGTTTTTGCCAATCATGTAAGTGGCCTATTTATGACTGTACTTGAGGGCTGAATTATTGTCATAACTTGAAGAGTATCAGTAATTCAATTCATATTAAACTCTAATGTGCCTAATGGTTAACATGTATTGTACAAATATCCACACTGGATGTTTGTCATATAGATAGTATCATTTTGTTGTACTTCAATTGCATGATAATTATTCCCATATAGTTAGTCTCTGGCCAGGTGTCTTTGGTATTTTGGAGTGTTGTCAACTATTATTGCAAAAAGTTGGGATTCTCTTGCATTTATCGTTGGTTTCTAGCTTGGTTTTAACCTGTTATATATCATCTTATACTTTACTTTTGTCTGTTTGTCAAAGGGCACCCTAAGGAGACATATAACTTTAATAGAATCTATCATTTTGTAGGAATTTAACTCAGGCTTGGAATCTTTATTCAAAACATATGCAATCTGGTTAAAAGTGAACCTCAAATAACCAGATGCCAGGTCCCCTTTTCAAAGAATAATGCAAATATTTTACTTGTTGATTCTATCACATTGTACAATGTTGTATTCTTCTAGAGCAGCGGTCTCCAACCTTTCTGACTCCACAGACAGGCAGTGGCGGAATTGGTGGAAGTGGGGAGAAGGGGGTGATTTCATATGTGCAACCTAATCCTGCTCATGGACAAATGAAACTTCCTGCATTTACCCATCGTTTGTGTGTCCCAGTTCTCAACGGACCGCGGACCAGTACCAGGTTTTGGTCTGGAGATTGGGGACCCCTGCTATAGTGTATTTAATGGAGTATAATGAAATAAATCCTTTTAAACTTTTAAAGTTTAAACTTTAATCTTTTAAATCCCTGGGGTAGCACAAGTCTTCTAATAGCGTCACAAGAAAGGCAGCTTACATATACAAAATCCTTACAAGATCATTCTATTATGTTGTCAATGAATGGGAAAGTGACTTTTTAATGGTTCCTTTGGAATAGATATAAATTGGGTTGGTGACTTATTTCCATTATTTTCCTTGATACATTCCACATAATTGTTTTGTGGTGCAGCATAAAAGAGGGATCACCTTGTGTCCTATTATCCATCTTTATTCTGCTAATATTCAGTGTATAAAAGAGTAAAGCTAAAATAACCAAAGGCCATTCCCTTTGGAACCCTCCATGCTAATTACCCACAGTATTGTTTGGTGGCTCTGGAAAGCGCAGAGCTTTTGATATAGATAAGGTGTGTGTGTGTACATATATATATATGTATATGTTTTTTAAAATTTTTGCGGGTACTTACGTGTGTGCTGTTCAGCTTCCTTCGGGTTTTATCCCACGTCATTGTAGTGCTTTTAAAGTTGTAGCAACGTTTCAGCAGAATCTCATCTGCCATTATCAGGCTTCTGTATAGAGTTTGTATGTGGGTCAGGATCTCACAGCGGTTGGTTTTAAACCACATATCTAGAAAAATTAACCAAGAAGAAAATTATAACCAGCCACATAAGCAAAGAAATCCAACAGATGATCATCCCAAGAGAAAAATTTTCTAGATGCCTCAAATTATACGGCCTCCCAAAAATACACAAAGAAGGCATACCTCTCAGACCCATAGTCAGCTCCATAGGAGCACCATTACAAAACCTAGCTAAATACTTAGCAAAACAACTACAGCCCCATGCTGAAACCGCAGCTTCATATGTAAAAAACTCATACCACTTCTTAGAAATGATCAAAGATCTACACGTAGAACAAGAAGATCTGCTTGTAAGTTTCGACGTGGTTTCACTATTCACTCAAGTCCCAATAAAAGAAACTCTTGAAATCATCAAAAATAAATACCAACCAGCTAAAGACCTCATGGAACTAACAGAACACTGCCTAACCAACACATATTTCATATACAAAGGACAAAGATACAAGCAAATTGAAGGAGCCCCTATGGGATCACCACTGTCACCCGTCATTGCAAACCTGTTCATGGAAGAATTCGAATCCAGAGCCCTGGCTAATGCCACCCACAAACCCAAACTATGGCTAAGATACATCGATGACACATTTGTGATTTGGCTCCATGGAAAAGAAAACCTAAACAATTTCCTAACACACCTAAACAACACACACCCCAAAATCAAGTTCACCATAGAAATGGAAATAAACAAACAACTACCATTCCTAGATGTACTAATCTACAAAAGAACAGATGGCACACTGGGACATACCATATACCAAAAGAAAATACACACCAACCGCTACCTCAACGCCCAATCCCACCACCACCCAGCACAGAAAAATTCCGTGGCGAAAACACTAATTACCAGAACCAAACGCCTGGCAGATAAGACACATATAAAGACTGAACTATGCACCCTGACTGAAATATTGACAGCCAATGGCTTCCAAAAAAACAAAATCACCAACTTGATCCACAAAAACACACCAAGACATAACAGAGACCTAGAAGACCAACAGACCTATGGAACAGCTGTCTTGCCCTACATAAGAGGTACTACAGATAAAATCAGTAAGATACTACACAGGCATCACATCAAGACTGCCTCCAAAACAGACAAAAAAATAGCAGCCATCCTTAGAAACCCCAAAGACAAAATTGACCTGGAAAACCAAGGCATATACAAAATTCCCTGTAAATCATGCCCGGCCACATACATTGGACAGACCAATAGAAGAATAAGTACCTGCCTAGATGAACACAAAAATGCAGTAAAAAAGCTGGAACACACCTCCTCACTAGTCCAACACATGAAAACCACAGGTCACAACATCAACTTCAATGGCACCAAAACCCTAGCCACTATAGAAAACCCCAACCACAGAATCATCAGAGAAGCCATAGAGATTGAAAAAAGACCTGAAAGCATGAATAGATGATTCCAGCAGACTGTCAATCATTTGGAAGCCTGCACTCTCAAATAGAAAGATCTCCACACCACAAAAGAGACAAACACCTGAGCACAAACAGACTCCCTCTGATGCCTTCAACTCAAACACCCCCCCACCAGGCACCCAGGTGAAACCTAGCTTCCTAATGGATAGCAGTCGTCCTTTCACACGAAGCCAAGCTGCACTGAAAGCCTCCAACACAGGAACAGAGTGTTGCCAGCCAATCAAAGCCACAAAACAGACAGAAGAAACCAGAAACACCAATAAATCAAACTCCAAGTCCAGTGAACACAGACCCAGGCTCCTAGCCAAATAGAATAAACCAGCCTCGAATTTGAAACCAGAAGCTGTGAGACCCACATCCATACAGAAGCCTGATGATGGCAGATGAGATTCTGCTGAAACGTTGCTACAACTTTAACAGCACTACAATGACGTGGGATAATACCCAAAGGAAGCTAAACAGCACACACACACACACACACACACACACACACACACACATATATATGTATATTGCTACAACTTTAACAGAATTTTTATTGCTACAACTTTAACAGAACTACAATGACGTGGGATAATACCCGAAGGAAGCTAAACAGCACATATATATGTATGTATATATATGTATATATATGTATATATATGTATATATATATGTGTGTGTTTGTGTGTGTTTTATTTTTTTATGTTTTCATGGGTACTTATATGTATGCTGTTCATCTTCCTTCGGGTATTATCCCACGTCATTGTAGTTGTGCTTTTAAAGTTGTTGCAACGTTTCGGCAGAATTCCATCTGCCATCCTCAGGCTTCTATACTGAGTTCGTCCGAAAAAAAACATATATATATATTCCTAATGGATAGCAGCCGTCCTTTCACACGAAGCCAAACTGCACTGAAAGCCTCCAGTGCAGGAGCAGAGTGTTGCCAGCCAAAGCCACAAAACAGACAGAAGAAACCAGAAACACCAATCAAACAAACTCCAAGTCCAATAAACACAGACCAAGACTCCCAACCAATCAGGATGTAGAAAGAAACATCCTGGCACAATAATAGGCTAGCCTCAAATTTAAAACCAACCGCTGTGAGACCCTGACCCACATACAAACTCAATACAGAAGCCTGATGATGGCAGATGAGATTCTGCTGAAACGTTGCTACAACTTTAAAAGCACTACAATGACGTGGGATAATACCCGAAGGAAGCTGAACAGCACATATGTAAGTACCCGCGAAATCTTAAAAAAACGTATATATAAAACCTCAGAAAACAAATGCATACATACATATATACATACATACATACATACATACATACATACATGCATACATACACCTACCTAATGAAAATTCTTGCCTGTTGTTCATATCTTTCTCTTGTCACTTTTGCCTGCTTTATGTCCCATTTTATCAGTGAGCTGTTGATGTTTCCTGGTGATTTATAAGTAAGCATCAAGTTACACTTTCTGCTAGCTATAATGGATGGCTTGTATACTTGATCTGATCTGAAGGTGGGAATTTTCTGGAGTGTGCTGGGTGGAAACTAAATTGAAAATTACCCACAGTGATCTCCAACAGTAAAACAGTACGAACTTGAAGTGCCAGGCCTATTTAAATTGGATTTTTCTCTGTGTGTTTGGGCCTTCAAGTCACTGTTGACTTCTGATGAGTGCCTGAGTTCCTGCAGTTTTCTTGGCAAGATTTCAGAAGGCCCTTGCCTTTTTCGTAGGGCTGAGAGAAAATGATTGGCCCATGGTCACTCAGCTGATGTTGTGCATAAAGCAAAACTAAAACAAACAGTCTCCTGGTTTCTGGTCCAGTGCGTAATTCCTAGACCAAAGTAGCTCTCAGTGTGTTAGCAACATTTCATATTATTTTCTGGCTTTTGCCAGCTAATCTTTATTTGGTTCTCTGCCCAGTTGCTGGGTGGGTGTGGCCATGATGGGCATGGCCTAGTCAGCCTCCTGCACCACCCTGGCCTGGGAGTGGAAACCGGCTGCAAGGGGGGCCATTTTCAGCCTACCTGGGCTTTGGAGGCTGTCCTCGAGTCTCCAGGGAAAACAACCTCCCCGGGCTCCAGAGGCTCTCCAGAGGCCGGAAACAGGCCCATTTCCAGCCTTCTGGAACTTCCGGGAGGCCCCAAGCTCCGGAGGCTTTCCTCAAGTCTCTCGGAGGCAAAAACGGCCTCCCTGGGCTCTGGAGGCTCTCTTGAGGCTGGAAATGGGCCTATTTCTGGTCTTCTGGAACTTCCAGGAGGCCCATTTTTTGCCCCCCCTGAGCCTCTGCATAGGCCCTGCGCTTACGTGTGATCCAAAATGGGCTGCACAGTGACTCAGGGGAGGTGTGACATTTGCTGGTTCGCTGAACTGGCCATAAAAATTAACAATCGGTTCGTGTGAACTGGTGCGTACCGGTATCAGCCCACCCCTGGCAAGGATGTGTTTTCTTCTAGCCACTAAGCATAGGTCACATTGCACTCTCAGAATATAACTTCTAAAATTTATTGTAAAGCTCAATTTTCTTTCAGAAACCAACCTTGTTCCTAGATGCAAACCACTATGCAATAGAAAAGAGAAGAATCATCAACTTTTGGATTACCAGAGTCCATACTTAACTTTCTGGCCAGTAATGCAAAGTATGTGGAATTGTGTTGTGCACTGTGTACAGCCAAGTGTTTGTGTGTGTGTGTGTACACACACACACACACACACACACACACATATATATATATATATATTTGTTTTCTGAGGTTTTCGTGGGTACTTGATTGTGGATCTTTGGTTATTCGGGTTTTCTCCCGCATAAAATTGGAAGTATCTAGGCAACATTTCGATGAAGTCTCATTCATCATCCTCAGGCTTGTTTCTTCGGCTCTGTGCTTCTCAGAGTAATGTGAGCTTGCAGCTGCTTCTTCCTTTTAACTGCTAGTGAGGGTGTGACTTGATTGGGTGGGGGCTTGGCTGTGTTCTGATTGGGTGGGGATGTGTTCTCATTGGTTGGGGATTTGGCTGTATTCTGATTGGTAGGGGGCTTGGCTGTGTTCTGATTGGCTGGGGGTGTGTTCTGTTCAGGTGGGGGCTTGGTTGTGCTCAGGTTAGTCTTAGTTGCTGTGGGATTTGAGCTGGTGAGCTGTGATCCTGTTTGGCTTCGCGTTCGTGGTCGTGCCACATCTTCATGGTGGGTGTCAGTTCACTTCTTGTATGGGTCAGAGGGGTTTGAAGCGGGTAGTGGTGCAGCTGCGGTACGGCTTCTGGTCCGTGGTCATGTCTCATCTTCTGTGTGGGTGTGAGTCTTTTTTCTAGGTGGACATATGGTGGTAGCATCTTGTGTGGCACTCGTGGGTGTGGGTCTGGTGTCATTCTTCATGTTAGGTACTTGTTTATTAATGAGGGCAGGTTTCAAAATGGTTGGTAGGCGGGAGGTATCATCTTGTTAATCATGCTGTGTGGGCGTTTCTCTATCTCTATGGCTTCTCTGATTTTTCTGTTGTTGAAGTGTTCAGTTTTGGCGATAGTTCTGGTATTTTTAAAGTCAATTTCATGTCCTGTGGCTTTGAAGTGTTGGACCAGGGATGAGGTCAGTTCTTTTTTGATTGAGTTCTTGTGTTCTTCAATGCGTGCACTAATTCTTCTGTTTGTTTGTCCTATGTATGTGGTGGGGCAGGCAGTGCAAGGGATTTCATATACTCCTTGGTTTTCTAACTCGATTTTGTTTTTAGGGTTTCTTAGGATGGTGGATATTTTTCTGTTTGTGCAGAATGCTGTTTTAATGTTGTGTTTTTGGAGGATCTTGCTGATTTTGTCTGTAGTGCCTTTTTTATATGGGAGGAGGGCTTTGCCATTCTCTTGTTCTCTGTCTTGGCTTTTGGTTGGGGTTTCTTTTTGGATTAGCTGGGTAATCTTCTTTTTTTGGAATCCATTGGCTGTAAGTACATTAGTGAGAGTGTGTAGTTCGGTTTTTAAGTGTTGTTCGTCAGCTAAGCATTTTGTTCTGGAGATGAGTGTCTCGGCTACGGAATTGATCTGTGCTGGGTGGAGGTGTGAGAGTGCATGTAGATAGCGGTTTGTATGTGTTTTCTTCTGGTAGATGGTGTGTCCTAGGGAGCCATTGGATTTTTTTGTATACTAAGACATCTAGGAAGGGAAGTTGATTGTTGGCTTCTATAGCGTGTATGTGTGTGTGTGTGTGTGTATATATATATATATATATATATATATATATGTTTTCTTAGGTTTTTGCGGGTACTTATATGTGTGCTGTTCAGCTTCCTTCGGGTATTATCCCACGTCATTGTAGTTCTGTTAAAGTTGTAGCAACGTTTCAGCAGAATCTCATCTGCCATCATCAGGCTTCTGTATGGATATGGGTCTTACAGCTCCTGGTTTTAAATTTGAGGCTGGTCCATTCTGATTGGTTGGGAGCCTGGACCTGTTTCATTGGACTTGGAGTTTGATTGATTGGTGTTCCTGGTTTCTTCTGTCTGTTTTGTGGCTTTGATTGGCTGGCAACAGTCTGTTCTTGTGTTGGAGGCTTTTAGTGCAGCTTGGCTCCGTGTGAAGGGACGGCTGCTCTTCATTAGCAAGCTGGGTTTCACCTGGGTGCCTGGTGGGGGGGTTAGGTTGGAGCTATCAGAGGGAGTCTGTTTTTGCCCAGGTGTTTGCCTGGCTTGTGGCATGGAGATCTTACAGCTCCTGGTTTTAAATTTGAGGCTGGTCCATTCTGATTGGTTGAAGCCAGGTGAAACCCAGCTTGCTAATGAAGAGCAGTCGTCCCTTCACACGGAGCCAAGCTGCACTAAAAGCCTCCAACACAAGAACAGACTGTTGCCAGCCAATCAAAGCCACAAAACAGACAGAAGAAACCAGGAACACCAATCAATCAAACTCCAAGTCCAATGAAACAGGTCCAGGCACCCAACCAATCAGAATGGACCAGCCTCAAATTTAAAACCAGGAGCTGTAAGACCCATATCCATACAGAAGCCTGAAGATGGCAGATGAGATTCTGCTGAAACGTTGCTACAACTTTAACAGAACTACAATGACGTGGGATAATACCCGAAGGAAGCT
>BLBF01000032.1:16617305-16640970 GCA_015471245.1 Laticauda colubrina
TATATATATATATATATATATATATATATATATATATATATTCATTCCTAAGAAGAATGTTTGTATTTATCTTTTGTGCTTTACACTATGCCACACATATTTGGGAGTGATACGATTCCTTTCATGTGTTTCCCAGCTTGAAATGGCAGAAAATAATACAACAGTTTTTACCAATTGCAGTCAGATTGGGTTCCAGCAGTGTGTGACATTAAATTTGGTTTTGTTCTTCACTCCATGGTCAGTAAAGCAAAGTGAGAGTTAAATATAAGTATTTGGTATGAGCAGGACACATACTTACTATAGGCTTCAAAACAAAACAAAACCCTGATATCTAATAAAACCAAACTGATGGTAGCCACTGAACAAATTTTAACAATATTTACTGTCTTCAAAGCATTTCATCATGTCTAATTCTTTTTCCCTGTAATAATATTGTGATTATTGTTGTTATTAATTGTAATCATACTTATTAATACAATCTTGACTAATAATGCAAATGTAATAAAAATTAAATTTCTCTGTGGTTTCAACATCAGCCTGAGAACAATGCAAAATTACTTTCAGTTCATGAAGTTTACAGAGCATTGTGGGCAGCCTTCCGGTGGGCAGCCTTCTGTGAAAGTTATTACTGTACTTCTTGCTATCAGATTTTATTTCTAATGTTGGAAATCCTTTCTATGTTTTACATATAAAAAAGTGAGCAATTCCATTTAATTACATTCTCCCCCCCATTTCCTTTATGTATGACTTCTGTTCAAAATTACAGCCCATAAAGCACATCATTAAATGGTCGTTATAAAACATTGTGCCATGTACGCAACACACACACCTGCAATAACATGACTGCATTTTGTGTGGTTGGCAGTTGGCCTGTCTTTATGACCAGTTGCAACATTCTGTGGTCATGTGGCCATGATTTGTAATACAGGTTGTCATTGACTTACAACCACAATTGACCCCAGAATTTCTGTTGTTAAGTGAAACATTTGTTAAGTGAGTTTTGCCCCATTTTACCACCTTCCTTGCCACAGTTGTTAAGTGAATCATTGCAGTTGATAAGGTTGTTAAGTGAATCTGGCTTCCTCATTGACTTTGCTTGTTAGCAGGTCGAAAGGTGATCATATGATCTTGGGACACAGCAACGGTCATAAATGTGAACCAGTTGCCAAGCATCTGAATTTTGGTCACACAATCATGGGGATGCTGCAAAGGTTATAATTTTGCAAAATCAGTCACATTTTTCAATGCCATTGTAGTGGTCACTAAATGAACTTGTAAGTTGAGGACTACCTGTATTTTTTGCACACTCAGTAGAATAGGTTTACATTTACAACTGTGGGGTTCATTTAACAACAGTGGATTTACGTAACAAGTGTGGGGATTCACTTAACAACCACTGCAAAAAAAATTATAAAATTGAGTGTGAACACATGGATGCCTCTACACTACAACCAGTGACTTACAAGCAGAAATCTGATCCCAATTACAGTTGTAATTTGAGGACTATCTGCGTATATTTTTGATTGCATCATGTTTTTCTATTATCAGAGTGTATACATTCACTCACTTTTCCATATGTATTATATTATTGCACAGTGGCAGATAGGAAAACACTCCAGAGAGTTAATGTCATTGCCCAGAAGATCATTGGTTGCCTTCTCTCCACTTTGGAAGAGCTTTACAGCTCCCACTACCTTAAAAAAGTTCAAAACATTCTCAAATGAATGATCTCAGATGAATGATGATAAAGATCCATCTCATCCTGGGAACTCTTTTTTTAAAGCCCCTGTCACACTGCACCAACGGATGGAAAGAGGATGTAAAACGGAGAAAAACACTTGCCATCCGTTGGTTAACGCGATGCTTCCGTTCTGTACTCACTGCCTCCATTTGCTTCCTCTCTATCCGTCCAGCATCCGTCTATTGACATTTCATCCGCTCAGAAGGTTTTGAGCTGCTCAAAACTTTTGAGCGGAAAATATATCCAATGCATCCATTCTTCATCTGCTAGGCATACGGGGGACATCCATTCTGCATCCGTTACGCATCTGCTATATCCGCTAGGCATCCGCTGCGCATCCACGCAACTCAAATCCGTTCCAGCGGTAAACGGACGCAGGGAGGAAGCGGAACGGATGCGCAGCGTTAGTAGTACAGACGGAGAAAGGATGAAAGCGGATGCAGCTACGCATCCACGTCATCCGCTACGCATCCGCTATGCATCCGCTATGCATCCTCTACGCATCCTCTACGCATCCGCTTTGCATCCTCTATGCATCCGCTCTGCATCCGCTCTGCATCCTCTACGCATCCTCTACGCATCCGCTCTGCATCCGCTTCCATCCACTTCCATCCGCTGGGCTTCCGTTCCGCATCCGCTTTCCATCCACACTGCGTCCTCCCCCCGTCCGTTCCTTTCCATGTTATCCACTGTGTTTATGCAAATTTTTGCCCCTTTTGAGAGCGGATAACAATGGATGGAACATTTTTCTCATCCGCTGTGTCCTTTTTACAAACGTTTTGCATCCGTTGGGCAGTGTGACAGGGCCTTAAAGAATAATGAAAACAAGGACAAATAGGCTGAAAAACAGCTTCTATCCCAGGACAGTAGTTCTTTTGAATTCTGTTGTATAATGCAGTGTCGGTGCAGTGTTGGGGGTTTTCAGTTCAATGTGTGGAGGGTGAAGAATGTGTGTTTGTGTTTATTTTCATGGTCATGGTCATGTTGTGCACTGAAGATGGTGTTTGATTTCATTGTACAAGGTGCAATGAGAATAAAGTAAACTAAACTAAATATCATCTTTTACTCACATCTTTAATTCTTTCACCACCTTTATTTCTAAACACAATCACTATCGTCAGTTTTTGTTACCCATGACACACATCAAAACCTTAAAATTCATCATATAATGGGGAATCTACAGTTAATTAATCATTACATGATTAATCTACAGAATACAGTTGTCCCTCTTCCATACTTAATTTCCATCTTGGAAGCGCTGCTATAAAATAGGAGTGGGTTGTTTGATGCACGTTAGATGCAATCATTTCCTTTGGCACCTGTCTGTCTTTGTATCTCACCTGATTTAATTTTTTTAATGAACAAATATTACATAAAAACTGGGCTGCAAAACAAATAATAGCTTTTGGCATCCTTCAAGAATGCCCTCTTCCTCTTTCCCCAGGCGTCCTTGGAAAATGGAAAAGCATGGCTTATTGTAGCCTAGTCCTTCTCTTGGATGCATTGCCAAATGTCTCCAAAAAATAAGCTAAGTGGAGAAAAATAGCTAGGAAAACTACAGGAAGTCATTTCACGACTTTGCTCTTTAAGAAATACATATTTCATGACTGGCTAACCCACCACAGCATCCATTTTGCCAAAGCTGCCATAATTGTTATTTTGTAAAACGGACACACCAGGTGATCCTTGGTTCAACAGGCTATCAGTTAATATATCTAAGAGTAGAAAAATATATTGAATGGACCAGTTAAAAATCAGAGCTGTGTATATTCCTATGTTTATGCTGCTGTAGATAAAAAAGCAAGCAAAAAACTAAAAAAAAGCAATCTACAAAATGCATATCCCATGTACTATTTTAGTACACTTTGAATACATTCCAGGCTAAAAAATAGAAACCAATTAGCTAAACTGTAACTGAGACTGACTCTTCCCGCTGCACTTATGCCTACTTAGGTCAGTTACCCTTGGTGTAAAAGTCAGTGGTGTTCTTCCTTCTTTCTCGATACCTTAATATGATTTGCTACTCCAAGAAGCCATAAAACCTATATTTCCAGCTGACAGGTCTTCCATCTGTCTTGCCACCCAGATGTCTCTTGCTGGTTTATAAATGTTTGGTTCCAGATGTGCTCCATCTCTTCAGTTAGATCTACAAATTGTTTTTGTCATTTGCTACAATTGAAATCAACCAAAGTGGGAGATGGTTGTTTTGGATTGTTTTTATTAGAAGTTGAAGCTCATTCTACCTGGAAATGTTTGAAGACATAATTAACAAGGGATTTTGATGATGATGATGATGATAGAATACATAATTAACAAGAGATTTTAATGATAATGATTATGATGATTGATCATCACAGTCAGCCAGATGTTCAGACTAGGTTTGGAATTTTTGTCTCCCTATCAAGTCCAGGGAAAGGTAGATGTGGATATTTGATGGTGTTATGGATATTGTTGCAGGATGGAAGCTGTTCCAAGTAAAGCCGCCTTCTGCAATTGACTGGTGGCAAATTTGTCAATGCCTATGGTGTTCAAGTGGTCCTTCAGTTGTTTTTGGACTGCACCCAAGGTGCCTATTACTACTGGTACTACCCTTGCTTGCCTTTGCCATAGTCATTCTATTTCTGTTTGTCAGTGTTTGTATTTTATCTTCTCCAGTTCTTTCTCTTCTCTTCTGCTGTTTCCAGGCATTGCCACATCCACTATGCAGATTTTTTTTCTTTCTTAGCAACAACTGTTAAGTGCAGGGCAAGAGTGGGATTCTATCAGTTCTATCCGGTTCTATAGAACCCATTGTTAACTTTCTAAGCAGTTCAGAGAACCAGTAGTTAGAAGCAACCTCCTTTTGTTTTTGTCCACCCTTATTACATTCTTGCCAGAACGCCTAGACTTCCTGTCTCTGGAGCTTCTTGAGGCTTGCCTTTCTTAAAGGGGAAGGGATTTTTGCGTTGCTGTTGGGAGGAAATACTTGCCTGGACAATTATCACTTTGAAGAAATAATTGAATAATGAAGCAGAGCTTTTACTGACAGGGAACCAAGTTGAGTGACATTCAGCAAGGCTTCTTGGCGAGCTAGAAAGATTGACATTCAAACGAGAGTTTACATACCCTTGCTGAGTTTTGGTCTAAAACTGGGTTTTGGTGAAACTTAATTCTGTGCTTGGTGAAGTTTAATCCTGTGTTTATTGATGGGATAATTTTCCCTATTCAGTTTCAACAAGCAACAGTTACTATTGTGATTTAATTATTTGCATTGTGTTTGAATTTTTTCCTGCCTCATGGTTTCTTTTTCTATCTGGGGAGGGGGATCTTCCTTCACTGCTTTAATACTATCTGGCACTGTCCTTTTGGGGTATAATTCTAAGAGGCAGGATGCAAGCTCAGCACTGATTTTTTTACTGCCTTTCTGGGGGGCATAGGGGGGGCTTTCCTTAAATCTGGATGATTTCCTTAGGATATCTTGTGAGGTGAGTGAGACCAGCTGGTATTTTTAAGTGGTGCAAATGGATCTCAGGATTGCTTTTCCTGAGTGTACTTTTTTGGAGAGCTTAAATGACCTCTCTGCTAAAGGGTTTCACTTTATGAGCAAGAGATGGTTCCTTAATAGTTATCACTGCATTTTAACTATTTTCATTCCTCAAGGTGCTCTGGCACCCTGCCTAATTTGTAACTCTGGCTTGCAGGTAATTTTTAATCTAACAATTGGTATTTAGGGCAGCTTTTTGCAAGCAAAGAAGCTTTTTGTATTTTTGTACAGATAATCCTTGACTTACAACAGTTCATTTAGAGACCATTCAAAGTTACAATGGCACTGAAAAAAGTGCCTTGTGACCATTTTTCACATTTATGACCTTTGCAGTATCCCCACTGTCATGAGAGGCCAGGTGAGGAGAAGCGCCCCTTGACATGAGTGATGTTGAGTTGGCCACACCCACCCAGTCACATGACCACCAAGCCACACCCACCAATTAAGCCACGCCCACAGAAGCAGTTGTTAAAAAAACTGAATCCCACCCCTGGTCCAGGTGTGTTAGGTGGCAAGTGCCTGTCTGTCTGAATTCTGAAGTTCCAGAGCAATTTAACTTCTTCATTTTCTATGACTTTTTCTATTTTATGGTCCTTCCATAAATAATAATAATAACAACAACAACAACAACAACAACCTGTAACATCATCAAACATCCCAGGCCCTTGGTAAGGATTCGATAGAAAGACAAACATGCTAAACCCAGTCTGAACATTTGGCTGACTGTGCTATGAATAAAAATTACTTGTATCTGAAAAGTCATGGGAACATAAAGTGTAAAAAGTTATCAAAAATGAGAAGGTGAAGATCTTGTGGGAGTTTCGAATACAGACAGATCATCATTTGGAAAAAAACACACCAGATATCACAGTTGTCAAAAACTGAAATGTACAATTTATTGATATCATTGTTCCAGGAGACGCCAGAGTTGAAGAAAAAGAACGGGGGAAAAAAAATCACAAAATAGCATGACTTGGTCATCAAAACTACATGATTATGAATGAAACATGTAACAGTGATACCCATTGTCATCAGGGCACTTGGTACTATGTCCAAGAATTTTATAAAATCAAGAAATTGCAGCTTCCTGCAATTACACCATCAAAAAAATGCACTACTTGGAAAATCATACATCTTAAGAAGGTACTTGGTTGATACCTAGAACACTGGCAGCAACCCGTATCAACCATTAGCACCAGTCAATGGTATTTGTGATGCATTTTTGAATGTTCAGTGATATAATGAATAAAGTGTATAATAATATTACTAATAATAATAATCCCGCCTTTATTATTTTTACAAATAACTCAAGGTGGTGAACATACCCACTTTCTTCCTCCTATTTTCCCCACAGCCAAGCTTCTTCCAGCATCAAATCCAGGAATAGTTAATTGATCAAGAGATTCCCCCAGGCAACTGTCAATGGCTTAAAGTTACTTGACTTTTTTGCAAAGAAAATATGTTCAAAGAAAACTAGAACTTTGTTCTAATTGTAGGAATGCAACTGCACTTTAGAAAGTTTGTGGGATGTTCTCTGAGGTGGCACTAGAAACTGCCATTAATGCATAGTCTCATCTGAGGTGATCTAAAAAGAGAAGCAAAGTTAGCTAAGGAATAGAGACAGCCAACATAGTATGATATGCACAAATATCAGATCCTAAGAAATAGAAATCAAGAATAACCTTGAAATGGCAATAAAGTACGGACCAGCTGAAATCTTATAGAACAACAGAATGGAGTGCAGATGTATCCATGTAGATTGCTGGAACAAGTTCAATGGTTTTAGGTGTGTCTGAAATAAAACAAGACATGAGGAGAAAAAAGAACCTTTCAGATTGGAAGTTGCATTTCACAAAAATACACAGAATGAGAAAAAAAAAAGTCCTAAATTGTATCCTTAAGTTTGGGTGGATTTATTTATGTATTTATTTCATGGATTTATAGGGTCAGCCAACTTAAACAAAATGTCTCTGGGTAATGTACAAAAGTGGGGAGAAGTAAAAACAATTAACCATACAACCTTAAAAAAGAACAACCCAAATATAAAATTGTGAGCAAAAGGGGAAATTAAACCAGTGTTTCTCATAGCTACTTTAAGGCCAATAGACTGCAACTCCCAGAATTCTCCAGGCAGCATGGCTGGCTGGCTGGCTGGGGAATTCTAGGAGTTGAAGTCCACCAGCTTTAAAGTGGCTAAGCTTGGGAAGCACTGAATTAGCAACCAAAGGGAAAACTCTGCTCAACTGGAATTAGATGCCTGGAAAAAGCTAGATCTTAAAAGCTTTTTTAAAGACAAGCAAAATTGGGGCCTGTTATATAGAGAGGACTATATAAGGGATGTAGGGATTTGTTGGGAGATAAAACATGATTGGCAGTCTTTACAAATGTAGGAAATGTGCAGGAAATGTAATTTCCGAAGTAGAGAAGGGCAATAAAAACATTTACAGTTCTGGATCATACCCTGATCTTTATGGTGGATCAAATCCAGGAACCAGACAATGCCACAATCATAAAATAATGGTCAAGGATGAATTAATTTAGTTGAATCATTTTGAAACAAAATGTCTAGTGCATTTTTGTAAAAAAAAAAAAAAATAACTGAAAGGAGTTACATTTCTGCTGCTTGCAGTGAGGAATTCCCTGTGGGAGAAGAATGCCTACAAAAAATTGTATTACATATATTAGTGCATTAGCCACATGACTGCCAATCATTTAGAAATGGAATAAATAAAATAATTTTTGAAAGCAGGTGTACTCTCTTTGCTATTTAACATTTAGCCCAACTTAATAACTCCACAGACATGGATTTCAGGTCCTGATGCCAGCTCAGAAATTTCACATTTCAACTTCCTTGAAATTGGAAGTGGGAAATTCTTTTCAGCCCATTTATAAGAGCTCCACCCTGAGTCACATGAGGGAGGTGTAGAATGGAGCAATTACCAAAATTGTGATCTTAGCCTCTCCCTTAGGGATGCATTAGCAATAGCAATAGCACTTAAACTTATATACTGCTTTATAGTGCTTTACAACCCTCTCTAAACGGTTTTACAGAGTCAACATATTGTCCCGAACAATCTGGGTCCTCATTTTACCCGCCTCAGAAGGATGGAAGGCTGAGTCAACCTTCAGCCTGGTGGGACTTGAATTGCCACATTGCAGGCAGCCAATAATGAGCAGAAGTGGCCTGCAGTACTGCACTCTAACCACTGTGCCACCCAGGCTCTTAGTGCATTATTTCTGGATTGTTTTTCTCTGTAACTCCCACCCAATTGACCCCATTTTAACAGAAAATGTCTTTTGCTGACTTCTCTCACCATACCAAATTTGGTTCCATTCTGTTCCATTGTCAATGAATTATCCTACCAATGGACGGATGCTCAAGCTGCTTTATGTAATTTATTTCCAATATTCTATTGAGTGGGGGGGGGGGGGATGGACTGCATCTTATTTTATCTGGACAAATTAAAACAGCACAAATTGATTGCCTCTCTATCTGCACAGGCAGGTGAATGTGATAGATTCCAGGAGTTTTTAATAGCTACTGTCCATCAGGGAGGATTCACACAGCTCTGTGGTTCCCAAGGGGCTGCATATGTGACAAGGGGGGCTGCTTTGAGGGTTGACATTAGTCTGATATGACAAGCTGGCAGATGGGTAGAACAAGAACAAAGACAGGACACTTCAGCAGGATCAGCCCTGATTTCAAACAAAGTGAGAGAACCACTCCAGGCAGCTGATTCTAGATACTAGAAAATGGCTGGATGTTTTAAAAACACCAGTTTTACTTTGAAGGAGAAAGTGATTCTGGATTTGTTGTCAGAGGTACCAACCTATCTTGGCCAGCCTTAAATATAATGCATATTCCTCTATAGAAGGAGGGAAATATATCATTTGTTGTTCCAGCTAAAGCCCATGTCAAACTGCACCAACGGATGCAAAGAGGATGTAAAACGGACAAAAAACCTTGCCATGCATTCGAAAACGTGATGTACTCACTGCCTCCATTTTGCTTCCTCTCTATCCGTCCAGCATCCGTTTATGGACGTTTCATCCGCTCAGAAAGTTTTGGACTGCTTAAAACTTTTGCGCGGAAAATGTATCCAGTTCGTCCATTTTGCATCCGCTACGCATCCGCTACGCATCCGTTACGTATCCGCTATATCCGCTAGGCATCCACTGCACATCCGCACAACTCCATCCGCCCGGACGCAGGGAGGAAGCGGAACAGACGCGGACCGGATGCAGAATGGATGCCTAGCAGATGCAGAACGGAAACAAAGCGTTTAAAACGGAAAAAACGTTCGCAGAGGGGACCTATCTCGGATATTAAGGTTGTCTAGAGGATGCCTAGAGGATGCCTAGAGGATGCCTAGCGGAAAACCTATACTGCCTATAAAAAGGGGGAGCAACTCGTCTGCATCACACTTTCAGACCAGCAGCCCAGCAGTGCAGACCTCTGCAGCCTTCATCTGACTCTTGCTCTTCCACAGCATCCAGTCATGTCCACCGTGGATTGCGACAAAATCCTTTCGGCAGCCAACATCCTTCTGCAACACTGCGAAACCATCTACAGTCTCTGTGAACAGTACTACGGGAAGAAAAGGAGGCACCCAAAAAAAGTCTGGCTCCGAAGATGGTTCGCCAGAAGAGCACAGTACGTACTTTACGACAAGCTGATGGTGGAGCTCAGGAGCGAAGACACTCGGGCGTTCCAGAACTTCATGAGGATGCCTCCAGCCATGTTTGATGAAGTTGTGCAGCGGCTGACACCCAGGTTGACAAAGAGAAACACCAACTTCCCGCCCAGCCTGGAACCTGGGCTCAAGGTGACACTCACTCCGTGCCACCTGGCCTCAGGGACCACCTACAGGAGCATGCAGTACGGCTGAAGGGTGCCACCCAGCACCATCAGCTTTGTTGTCAGAGAAGTGGTGCAGGCCATCATCGAAGAATACAAGGAGGAGCTCCTCCAGTGCCCCTCCACTGAAGAAGGATGGAAGAAAGTTGCAGAGCAGTGGTATCAGAAGTGGAACTTCCCCTACACCGTTGGAGCCATCAATGACAAGCACGTGGCCTGCAAAGCTCCAGCCAAGTCAGGGTCCACTTATCACAACTACAAGGGTTTCTTCAGCATCATCCTCTTCGCCATGGTCGATGCTGACTACAAGTTCATGTACATCGATGTTTCAGGCAACAGCTCATCTTCAGATGCCCAGGTATACAACGACAGTCACCTCAATGAGGGGCTGGAAAGCAACCTCATGTTGGGCTTCCCAGATCCAGACCCGCTGCCCAATGACACGCAAGATGTGCCCTACTTCATCATGGGGGATGACGCCTTCTCCCTCACAACCTACCTCATGAAGCCCTACACCTCCAAATACCTCACCTGTGAAGAGAGGATCTTCAACTACAGGCTGTCCAGGGCAAGGCGGGTGGTGGAGAACGCCTTTGGCATCCTGGCCAACAGGTTCCAGGTACTTCTCACCAACATGCAGCATTGTCCAGAGACCATGAGGAGGATCGTGGAAGCTTGCTGCATCCTGCACAATCTTATGCGCACCTGCTACCCAGTCTTGCAGAACAGGCTCGTGGACCTCCAGCAAGGCAATGGGGACATGGAGCCTGGGGAATGGAGGCAAGGGCAAAACCTGATCGACACTGAGGATGTGCAAGGGCCCAACAGAGCCTCATGTGAGGTGAAGAAGCAGCGCAACCTCCTGAAACACTGGTGCAACTCCCCAGCTGGAGCGGTGGAGTGGCAAGACAGGATGGTAGATGCTTAATGGATGCTTCCTTCAGCCTGTCTCATCACACGGATGAGATTGGGCCATGTATGTTGGGTATGCCTACAATGAACAGGGCATTTAATAAAGAGTTGTGTTTATGTTGACATGTGTGGATCAATGCTTACATTGTAATTGATAATGAAGGGCCATAGGGGTGGCACCTGGGAGGGTGGACCATACAGTCCCACTATGCTTGCACTAGAGGTTTATCTATCCCACAACTATTACCCATCCCACAGCTATCTTAACCCATCCCAAAGGTATCACTGCCCATCCCACTGCTATCTTAACCCATCCCACAAGCATGCAAAGGCTAAACCATTTCTAAAAGTTTCCACCCAGACTTTATAGAAAAAAATTAATGAAGCAAGTGTGTGAAACAAAGATAAACTTTATTAATAACAAGCTGTAAAATAAACATTACCCAAGTCAAGTGTCCGAATAAAGTCCACAAATATCCAGGCAGCCAGTCTCTGGCACTCCTCTTGGTCACTCGGAGGTGTGTGCCCAGTCTAAGGTGTTAGGGTGCAGGTGCTGTGGAGGTGGGTGCTGCTGCAGTGCTGGTCTGAGGTGTTATTGGAGTGCCTAGCCCCGAGAGACAACAGGGGACGGTGTGTTGAGAAAGCTCTCGGACAGCTGGCTCAGCCCTGTGATGCTGAGAGGTCCTTCCTCCATGCCATGGGGTGTCAGCCCCAGTACTGAGAACAGATGTACTGAGGCCGGGCTTGGCTGTGGGATGGAGGAAGGAGCAGTGTAGTGGGGCTGCCTGGTCTGCAGCGGGGTGAGGACTGGCGTGGGTGGCATCATTGGCGTGGCTGGCATCGCTGTCGTGGGTGGCATTATTGTCGTGGTTGGCATCGGTGGCATCATTGGAACCGGTGGTGACGGTGTTGCCCGATGACTCTGTGCCTGCATTTGGAAGGGCTGCTGTCTGTGCTGCTAGACCTCCGGGTAGCTGTAGCCCTGGTAGGTGAGGGGCTGTGGGAAGCTTTGGTATGGGAGGGACATCACCTGGGATGGAGGAGCAGACCTGGACTGGGTGGGAGCAGGTTCCTCTGGGTCTGGAGGGTTGTTAAGCAGCGTGGTGATCCTCTCCTTCACCACCTGGTACTGGGGATCCGCCATCTCCTTGAGGGTCTGGTTGACATAATTGAGGAAGGGCTTGCGGTTGGAGGAGGAGGATTCGATGGGGACCAGCTGAGAGAGGAGACCTATGCTGGTGCGGATGGTGTCCCTGATCTCCACCAGGACCTTGTGGCTCTGGCCCTCCTGCGGTCTGGCTCTCTGCCTTACTGTGGAGGCGGAGGTGTGGGTGGATGCGGCTTCGGCAGCGGTGGACTCTTATGTCTCCTTTCTCCCACCGCACCAGGGAGTCCTCATCGCTCTCCACCACGCTTTCAACACCTGCCCGGGGGTTCTCCGCCGTGGCACGCTCCACAGATACCTGCATGGAGACAGGGACTGACTCTCGGCCACCAGAGGACTGGCTCCCAGCAGGCTGCCGGAGAGAGAGGGTAGAGATTTGGGCTCCTGGTGTTCCTCGGTGGCGGACCTCACCCTCAAGGAAGCTGCACTTGGCCATGACATAGTTCTCTCTGTCTGTCAGCTTAACCGTGGCCTGGCCAGATTTTTTGCGGTGCAGCTTCCCGTACCAGGTGTGCATGTGCTTCCACCAGCCGAGGAGCACATCCGATGTGTAGCCCAGACTCTCCGCCCTCTCTCTCCAAGCAGCCTGCTTCTGCTTGGTGTCCCTGTACAGCCGGTGTCCCTTCCGCCACAGATAGTCGTTCTCTCTCAGCCACTCCAGCACCTCATCCTCGTGCGCTTCCTCAATGTAGTACTGCCTCCTCTCCCGTTGTTGCATACGCCTCTTTCTCCCTTTGGCAGGACCAGATGGGCCCTCATCAGAGGGGCTTCCAGGTTGTAGGGGCTGCTCCTCCACACCAACAGCAGCAGCAGCAGCAGCAGCATCACCAGCAGGATCATAATCATCAGCATCAGCATCAGCATCATCAGCATAATCACCAGCAGGATCATAATCATCATCAGCAGCAGCAGCAGCAGCAGCAAGACCAGGATCAGCAGCAGCAGAGTAAGCACCAGCAGCAGGGTCAGCAAGACCAGGAGCACGAGCAGAACAAGCAGGACCAGCAGGACCAGGAGCAGCTTCAGCAGAGTACGCAGCAGCAGAAGCACCACCGCCAGGAGCAGCTTCAGCAGAGTACGCAGCAGAAGCAGCACTGCCAGGAGCAGCTACAGCAGAAGCTCCAGCAACAGAAGAGCGAGCCCAAGCAGCAGAAGCCCCAGCAGAAGATGAGTCAGGGACATGGGGCGGGAGGGTGGCCCTGTCCCTCTTGCCAGGGATGGCGGCAGGTTGCTGAGACTTTCACTTCTTCCCCTTGGTTGTGGGGTTGCTGGCTGGCAGGGAGGCTGGCAGGAAGGCTGGCAGGCACCAAGGCTGGCAGGAAGCCTGGCAGGAAGCCTGTTAGGAAGGCTGGCACCAAGGCTGGCAGACAGACTGGCTGGCAGGGAGGCTGGAAGGCAGGCTGGCAGCAAGGCTGGCAGGGAGCCTGGAAGGCAGGCTGGCAGCAAGGCTGGCAGGGAGGCTGGGAGGCAGGCTGGGAGGCAGGCTTGGAGGCAGGCTGGCAGCAAGGCTTGCAGGCAGGCATGCAGGCAAGAACTCGAGGTATCCAGCAGCAGGTCTTTCCTCCAAATGCTGGCCACATGCGAGCTGCTTCCCTTTATATCCGGGGGCCTTGCGCAATGCATCCCCCCTGCATGCGCAATTAACGCTAGGCATCCGTTAGGCTTCCGCTGTGCATCCGCTAGGCTTCCGCTGTGCATCCGCTTCATCCACTGTGCATCCGTTCTGCATCCGTTGTTTCCGTTCCGCATCTACTTTGCTGAGGCCCCCCGGAAGCCTAGCGGATGCACCATCCTCTTCCATCCGCTGGGCTTCCATTCCACATCCGCTTTGCATCCGCCCTGTGTCCTCCCCGCGTCCATGTTATCCGCTCCAATTATGCAAATTTTCTCCCCTTTTGAGTGCGGATACAACGGATGTAACATTTTTCTCTTCCGTTGTGTCCTTTTTGCATCCGTTGGGCAGTGTGACAAGGCCTTAACAAAATGTGTTGGGCAAGCAAACCCTAAGAACATGTAAGAATTAGGGAAGAATAGCAAACAAGAAATAAAAGGTGGCAGGGAGAGGGGTGAGAAGCCCAGGGATCTGTGTTGAGAGAAAATGAAACAACAGATATAACCAAGGAAGGAGGAGTGAGAAATTAGCATGGATCATAAGGATTGTGAAGGTGTGAAAGCACTCTTATTTAGATTTGTGAACTTGCTCACAGAGAGTGATAGTACACTGTTATGCATGTTCATTGAGCCATTAATCACTTAGCTCGTTTACTCCCACATGAGTGTGTATGAAACAAAATCATGGAAAACTTCCTGACAGTGCATAAGTGTTGACATTCTCTTTAATCAGTGATTCTTATTCATTTAATATACATTAAATACTGTTCAGCTGACATACATCAAGTCAGTCAAACAATATAAGCAACAAGTAGAAATGTGTCGGTCTTTATCATCTGTGCTATTTTCTTTATAGGTAAAAGAAGAATTCTTTCATTTTAAGGCAAGGGACCCCTTGGGTGTAGATCTCGCATCCTCACATGAAGATGCAAGCAATCTCCATGAATGAAATGAAAATGTGTCACAGAGAGAAACCTGATCCCATTTCTCGTGTATATGCATGCCAATTTTTAATCCAACAATCCAGTTACAGAATCAGTAACAGTCAAGGAAGACAGATGGGGAAAAGGATGGGTTTCCCTCCCAAAAACCAATGATAATCTCTCTAGGATTTGAGAGGCTGAAATGTTCAGAATTAAGGATAGCTGGCAAGAACTGCAAGGCAGATTGAGTTAGGACAATGTTATGAAAGGACATCTCGGAACAAGACATGAAATGACTTGGGAAATGATGCACAAGGAACATGTGGCATGCAAATAATGCTGAATAAAAAGATAGCTCAGTGTTGCTGTTAATTAAGCATCACATTCTGCCAAATTTCCTTGTATTTATACATAAAACATAGGCAAGTTCGCTAAATTCTTTGAAGATAGCAAGTTAACTTTTAAAACAATTTCCAAAGAGGCATTCGTTTTGGATAATAAATTCTAGTTATTATGTCCACTTTAAAAGCTTCTTGTACCACTAGGTTCTGAACACTGCAGCCCAGTCATTAGATGTGTGAATTCCTATCCTGATTTTCATACATTTGGCCTAATAAATGGTAGGGTAAATGTGATGAGAAATGTTTAAAGTATAGGTAGTGATATTTACTTTATTGACATCAAGAGAAATTCATCTCTATTTTCTATTACTATACTTGAATAGATTTTTTTTAAAAAATATATTACCTGTCAATTAGGCCACCAACATAAAAATATTTCTTTGTGTTTGCTTATTTAGACAGCTAAAATGAGAGTCTGAATATGCATACCAGCCCTGCAATGTACATTTCTCTTTGTCTAGATCAGAAGTCTCCAAACTTGGCAACTTTTAAGACTTGTGGGCTTCAACTCCCACAATTCTCCAGCTAGCATAGCTGGTTGAGAATTCTGGGAGTTGAAGTCCACAAGTCTTAAAGTTGCCAAGTTTGGGGACCCCAGTCTAGATTCTTGAAAAGATTGTTGTGTCCTTTTAGCCAGAAGACTGCAAAAGGAGCTGTCAAAAGTGATCCGTTCAACAAGCCTGTATTCAACTGGGAGCTCTAATAAGCTACATTGGGAGATGTTTGTGTTTATACACACCTTTCTCACCACTTAAGGTCCCACTGGCCGACAGACGCAAAACATATGCATAAAGGACACAGCGGACGAGCAAAATTTTGGGTGTGGCTCCATCCGTTGTCATCCGCTCCAAAAAGTGGTGAAAATTTGCATAAACAGAATGGAAAAGAACGGACGTGGGTAGTATGTAGCGGGGATGTTAAACGGATGTTCATTGGAAGCCTAGCGGATGAAAGCAGATGGAGGGGATGACACCTCCGAAGGGGTTACGGGGGATAATTGCAAAGCGGATGCATAGCAGATGAAGCGGATGCATCACGTACGCCTAAAGGAAAGGGGATGCCGTGCGGATGTATATCGGATGCAAACCGTTCACTGCGCGTCCTTTCTATTTCCATGCTACTAACAATGTATAGACGTTCCATGTACCTTTTCTTTCCTCCCTCTTTCCGTTTTCAGCTGCAGCGGATGTGAGTTGCGAGGATGCCCAGAGGATGCAGAGAGAATACAGCGGACGTTTATAACGGATGATAACAGACATAGAACATTTGTTGCTCATATGTCGCTGATTTACATCGTACGCTGTGGAAAGTTCATCGGTTCACAAAGTTTTGTGCAGCTCAAAACTTCTTGCATGGATGAAATTGCAGTGGACGGATGCTCGACGGATAGAGCGTTTGAAACACGTATGCAATGAGTACACAACAGATGCATAGCATTTTCCAATGGATGGCAAGCTTTTTTTAATGTTTTACATCCTCTTTGCATCCGTAAGTGCAGTGGGACCGGGCCTTTAAGTCCCTGAGCAAGCAAATCATGCATGGCCTTTGTTAATAATGCAATTATCACTGATTATATTTGTTATATTTCATTTCTTTTTAGCTTTCTCAGTTCTACTTAGGTCTGCTCCCATAAATGCTAGATTTTTAAAAAATGAAATTCATAATATTTTAATACATTTGCTAATTGTATTATGATCCACAAAAGCCTGGGCAATAATGAATATCTTCAAGTTAGCATTATAGTCATGTTATAAATTTGTCAGTCTTTAAGGTGCCCCGAAGACTCTTAACCTTTGTGGAAAACATTTGGTGATTATCAAGCAAAGGAAATAAAAAACATGGCTTAATGCTGGAATCTGGGGCTGAGAAATCCCTAGGCTGAATACTGTCATGTAAAGGAATGACGGACGGATGCAAAGGTCAGGTGATTTTGAAGCTTTGAAGAAGAGCTGAACAAGACTAACTGACAACAAGCAAAAACAAATGTAACCTCAGTGACTTTGAATCAGTGCAGTTATACCCCTCAGGAAACACAGATGATGAGCAAAATTATTATTGCTTCCACAAATTAATGTGGGCTTCCCGACTCCTGTTCTGCTGCTTGCCCTTTTGTCCTCTTGCTTATTTTTCTTTTTTAAGATACCAACTGGTATGATCCAAAGAATAATGGAAGAAATAATGCCTGTGCATGCCTCTGAAATGGATGCTATTGGGTTATGGCTTGGGTGCAAATATTTCTGCTATTTGCTCCATAAGCAAGTTGCACGTAGAAGTAGGTGGACTGAATTTGCTTGATACATTGGACCTCAAACTGTTCAACCAGAGTTTTGTCCAGTATCTTTTGGTAAAACACCTTGTGTGTTCAATAGATGGCTGGATATGTGCTGTGGTTAGCCGGCAGCAGGTGCAGATGGCTGAGGAGAGCAAGGTCTCAGATGAGGGGCCAGGATCATTAGGGAATGGACTGCTGCCTTCAGAGATTGTGGGGGCTGGCAGTAGCGATGAGGAGGTGCCTGTGCCAAGTTCGCGTAGGGATGCTCACAGGAAAGAGCAGCTGCAGCAGCATGGGTGACTCGGCAGTAAGGCTGCAAGGTAATGGCCCTTCCCTCAAGAAGATAAAAGGTAGCTGTGAAGCGAACATTCTTTGCAGGAAGCAAAGACATTTTGAAAATCAGCCTCGTGGACATTACAGTTGGTATTTGAAGACTTGTGTTGTGAAATATTTCTTGTCTGATTCTTGGCAGTCTTGCACAATTTTGGCAAGGTTTGTGCTTATCGAAAGTAATTAGTTTGCAGCAGCTTTTTAAATGGGATTTAATAAGGGTTTGGATCAGAACAATATGTGAACTAGATTGGAGTTAGAATGAGAATTGGGATATTAAGTTTTTTTAAATTTTGAAGCAAATATATTACCTCTCGATCCACTTTGAGAAAAGATGGGAGCTAAATATTTGAATAATCAGTGAGTGACCCCCAATGTTATCTTATTTGCCCTGGCTGTTAAGCAAATCACTGCAGATGTTAAATGGATCATGCGGTCATTAAATGAATCCAGCTACTCCTACTGACTTTGCTTGTTGGAAGCCGGCTGGGAATGTTTCAAATAATTACATGCATGATCCAGCCATTATAAATATATACTGTTGCCCAAATTTTGTTCATGAGATCATGGAGATGCTGCTATGTTCATAAGTTCGAGGACCAGTCATAAATCACTTTTTTTCAGTGCCATTGTAATTTTAAAAAGTCACTGAATGAAGGATTGTAAGTCAAGGATTACCTGTACAAGGGCAGAGATATTAAAACTTACCTGACAGATTCTCAGAAGAAGAGTTCTAGAAACACATTAGAGCCAACATGACTTGTTTGCTTTGACAAAAGTTCTGCTCAGCTAGGAAAGTTTATAAACCTCTTCAGGCTCAGGCAGCCAGTTCTCAAAAGGACCATTCCAGAGCCTGGGAAAGCTTCAATGTCAAACATAAATTTCAAGATGCAGAAGCATGAGGTCTGATGAGAATATGCTTGGTTTTTTGTCCCCCTTTAGAGTCTGAGAACTTAGGGAAGGTCCCTCCTGATCTTCTTGCTCCTCCCGTTATGCAGTTGTGGGGCAGTTGTTCTCTCTTATCTGTTCATTCCCTATGCAGCATCTCTTCACCCAATCTCCCAAGGTAAATCCTATATACTTTTGCATCTAGTACCTGCAGAGGTCATCATGCCTCAATATTCTTATGTCCTTCCCTTTTAGGTGAACAAGAGACTTATTTACTTGAGTTTGTGTGGGTCACAGAGCTTATGTAACAGTAGTGGGATTCAAAAAATTTTTACTGCTGGTTCTGTGGGCATGGCTTGGTGGGTGTAGTATGGCTCTACCTGACTCTGTAGTTTCTTCCCCAAACCCTAAAAACTTTAACCTTAGACTGTCTACTATTGACCTTAGCCCTTTCCTAAGAGGTCTGTAGGGAGCGTGCATAAGCACACCAACGTGTCTACCATCCCTGTTCTGTTGTTTCTTTTTATTTTTCTTATATGTATCCATTTCATGTATTCATAACTATACTTATACTTATACCTATTATCTTGTAAGCAATTGACAAATCAAGTCAAATAAATAAATAAGCAAACAAACAAATAAATAAATAAAAATGGCAGGGAAAGGATACTGTAAAATCTCCATTCCCTCCCCATTCCTGGGGGAAGAATACTGCAAAATCCTATTCCCTCCCCACCCCACTAATCTGCTTTCCAGCTCCGTTCTCCTGTACAGGGCAACAAAAGAAGACCCAGCCGATCAGCTGGGACTTGGGAGGCAGAGAATAAATAGGGGCAGGGGTGAGTCAGAGGTGGGATTTGCCAGTTTTTCAAACTATTCAAAATTTCCACTACTGGTTCTCCAGAACTGGTCAGAACCTGCTGAATACCACCTCTGTTGTGTAGGCACCCTAGACAAAGATCTGTAAGTTCAGATTTCTCTCTCTGTGTGTTGAGACTGCTTTGAAGCCTTGGCATATTACTGTACTTTATTAATGTCAATCAATAAAGAAAAATGTACTGTATTTGGAAGAAAGTGACTGTGGAGAGATACAAGTACCTCTACAGAGAAAGATTATTAATTTTGGGTGGTAGGAAGT
Source organism: Laticauda colubrina (assembly GCA_015471245.1). Classification (NCBI taxonomy): domain Eukaryota; kingdom Metazoa; phylum Chordata; class Lepidosauria; order Squamata; family Elapidae; genus Laticauda; species Laticauda colubrina. The sequence goes on from BLBF01000032.1 coordinate 16,637,068, forward strand.
ACAGCCTCCGAGATGAATGCAGTTAGCTTACCTGAGACATCAGCGAATGTATTCTGCACACTTTAATTTTGTGTCAGTCTCACCAAATATAAATTTGGGAATAAGAGTTAAATTTGCAGTGCATCATGCAATGTTATGTTGTATATGCGGCAAGTTTTGCAGCACTAAATTATCACCTATGGTTAAAAAAGAAAAGTTGCACAGATTTGACAGTGAAATATTGCAGGAGGCCAGAAGTGACTAAAAGATTGTGATATATACTTACACAAGTTTACAAATACAGCATCTCCAGGGATGGTTCAAAAAAGTCAAAAAAGTGTTTATAGCCACACTGTTGACTCTTTGCTGCTTGTTATGTATCAAACAGGATGAGAATGAAAAGAGCACAGGGCTTAAATGGCATGGTCACACAACCTCCTGCTCCCTCCTCAACATCCCTGTTGATAAAAAAAAGGACTGAACCATAAACTAATCACCCTGATTCCATTGACACAGTATCCTCAATGACAGCCAGACAACTATATTTTAATCTAGCTTCTGATAAGAAACCAAGCTAAAAACTGCTATGGTAAAAGCACAAGAGTTGTGATGGCAAACCTATGGTAGGCGTGCCACAGGTGGCTTGCAGACCCGTCTCTGTGGGCACGTGAGCTATCGCTCCAGTTAGTTCCACTGTGCATGTGTGCGTACCTCCTGCCAGCCAGCTGATCTTCAGGTCTCTGCTGCGCACGTGCAACGGGTGGAGTGCATGCATGGGGACAATATGCATATGCTCGGGACTGGTGTGCATGTGCGGAGATGCATGTGCATGCATGGGGGCAGGGTGCATGCATGGGGGACATCCACGTATTGCATTTTGGGGATGCACGCACACACGCTTTGGGCACTCGATGCCCAAAAGGTTAGCAATCACCACTAGAGTTTCAGGCGGGGGTGGGATTCAAATTTTTTAACAACCAGTTCTGTGGACATGGCTTAGTTGGTGGGCATGGCTTGGTGATCATGTGACTGGGTGGATGTGGCTTGGTCATGTTATTGGCTGGGCATGGCCAACTCAATTTCACTCACATCAAGGCATGCATCTCCTCACCTGGCCTCTCATGACTGTGAGGATGCTGCAACAGTCATAAGTATGAAAAATGGTCATAAGTCACTTTTTTCAGTGCCATTGTAACTTTGAATGGTCACTCCACACAAGCAAAGAACCAGCAAAGGAGGGGGAAAAAACTCCAGAGATGTTCCTGAGACAGGAAGTCTAGTCCTGCCAAGAATGTAATAAGGGTTAATGGAGAGGCAGTTTCTGTAAGCAACACCAGAATGTTTCCTTCCTGCCTTTCTTACAGGATTAAGCCAGTAATTTCTTCTAACAACCGGTTCTCTGAACTGCTTAGACTGTTAACAACCGGTTCTAGCGAATAGGTGCGAACTGGTAGAATCCTACCCCTGGTTTCAGACATGGAATTGGTAGATATTTGTAGCTATAATGCTCCTCAAGTAAATGAGTTTAATCTGCTTCAAGGGGCTATGAAATAAAAATTAATAATCCTTTATAGGTGTCACCCTGACTTCTCTCTGTGAAAGTCAGGACAGATCAATAAAGGGTTGATTTAAGCCTCAGAATCTCTTCTTTTAGATATTAGTAGGTGATGTGAAATTAAGTTTCAGGGAATAATTTCATTGCCTGTATTTATGGCCTTGCAGCATTAATAAATACTTACCCATCTAAACTGCTGCAACTTCACATGATATTGTTACAGTACAATCATTTTAGTAGGATCCTGGTGTTGGAATTAGCTGAAGAAGATATTTGCTATCTGAGGCAAAGCAATAAACGGGTCTTTCCCCCCTTGTTCCACACAAATTGTGTTGTGCCGTATCTATGTAGCATTCAAAACAAAGTAAAGTAAAAGAGTCACAAATGCTTCTTCCTTCCCTATCAGTAAAAAGATGACAATAGTAACTAACACTTTATCACCATTTCATGACATACAGTACAGTCTTACTTAGCACAGTGATGGAGGTATTGGATTAGGAACTGGGAAAATCCAGAATCAAGTCCAACCTCGGACCAAAACTCCCGAGTGACTTTGGGCCAATCATTCTCAGAATTGCTGTGAGAAGAAAAGGAAGAGAGACTCTCATGCACTATAAACCCTCTTGAATTCCTGGAGAAAGTCAGATTCATTCTCTCTCGCTCTGTCTCTGTCTGTCTGTCTGTCTGTCTGTCTGTCTGTCTGTCTGTCTGTCTGTCTGTCTCTCTCTCTCTCTCTCTCTCTCTCACACACACACACACACACACACACACACACACACAGAGGTAGAGAGACAAACACAGACACACACCATCGTCTTTATCTCTCCTGTTGGAGATAAAAATCTCACTTTGACTAGTAGTAGTTATCAAATGGCCCATAATTAGGGCTATCAAATCTTGGCAGCAAAAACTGAGTTGGAAAACTTTTCCCTGGTAGTTTTTCTTCCGCTTATTGTACAGTTTTTTGCAACCCAGCTCTGCAACAATGACATGATCTTAATAATGCAGAGGCAGAAAATCAGGGTAAATTTGTAAACCATGGTTGCCAAAAATGAATAAGCATATCATGCACAGTTTGGTCTGAGCCATAGGTAAAGTATTGATCCAGTGTCAGATAGTCAAAGAAATAGGCAATACTCCTGTTATAATGCATAGCATTCCTATCATTTTTGAAGAGCCTGACTGGCACTCTTATCGATAATTTCCTATTTCATTTTTCTTCCTGTTAGGGGAAAAAACAAACCACCATTCTATAATGACCTGATTGAGACTAGCACATCTGTGGCTGTGATAGAAAATCATATGGTATGTAATCCTATAAATGTAAGGGTTGGAAGGAGCATTGCGTCATCTAGTCCATCCCCTGCCAGTTACTAATCCTGTGTCCCTGACACCTGGTTATCTTGACTCTATTTAAGGAACTTTATAGGGTTTATCATGTGTCAAGGCTTGTACTTTATCATCTGCCCTTGCAGTCTTCTCTTCTCCAGGTTAAAAATTCAGTGCCTCCAACCATTCTTCCTACTTTTGGGTTTTGATAATGTTAGCTGTTCTTTTCCACGCCCATTTTACTTTGTGAATATCCTTCCTAAAATGTGGCATCCAGAACTTAAGGTAAAGGTTCCCCTCGCACAAATGTGCTATCATTTCCAGCTCGAGGGGGCAGTACTCATCTCTGTTAGAAAGCTGAAGAGCCAGCACTGTCCGAAGACATCTTCATGGTCATGTGGCCAGCATGACTAAATGCCAAAGGCGCACAGAACGCTGTTACCTTCCCACCAACGTGGTCCCTATTTTTCTACTTGCATTTTTGCATGCTTTCCAACTGCTAGGTTGGCAGAAGCTGGGATAAGTAATGAGAGTTCACTCTGTTATGTAGTGCTAGCGATTCAAACCGCTGAACTGCTGACCTTTCTGATCGACAAACTCAAGAGTCTTAGCCACTGAGCCACTGCATCCCCATGACTTAATACTGTACAATATCCTAGGTGTGATCCTAACAACACAGACTAGAACAGAACACTGATTTCTCTTAAGCTTCTTTCTACCCTTTTTCTCGATCTATGTCATCGAACTGAACCCAGGCAATGGAAAAAAAGGGGATCATTTTTTTTTAATAACTGGATCAATCCTATTTTCCAGTGTCCTTCAAACCTTTTGTCCTTTGCAAATGGAGGGCTTCAGAGAAAATTTCTGGAGCCTTTATTCTTTTTGAAGATTAATTGTTATTTTCTTCTCTATCTTCTTGAAGTTAACAAGAATTACTGTTCAGAGTTACCCTGTGATAAGATAGGTGGCCAATAAATTAATTGATTGATTGATTGAATGAATGAATGAATGAATGAATGAATGAATGAATGAATGAATGA
>BLBF01000032.1:16649106-16674386 GCA_015471245.1 Laticauda colubrina
TCTATCTATCTATCTATCTATCTATCTATCTATCTATCTATCTATCTACACACACACCCCGATTCTTTTTAATGCATTTTTATTCCATAAATGTATAAGTTTTATTTGTATAATACAATATTTAATAATAATTTTGTGGGGGACAAAAACCAGTATTACTGCATAAATGATAACCCTATATTTACTTTACCTGCCCTTTTGCCAGATCAAAAATAATTCCTAGCTTCTGGATGAATGTCAAAAAGCGAAATCTGAGTCATATGTCCCTGGAGAACATGAGCTTCAAGTTGTTTGTTTCCTAAGAAAATTGTCTCGCTCTCATTTTCAAGCACCAGTTCTCTTCCTCTCTGGCAAAAATTATAATTCATTATTACTGTTCTGTGGTCCAAAACAATTCTCAGCATACTAATGGCTGTTTTATTATGAAATAAAGCCCACAGGGCTTGTATCCTGAAATTATGTTACCAGCATTTTAATCTCAAGATCACAATCTGCCACAGACCTGTAAGGCTGAAAACAAAATAGAAATAGTGACCCAACTGATAACTCCTGGCTTGTATTGGAACAGAAAAGCAAATATGTAAGTCACAGGTGAAGAAAGTACAATGTGGCATTGAAAGCTCTGGCTATGATATAGTAGTTGCCTCAGAAGAAATTTCTACATTTTCATATTGATTAGGTCTGCATACAATCCTGTGAGAAACTTTGGTGCCAGTTGCTGGAAGGGGAGTTGATAAGAATCTGAACTGTGAGAAGAAGAATATAACTCTTTGATTCCTGAAATCAGGTGGAAAATTAGACTCCTATTGTAGGCCTTGCACTCTTTGGGGCACAGTTGCCTCATTTTTTTTGAGGAGGGGGAACTACTGTACCACAGCCCACTACATTAGGAGAGACTTAAAGGTGTGTAGCTCTACTGTTTTGGCAAAACCTGTTGTGTGTTAAATGATTACAGCTTGTTTTTCTTACAGGAAATTCTCATTTACTACAGTTGGGACCAGAAGCTCTTGTCACTAAGCAACACAATTATTAAGCAAGACATCAAGTGACCACAATGGATATAAAATCTCACTTCCACCACAGTCATAACAAAAATCATCCATGATTGTTAAACGAGACACCACATAACCATGACTTGAGATTTGACTGACTGTCAGTGAAATCCATTGCTTCTGCTTGTCACAGGCTAATCCTGACTGTGAGAAGTTATGATGATCATAAATGCCTGATGGTTGCAAAATACACAAATCTCAATCATGGCTCTGGAGGGACACTGCAACAGCCATAAATGTGAGGTTAGCCACAGTTACTCTTTCAGCACTTTTGTAACTTGAAATGGTTGGTAAACAGAGCAGCATTAATTGAGGACTAGAATACAGGTAGTCCTTGACTTACAACAGTGCATTTAGTAACCGTTCAAAGTTACAACAGCACCGAAGAGAGTAACTTATGACCATTTTTCACACTTACGACCATTGCAGCTGCCCATAGTCACATAGTCAACATTCAGATGCTTGGCAAGTGGTTCACAGTTATGATGGTTGCAGTGTCCTGGGATCATGTGATCACCTTTTATGACCTTCTGGCAAGCAAAGTCAATGGGGAAGCCAGATTCACTTAACAACCGTGTTACTAACTTAACAAATGCAATAATTCACTTAACAACGGTAGCAGGAAAAGTGGTAAAATGGGGCAAACTCACTTAACAAATGTTTCATTTAGCAACACAAATTTGGGGGAGTCAATTGTGGTCGTAACTCAAGGATTACCTGTATTCAAATACTGCCCTAAGAACCCATTTATCGAACCTTTTTTTTCTGCTGAATGATGGGTTCCAAGTTTGCTGTAGTACAGATTTTCTACTATGTGCTGTAATTGCATGTGAAGTTGGCTGCCCATTTAATTTCATCAGAACTCTACTCTTATCAAATTTCTGTTCTGCATTATAAGCTTCATTCACTGCCTAGAGACATATTGGCAGGCTATATTGCTTTGTTCGATAATCAGCAGAAGAGGTCTAAATACACAGGTAGAGAAAATGTTTATCAAATTACACATCTCCAAAGAATATTATTTTGTATACGTGTTCAGCGCAATTCATGGTGATAACCAAGCCATTTGTAGGGTACCCTTAATTTTCTTCATTTATAAAACATTATTTAAACTTATAATAAACTTATTATACAGTATAAACATATAAATAATAAAATTATTAAATTTATAAAGCTACTCCACTGCAGGTAGCGCTAGGCATTATATAACATCAAAAACAATGGAAGCCAAAAAGATAAAAGAACCACGAGTATCTGGGGAAAAAATTCAATGGCATATAATATAAATTTCTGAAGTGGTTCACCATTTATCAGGGTCAGGTTGCAGAAACTTTCTAAAGATAGTCGGATTATCGGCCATGTAGACCTTTCGGGTGGTTATTCCAAAGGACAGGCATTGCTAAGGAAGGTCTGCTTCCTGGTATTGTATAGTGGGCTTCAGTAGGCAAGAACCAGATCTGCATTGCTGCAACAATATTTATTGACTCAAAACTGGAACAGAGGAACTTCAGGCAAATGCCTGTGATTTATACTCTGGGCCCATAGGGTCTTAACCAATAATAATGCTTGAAAAATCCCCCCAAATATAAATGTTCAAAGTTTCCCTCCAAAACAGTTGGAATGAACAGTGAGGGTTAGCTAAAGCAGGGGATGACTGCATTATTTAGCAATGACAATCCTGGCAGTGCCCACTATCATAGTTAAAGGAGTTTGGGGAGGGGGGGGTCATTTAGTTAGGGCATTTCTTGCCAGTTTAACAACCAAAGTCAGTGGCTTGCAGTCAGGCCAACAGGTAAGGCACGTGGCTGCTGTTGGGTGGGAGAGGTATAGAAGGCTGCTAGAACAAAATTGCCAGCACCTGTGCTGCTGCCTTTCCCTTCTATTTTAACCTTTTCCTCAGTGTCAGCATGGCAGAGTTGCCAATAAAGTGGTAACCTTGACACAGGTGTGGAGAATAGAACAGAGGTAGATGTGTTTTGAGCTCTGTGGGTAACAAACAGTAAACAGAAAAGCAGCCAAGGCATTTTTTTCTTCAGAAGGAGCGGATGGTTCAAAAGAGAGGAAAATAAGTATCCTAGCCCAGCAATACAGAGGACAACGTAATAAAGGTGCAAGAATTCTACATGCTGGCCATTAACAGAAACAGAAAAGAGTGTAGTATATAAATAGAGTAATAGATAACAGTAATAGTAATTGAATAGTAATTGTATAGACGATGACATGTTGAATTGACTATGACTATGTTAAACATTGTTATAATAGTAATTGAAGAGTAATACTGCACTTTTGTTATAGATGTAGCAATAGAATGTAGGAAGTAGTGTGGTGGAATAAAGTCTGGATTCCCAAAAGATAGGGAGTACATTCCAAGGGAGCAAATGTCAGTGAAGTTTAGAAGAGATTCAAAAAAGTTCCTTAAGAGCTCTCAGAGGATATGTTTCACGGTCATGGGTGAGCAATTAATTTTCCCAAGAGGCCACATGAGAAACTAGGAGAACTGTTGTGGAGAACTGCAGACCCCTGCTGTAGATGCCACCAACATCACAGGCCTGATTGGGCTTACCTGTGGGCTGAATGTGGCCCTCGGGTCATAAAATGCCCAGGTCTGGTGTAAGGAATCAATTCATTTTGAATAAAAGTGGGCAAGGAACAATAAAGGAAACTCAGAAGAATCTCAGAGTGTCTTTCTTGGTTTTTGGAATCTAAAGACCTCAAATATCACTTTTATGTTTGTACTTACAAAATAAAACATCTGCCTAACCCTTGTACAGAGATACTAAAAACATACTTGTACGGGGACTGGTGCTTTTATGTTTTCCCCTTTAGTCTGGTTCAATCCAATTTGGTATAGTTTAAAAAAGAACTGTAATAGGAAAGTGGTGGGAGGGGAAATAGGGTTTGAGTTGGCTACTGCTGAGTGCAGAACACTTACCAGACTGACTTGCAACTGTTAGGGTTTGCAGCAGAAGTTCAAGTCCAGAAAACACACAGATGACTGATTCAGCAGGATCCATTAACTTCCTTTCATATAAAATAAGTAAATGTACAATACCAGTAATTCCTTCCTGTGTAGAAAGGTCACAAGCAAACACAAGCAGTAGCAGCTCAGAGCAGAACTCAATTTCAGCAAGTAAACAAAACTAGTTTCACTTTCAATTCTCAGCAAAGCACACAGAACCAAATCACACCCAGGCTGTCAGCTCCCATTGGCTGGTCCATTGCCATGCTTACTCACTTACTGATTTTGTTAACCATGTCTCTGCCAGTTAATATACTCTGACAGTAACCTTTCCTGCTGGCTTCCCCATTGACTGCTTATGGCAAGTCAGCAGAGAAGGTTGCAAATAATGATCACATGATTGTGGACTGTGCAACTCTCATAACTGTGAGCCAGTTGTTAAACATCAGGGTTGCAATCTCATGACCACAGTGATGGGATGGCCAGAGCTTTGTGCATTGGTCATAAGTATTACTTTTTACCACCATTGTTTGTAACTTTGGTCCCTGAATGAGTTGTTGTTAACCAAGGACCATCTGTACAGTACAGTGATGGTCAAAAGATGTTCAGTGCTTGGAATGAAATGTATCGTGCAGCCAGAGAAATAATATTTTGTTCATTCAATTTTTTTTACCTGTGGCAATCAACAGTATTTTTAAGTACTTGCTTCTAAATAGGATGTGTACTCATTCTTCCACTTTTTAGAAGAGTGGCATTTAAACATAGAACTCTTCATTTGAATAGACATGTTGTATTGTTAAACATGGCATTGTTTCTAAATTTAGAGGCAACTATGAAAAGGCGTTGCTTTCCTTTCCTCTTCATTCATCAAATCCATGTAGAGGGACTTTTTAATGGTCTCCGTCTAGTTTTTTTTTTTTTTTAACTTCAGTTTCTGCCTTCTTTAATCTTTTATTGTTATTATTGGTGGTGCTTCCTTGTTTTTAAATGGTTTTAACAATTTGTGAACCACCAGAGTTGCTAGTAGTGGCATATAAATGTCATAAATTATTGTTATCTGTGTAAATTGAGTGCTCTAAAATTATACAGTTGCTTATGAGAATGGGGAATTGCAGCTTGAGCACAATTGATAACCAAATACCTATTGTGAGCGCTCTGAAGATATCTTATGTCTCAAAGAAACCTTACATAGATTGTATAGTTTTGCAATTCTCATATATGCAGCGCAATCAACAAATCTGTGCTTCTGAAATCTTGTCTCCTATAAGCAAGAATACTAAGGTCATCTAAGAGTTCGCCTGAGGGATCAGAGCAGCCATGTATTTAGCAGGGCTATAAACACTCATAAAATTATTTAGAGTCTGGTGCCTTCTAACATTTGGCTGGTGATAAAAAATTATGATGACTTGCGGTAAGACTGCTTTGCACAGATCTGTATTACATACTTCTATGCTTCTGTATACTCAGAATTCAAGTAGCAGGCCTCAGGTATAAAGACATGTTGCTTAGGATAGGGGTTTCCCACCAGCTGTTTTTATATAAAATAAAAGATGATAGCAATACATTGATTGTGCCATTTTAGGGCTTGTATTTTCAAAAGCAATTATTCTCTCTCTCTCTCTCCCGATCCCTCACTCCCTCCTCCTTCCCCTCACCTCCCTCCACATATTGTTACTCAAATACATAGCCATGTTTGCTGGGTAATTCTGGGAGCTGAAATCCATGGATCTTAAAGTTGCCAAGGTTGAGAAACCCTGGCATGGCCACAATTGCTAACCAGATGTACTGAAAGAGCTGATCTAACTGCAGCCATCCAAGCCAGGTTAAAGGCCCAGTCCCACTGCACTTACGGATGCAAAGAGAATGTAAAACGTAAAAAAAAGCTTGCCATCCATTGGAAAATGCTATGCATCCGTTGTGTACTCACTGCATATGTGTTTCATATGCTCTATCCGTCGAGCATCTGTCCACTGCGATTTCATCCGCGCAAGAAGTTTTGAGCTGCACAAAACTTTGTGAACGGATGAACTTTCTGCCGTGTACGATGTACATCCGCGACATATACGGGCAACAAACGTTCTATGTCCGTTATCATCCATTAAACGTCCGCTGTACCCTCTCTGCATCCTCTGGCCATCCCCTCAACTCACATCCGCTGCAGCTGAAAATGGAAAGAGGGAGGAAACAAAAGGCACACGGAATGTCTACACAGCGTTAGTAGCATGGAAATAGAAATGATGTAAGTGTATGCATCTCGTATATAAAGTATTCAAAACGGACAAGACATTTGTATCTGGGATGTATCTCATATATTTAGGATGTCTGCAGTATGTCTAGAGTATGTAGAAGGCCCCATAGTGGACAACTGATATTTTCTATAAAAAGGGGGAGAAAATCATCTGGATTGCTGGGATGGTGGACCATACAGTCCCACTATGCTTGCACTGGAGGTTTATCTATCCCACAACTATCCTTATCTATTCCACAAGCATGCAAAGGCTTAACAATTTTTTCAAAGTTTTCACCAACACTTTATTAAGTAAACAAAATGAACCAAGTACACTAAGTGGCTTAAGCAAAGATAACCTTTATTAACTTTCTTAGGTAAACTTTATGACTTTATTAAATAAGCAAAATGAACCAAGTAAAGTGTCTTAAGCAGAGATAAACTTAACAAGTAAACAACTCAGTCTCTGACACTATTCTCAGTCACTGAGTCATGTCCATGGTCTCAGCTTTTAAGCAGGCAGGGACTGTGGAGGTGGCTGTGGCTTGAGTGCTGGTCTGAGGCACCATTGGGCTGCTTGGACCCGAGGGTACAACAGGTGGTGGTGTGTTCAGGAAGCTATCCGAGAGCTGACTCAGTCCCATGAGGTTGAGAGGCCCTTCATCAAGGACTTGAGATGTAAGGCCCAATACTGATGACAGATTGTCCATTGACAGGCTTGGCTGTGGGGTAGAGGAAGGGTTGGGAGGAGTGTAGTGGGGCTGTCTGGTCTGCAGCTGGGTGAGGACTGGCGTCTATGGCATCCGATGAACCTAGGCCTGGACTGGGAAGTTCTGCTTCTGCTGTGGGAAGTCCTGGTAGTCGTAGCCTTGGTAGGTGAGGGGCTGTTGAAAGCCGTGGAAGGGCTGTGACATTACCTGGGGTGGAGGAGCAGACCTGGGGTGGAGTGACATTACCTGGGATGGAGGAGCAGACCTTTCAGCTGGGCCTTGAAAGTTGTGCAAAAGTGCTGTGATCTTCTGCTTCATCACCTGGTATTGGGCCATGGGCAGGTCCCTCAGGGTCTGGCTCACATAGGTGATGAAGGGCTTCTGGTCTGAGGTATGTTGCAGTGGACCAGCTGAAAGAGAAGTTCTGTGCTGGTCTTCATTGTGTCCCTGATCTCCAACAGCACACTGTGGTCCTGGCCTTCCACTCTGCCTCTCTGCCTGCGTCCTCTGGAGCTGGGGGTGGGGATGGGTTGGCCTCTGGTGCTGCTGCTTCTTCCTCCATTTGTGACAGCATGGTGTCATCCTCCACGGGATCCTCCAAGTCCGCCGGCATGGGGAGTGCAGCTGTCGGGAGGGTCTCTGCCATGGGGCCCTCTGAAGACACCTGCCTGGACGGGGTAGCTGGCTCCTGGCTGGAAGAGGACTGGCTGTCTGTGGGCTGTCTGAGGGAGAGGGGTCTCAGAGGGGCTGCTCCTCGGTGTTGGATCTCACCCTCCAGGAAACTGCACTTGGCCATGACGTACATCTCCCGGTCAGTGAGCTTGACAGCGGCCTGCCTGGATTTCTTGAGGTGTAGCTTGCCATACCAGGTGTGCATGTGCTTCCACCATCCAAGGAGTACTTCTGCAGTGTACCCCAGGCTTTCTGCCAGTCTCTCTCGCCTGCTTCTTCTTGGTGTCCCGATACAGTCTGTGGCCTTTTCTCCAGAGGTACTCGTTCTCCCTCAGCCATTCCAGCACCTCATCCTCATGCTCCCCGGAAATGGTGTACTGTTTCCTCTCTCCCTTCTCCTTCCCTTGCCTCTTCCTTCCTCTGGCAGGGGCTTCAGCAGGGCCTTCAGGGGCTTGAGCAGCAGGGCCTTCAGCAGCAGGGCTTTGAGGGCCTTGGGGCTGGTTCACCACAGCAGCAGCAGCAGAGTCAGTGCCAGGGGGTGGGATGCTGGTTCTGGCCTTCTTCACCTTGCCAGGGCTTGAATGAGTAGGCACAGGCTTCCTCTTCTTGCCTGACTGACGAACCATGGTGTTCCTGCAAGATCTATGTGGCAGCACGTCTTTCCCCTGTATGCTGACTGCATGATGCAACCTTTTATATCCGCGGAGCTGACCCAATTCATACTCCCCGCATGCGCAGTGAACGCTTTGCATCCGATATACATCCGTGCAGCATCCGCTTTGCTTCCTATAGGCGTCCATGATGCATCCGCTTCATCCGCTATGCATCCGCCCCTTCCGCTATGCGTCCGCTTCAAAATTCTCCCCCAGAACCCCTTCGGAGGTGTCATCCGCTTCCATCCACTTTCATCCGCTAGGCTTCCGATGAACATCCGTTTAACATCCCCGCTACATACTACCCACGTCCGTTCTTTTCGTTCTTTTCTGTTCTGTTTATGCAAATTTTCACCACTTTTTGGAGTGGATGACAACGAATGGAGCCACCCCCAAAATTTTGCCATCTGCTGTGTCCTTTATGCATACGTTTTGCGTCCATCGGCCAGTGGGACCGGGGCTTAAGTTGAAGGGTATTATTGCATAGGTGTTTCTGCATGGGGTTGATCCATGCTGCAGAGCAGCATTACATCTTTCCCTCTTCTTTAATAGCCTCCTGCAGATTATGCTGTTGAATAACAAACTGCCAGATACCACTGATTTGGAGAAAAATGGATGTGGAAATACAAAAATGCACATTATATATCACAGCAATAGCACTTGGTCTTATATACTGCTTCACGGTGCTTTATAGGCCTAAGCAGTTTACAGAGTCAGCATGTTGCCCCCAACAATCTGAGTCCTCATTTTACTTCAGAAGGATGGAAGGCTGAGTCAATCTTGAGCCTGGTGAGATTCGAACTGCCAAATTGCAGGCACCCAGCAGTCAGCAGAAGAAGCCTGCAGTACTGCACTCTAACCACTGTGCCACCTCATTTATATCATAGATAAACTTAAGGTTCAAAGATGTAAAAAGAAGCTCCCAAAGCCTTCATATAGGAATATCAAAGAAGAAGAAAAACTCAATGGTGCGTTGGAATGCTGGCATCCCCCGCCTGTTACAAATGACATGGTTGCATTTCCCATAATTGCTTCATGCCCCATCCCACAATCTGACAAGTACTCTTTGGCCATGAAAAGGCGCCTACCCCTTCTTCAGTGGTATTTCTCTCTTATTATGAAGTGGCTTGGTCTATAACAGACAAGGCTTAACTTTCCTGTTCAATGCATTGTGGTGCAAGGAAAATATTTAGCTGGTAATTAATACAAACTTGTTTTAAAATCAAAACCTATTTTAATGCAACTCTAGGAATTATTTTCATTCACAGCCAAAACTAACTTAAACAGATAAGCACACTCCTGTCAGTGCTGTGGAATGCTGCCAAAAACAGAAGTATCCAAATTAATTATAACAGTAGCAGAAAAAACCGACCAGAATACACAGAGCTTCAAGGACTCAGAATATATTCCTGCAAAGCGTTCATCATTGAGGTCTACTTTTATCCCTTTTGGGAGGGGCAATCACCTCCCAGCCTTACTTCTGAGTCGGCCCCTCTGTTTCAGCTGCTCCAGCCTTCTAGCAGCTCTGTGCATATGCGCACTGGGAAAAGGCTCCCCTGGGTCCTCTGTTTCACTGCGGTCAGATTCCAAAGGCTCTGAAGGCAGCACCCCACTCCCAGATGGTCCTGGCCCCATCCCTGCATCAGACACAGGACCCTCATCCAAATCCACTCCAGACTCCCAGACTGGTCCCCTTTTATCCTCACTGTCCGATACCTCTGTCATCTGCACAGACTGCCGCTGAACCACAACAGGTAATTCCTTCTTGTTTCCCTTTGCACAGGATGAGCCAACCTGCTTTTATTTGGAAATGGCACAGACTGAGTTGGGTTTACTGCCTTGTAATAGTGACTAATTGGCCATCCCCTGGAATTGGTCTGTGTGCCAAGCCTTATAATGCTCAATAAAGATGCTTCTTAGCATATGAGGTTGTTCAGCTGATTCTTTAAGTTCTCTGTAAGGAATCAGTACAAACTTGGGATCCTATCAAAATTCCAAGATATATAATGTTTCCTATTAATTTGCAGATAATAGCATAAAAAGCTTTCTGCTGAAGCCTCTTTCTTCTGGCAGAGAGGCTGCTGTTTGGACCCTCAGTAAGACATCTCACAATTCTTTCTGTCTTACAAGATTCAGGGGTTGTGCTGGACCAGCAGTCAGAAGGTCTTATTCTTGTACAGCAGGGAAAAATATATGCAAATAAGAACTGTCTTGTGCCATTGCTTTCAGGGATTACTTGATCTAGCCTTCTAATTGTACCATATGATAATATAATAAACATATTATATTCATAATGTAATATAATGTAACATATGATGTTATGCAATATATAGTATATAATAAATATAATAATATATAATATATAGTGTAATGTAATGTAACATAACCATAATGTATTATTGTATTCATCTTTCAATGCCTACTAAAGTCTATGGCTATTAAAATTTGAATCGGAAGTGCGCTTACTTAAAGGGGATATGGGAATCTCAAATCTACGTGCTTAGGTACGTATGATGAAATTAAGAATTTAAATTCAACTGTACCTGAAATCTTTTTTACACACATGCATACACACATAGACACACACCCAAACATACACATTATCCAATTGCTGCTCTTTTGTAACAGAGCAAAACAAAAATAAACAACTGACATAAAATATCCAGATTATTTTTCCTGCTCTGGAAAATAGAAAAGGGACACACTAACTCCATCTAGTGGATGAAAAACTGAATCTCATATTTATTTATAAATGTATTCTTTCGCATAAATAGGATAATTGGCCTGGACAAATGAATATGTTTTGGTACTTGGAAACAATGATATAACCCAAGGCCTAAAGCAAATTTTGAAATGCATAACGTAAAAGTCATGAAATAAAAAAGGAGAAATTAATTAAATAAATTAAAAAACCAAACAAGTATGGTCAAAAAACTGTTTTCAGGGGATATAAAGTACATTTGTAACGGTGGAGTCATACTGCTTGTATGAATATGTTATTGCATTCATACAAGTGCCTAGGAGATGTATAATGAGAAAACGGTTCTCATTCCTGCAAATGTACTTTGTTTATATTGGCTTGCATGCCATTTCAGGGCACATTCATTATTTAAAGAACAATATTTACCTTTCAACAAGCTAAGTACCACACTTTGTAAGTTAACAGCCTGAGGTAGCTCTTATAAGTTCCTAAAGCACCACTGAGTGATTATGTGCCATCAGATCAATGTCGATTTAGTGACCACAGATAAATTCTTCTCCAGATGATTTCTCCCCATCCTGGTTCTTCCAACAGTGCATCTCTCCTAACTATAATAGAGTCCAGTCAACTTGCATCTGGTAATCATCTTCTCTTTCCTTTTATTTTTTCCTTGCATTATAGATTCCTTGAATGATCTAGAACAGGGGTGTCAAACTCAATTTCACTGAGGGCTGCATCAGGGCTGTGGTTGACCTCAGGGGTTCCGGGGGGGCATGGTCAACTGGGTGTGTGTGGTCAACTGATTGGGTGTGGCCATCTTGACACCACTCCCCAGACTTCTGGCATGTTTCCTTTCTGCATTGGGTAAACTGGGCCGAAGCCTCACTGTCCTGATGTTTCCTCTTTGCATTGGTAGACAGGGCTGAAGCGATGTCGGCTGGCCCCCTACATTTTTCAGAATGGCACTATGGGCCGAATCTGACCACATCATGGCTGAATCCAGCTGATGGGCCTTGTAATTTGACATCCCTGATCTAGATAATTGTTCTGGCCGAGGCTCTTGAGACTGTAATTATGCACATACTTATCTTAAAAACAAGTCTTATTTTATTGTAACACTGGGAATTATTTTCATTCCCATCCGGTAATTAATCTTAAACAGTCTCTTGAGATAAGCATCCACCTTACTTTCCTGTGAAGTGCTGCCAATAACAGAAGTGTCAAATTAAATAGAAAGAAAACCAACCAAAGTACAAAGAGCTTCAAGAATGAGTCTGAACTGAATGAATGACTTTGCTTCCTGCAAAGGTTTCATCATCTTTGCCTGTCCTTTATACTTTATGGGAGGACCAATCACCTCCCAGCCTTACTCCCAAGTTGCCCCTTTTGTTTCAGCTGCTCTCGCCTTCCAGCAGCTCTATGCACATGTGCACTGGGAAAAGACTGCCCTGGGTCCTCTGCCTTGCTGCTGCCAGCTCCGAAGGCTCCAGAGGCAGCACCCCACTCCCAGATGGTTCCGGCCCCATCTCTGCATTGGACACAGGATCTTGTCTGAGTCCTCTCCAGACTCCCTGACTGGTCCCCTTTCTCCCCCACTGTCTGATTCCGCTGCCATCTGCACAGACTGCCGGCAAACCACAATAACAATATGATAGTCTGAGCCTGCCACAAGGAAGAATTTTGAGCTGATTTGTTCGTTTCCTTGGCTATCCAAGATATTCTCAGAAGTATTCTTCAACAACCGAGTTCGAAAACATGACGAGGCCCCATTGCACTTTTTAATTTGTGAAATTCTAAATTTTCTTTGACATGCTTCATTTGCAGCCTGTAATGAGGTGAAATACTTGGAACAACTCTTGGTTCCCCCATTTAAAAAATTTGAATTGGAAATGAGTAAAATATCAGGGAAATCCAGTGTGGATGTCCTTTTAAAGCAGTTGCATGGCAGGCGGTATCATTTTTTCCATTAGTAAGGAGTAAGCAGCATGGCTGCAGGCCTCATGCCAGCTATGAAGAGAAAGATGAGAAAAGCCATTAACTACGTGCAGCTGTGCTGCCAGGTGCTTCAGGACAAGATGCCTGTCCATATATACTGAGACCTGAAGCCTGGAAACAAAGAAAGTAGTCATTTACAGATTTCTACTCTATGGTGAGATAGCCATTTTGGTGTCGTGGATCAGGCTAGTGAGATTGTGAGTTCTAGGCCTGCTGCTTTTATACCTAAAGCCAGCAGGGTTACCTTGGGACAGTGACTCTTAGCCCTATGAAGCAAGCAAGGGTAAGTCACTTCTGAAAACTTGTCTGAAAATTACAGGAACTGTAGGCAGTCCACAAGTTACAACCACAATTGAGCCCAACATTTATATTGTTAAGTGAAAAATTTGTTAAAGTGAGTTTACTCCATTTTAAAACTTTTCTCGCCACATTTGTTAAGTGAATCACTGAAGATCTTAAATTAAATTAACACCGTTCTTAAATGAATCTGGTTTCTCCATTGACTTTGCTTGTCAGAAGGATGCACAAAAGGGTCACATGATTGCAGGACACTGAAACCGTCATAAATGTGAATCAGTTGTCAAGCATCCAAATGTAAATCGCATGGCCATGGGGATGCTGCAACAGTCATAAATGTGAAAAATGGTCACAAGTCATTTTTTTTCAGTGCCATTGTAACTTTGAACTGTCACTAAATGAACTGATGTAAGTGGAGTTGTTTACAAACAACTGTTGTAACCTGTAGACCAGGCACTCACCATGCAATATCTTCAAGACTAGCTTGAAGACATCTAAAAACAAAACTAGACTCTATGACTCTGTGCTCCTACTGTCCAATGGAAAAACAATTCTCTGGGTTGTGTGTTTTATTTGTTTGTTCGTATCCTGCCTTTATTAATTTTACCAATAACACAAAGCAGTGAACATGTCCAGCACATCTTCCTGTTTCCCCCACAACACAATGAGATAAGTGGGGCTGAGAGAGAGAGTGACTGGCCCAAAGTTACCCAGCAGCTTTTCATGGCTAAGGCAGGACTATCTCAACATGGGCTTCACTCCAGCATGTATATTGGAGACCATGACATATTTTTCATACGGTTTAACATATTGAGCTACAAACCAATAAATTTGACTTGATTGTATGTCAAGCTATGACACACAAAAAGTTTAAAACTAACCCTGGTTTGCATATTCAATAAATGTTGTCCCCAGGTCTTTTTTCTTTTCTTTTTTGGTTCAATGTTTTGGATGAAGTGCATTATCTGTAAAATAGGTAAGCATTTTATTGTTATGAGAACAAATGGAAACTGATATTTTGCTTGCTGCCCCCAAATGGCCAAGAAGCCCTATAAGACATTACTGCCATATAAATGAAGAAGAGAAACAGTATTTACTTGTCTCCTGGGTTATAGCCCTTCAGAGTTTCTAGTTGGATTGAAATAAGTGAACACACGGGGCGGGTGGAACCTGGGGAAAGCTTTCTGCTTGTTCTGGGGCCTTTTATTATCCCTGGAAAATTTGGCAAGAAATGAGCTATGAAATGCTGTCTAATATTTTCTTTTAACTACCTTCCATATCACCTGAATATTTTATATCCCAAAAGAATAAAGAAAAAGAAAAGAAAAAAAGAAAAGAAAAGAAAAGAAAACCTATTGTTTCCTCAGCTTTGAAATCTTAGAAACTGGCTTTTCATTTTGCAATCTCCTTCGTATGAGGTAAAGAAAAATTAAGAAACTTCCTTTCTGATCTTAAAAATTATAAATTGGCTCAACCTAACAGAGCATGCCAGGGTATGATTTGTGGGGCTTTTGACATAGTCTGATAACTGAATCAGCCAATTTATCAAGCAGGATTTCTGACTTGGCATGTGGAACACCTTGCCATGGTATACATTCTGTGGATGTGTTTATGTACTTTGAGATATTGGCCCTGTTTTTTGTGTGGGGGAGTTTTATTCTTTTAGAGCAGGGGTTCAAACTCAAGGTCCATGGGCCAGATTGGCCTGCGAGGAACTCAGATCTGGCTCGTTGGGCCAGCCCGTGGTGCTTCTGCCAGAGAAAATGGAGTGTGGTCCTCCCAAGCTCCATTTTCATTGGCAGTGGGTTGCAGAAGGCCATCACAGCAGAAAATGGAGCTTGGGAGCCTGTTTTCATTGGCAGAGCGCTTGGGCTGCCATAGATGCCCCTGACATGAGTGACATTGAGCTGGCCATGCCCACCCCAGCCACGCCCACACCAGCCCCCCAAGGTCAAACACAACCCTGATGTGGCCCTCAATGAAATTGAGTTTGACACCCCTGTTTTAGAGAGAAGGCAGAGTTCCTGGTGTTCCATTTATAAACCTTGTACAGGTAGTCCTCACTTAATACCATTCATTCAATGACTGTTCAAAGTTACAGGTAGCCCTTGACTTACAATATAGCCCATTTACAGCAGTGGTGAAAAAAGTGACTTAATGACAATTTTTCATACTTACCACCGTTGCAGCATCCCTATGGTCATGTGATCAAAATTGAGATGTTTGGCAACTGACCCATATTTATGACTGTTGCAATGTCCCAGAGTTGTGTGATCCCCTTTTGCGACTATCATGCCCCTGGTGCAGACTGACTCTGAGGGAGAGGAGGAACAGCCAACAGGAAGTGGAAGTGTGGCTCCGGAGGTTGTAGAGGAGGCTGGGGAAGGGCAGAGACTGGCTGAGCAGTCAGAGGAGGACCCAGGCCCATCCCCTCTCCATCCTGGGGCACGCAGGGAGGAGACAATAAAGGAGAGACATGGTCTCCTCGGGAGGAGAGGGCCTTGATCCTCTTCATGGGCTGCAGGTGTGACAACTGAAAAAGAGTTTGGACCTGCATACTGGCAAATGCTGGAAACAAATTGTGTAAATATCTCTAGTTGATGGTTCCTCTCTGAGTTTGGCGTCCTACCCAGTGTGTGTTATCTGTGGACATCCTCCAGCCCTTAAGGGCCTGTCACATTGGCTGACGGATGCAAAACGTATGTAAAACGGACACAGCGGACGAGAAAATGTTCCATCCGTTGTTATCTACTCTCAAAAGTGCCCCGAATTTGCATAAGCAGAGTGGACAACAAGGAAAGGAACGGACGGGGGGAGGACGTAGCCAGGATGGAAAGCGGATGCTCCACGGAAGCCTAGCGGATGGAAGTGTATGGAAGCGGATGGCACATCTGCAGGGCTTCCGGGGGAGCACAGCGAAGCGGACGCGCAGCGGAAAGAGCGGAAGCCTAGCGGATGCCTAGCGGATGCACAGCGTTCACTGCGCATGCGGGGAGGATGCATTGCGTCAGCCCCGCGGATATAAAGGGAAGCAGCTCGCAAGCAGGTCACCATTCAGAGGAAAGACTTGCTGCCAGACACAGCTCCGGCCAGCCAGCCAGCTAGCCACCAACCATGGGGAAGAAGAGAAAGCCTCTGCCATCTGCTGCCAGCCCTGGCAAGAGGGACAGGGCCACCATCCCAGCCCCTGGCCCTGACTCTGCTTCTGCTGGGGCTTCTGCTGCTCGGGCTGACTCTTCTGGTGCTGGAGCTTCTGCTGGCGCTGCTCCTGGTGCTGGTGCTTCTGCTGGGGCTTACTCTGCTGGCGCTGCTCCTGGTGCTGGTGCTTCTGCTGGTGCTTAATCTGCTGGCGCTGCTTCTGGTCCTGCTGGTGCTGCTGGTGCTCCTGGTCCTGCTGGTCTTGCTGGTGCTCCTGGTCCTGTTGGTGCTGCTGGTGCTCCTGGTCCTGCTGTTCCTGCTGGTCCTGCTGGTGCTGCTGGTGCTTCCTCTGCTGCTGCTGATCCTGGTCCTGCTGGTCCTGCTGGTCCTGCTGGTGCTGCTGGTGCTTACTCTGCTGCTGCTGATCCTGGTGCTGCTGGTGCTGCTGGTCCTGCTTTTGCTGCTATTGTTGTTGTTGCTGCTGCTGCTGCTGCTGCTGGTGTGGTTGAGCAGCCCCTACGACCTCGAAGCCCCTCTGATGAGGGCCCAGATGGCCCTGCCAGAGGGAGGAAGAGGCATATGCGTGAACGAGAATGGGAGAGGAGGCAATACTCCATCGAAGAGGAACATGAGGAGGAGGTGCTGGAATGGCTGAGGGACAACGAGTATCTTTGGTGGAAGGGACACAGGCTCTATCGGGACACCAAAAGGAAACAGACTGCTTGGAGAGAGAAGGCAGAGAGCCTGGGCTACACTTCGGAGGTGCTCCTCAGCTGGTGGAAGCACATGCACACCTGGTAAGGGAAGCTGCACCTCAAGAAATTTGGCCAGGCCACGGTCAAGCTGACGGACTGAGAGACCTACGTGATGGCCAAGTGCAGCTTCTTGGAGGGTGAGATCCGCCACCGAGGAGCAGCCCCTCTGAAAATGCTCTCTCTCAGGCAGCCCGCAGAGAGCCAGTCCTCTTCTGGCCAAGAGTCAGCTCCTGTGTCCAGGCAGGTATCTGTGGAGTGTGACATGATGGAGACCCCCCCCGACAGCTGCACTCCCCATGGCGGAGCGTGTGGAGGACCCCCTGACGCAGTGGGAGCAAGGAGAGGGCACTTCCACCAGAGACCAACCCACATCCACCCCCAGCTCCACCTCCAAAGAAAGCAGGCAGAAAGCCAGACCGGAGGGGCAGAGCCACACTGTCCTGCTGGAGATCAGGGACACCATCAGAAGCAGTGTAGATCTCCTCTCTCAGCTGGTACACACCAATGTCCCATCCTCCAACCACAAGCCCTTCCTCACCTACGTCAACCAGACCCTCATGAACATGTCCGAATCACAGTACCAGGTGATCAAGGACAGGATCACCGGTCTTCTTCACAACCCTCCAGCTGAACCTGCTCCGACCCAGTCCAGGTCTGCTCGTCCACCCCAGGTGATGTCACAGCCCTTCCAAGGCTTTCCACAGGCCCTCACCTACCAAGGCTACGGCTTCCAGGAGGTCCAGCAGCACAGGCAGCCCTTCCCAGTCCAGGCACAGGTACATCGTATGCCACCGATGTCACCGATGCCACCGATGCCACCCACGCCACCGATGCCACCCATGCCACTGATGCCACCCACGCCACAGATGCCACCCATGCCACAGATGCCACCCATGCCACAGATGCCACCCACGCCTCACCTCGCTCAGCTGCAGACCAGACAGCCCCACTACACTCCTCCTTCCTCCACCCCACAGCCAAGCCCGGCCTCAGAACATCTGTCATCGGTCTTGGGACTGACACCCCATGTCATGGAGGAAGGGGCTCTCAACATCACAGGACTGAGCCAGCTCTCTGAGAGCTTCCTCCACATACCATCCCCTGTTGTCCTCTCGGGGCCAGGCACCCCAATGGCGCCTCAGACCAGCACTCAAGCAGCAGCCACCTCCACAGCACATGGACCCTTCACCCGAGACTATGGGCACACCTCAGAGTGACTGAGAAGACTGCCAGAGACTGGGTGGCTACCTGTTGACTTTATCTTTGCTTGGGACACTTGGGTCATTTTGCTTTTACAGCTTGTTATTAATAAAGATTATCTTTGCTTCACACACTTGCTTCATTTATTTTAGTAAATAAAGTCTTGGTGGAAACCTTTAGAAATGGTTTAAGCCTTTGCATGCTTGTGGGATGGGTTAAGATAGCAGTGGGATGGGCATGGATACCTGTGGAATGGGTAATAGCTGTGGGATGGGCAGGGATACCTTTGGGATGGGTAATAGCTGTAGAATGGGCAGGGATACCTTTGGGATGGGTAATAGCTGTGGGATGGGCAGGGATACCTGTGGGATGGGCAGGGATACCTGTGGAATGGGTAATAGCTGTGGGATAGATAAACCTCCAGTGCAAGCATAGTGGGACTGTATCATCCACCCTCCCAGGTGCCACACCTTTGGCCCTTTATTATCAATAACAATTTAATCATTGATCCACACATTTCAACATAAACACAACTCTTTATTAAATGCCCTGTTCATTGTAGGGACACTCAACATACATGGCACCATCTCATCCATATGATGAGACAGGCTCAAGGAAGCATGCATTAAGCATCTATCATCCTGTCTTGCCACTCCACTGCTCCAGCTGGGGAGTTGCACCAGTGTTTCAGGAGGTTGCGCTGCTTCTTCCCTTCACGTGAAGCTCTGTTGGGGCCTTGCACATCCACAGTGTCTATCAGGTTTAGTTCTTGCCTCCATTCCCCAGGCTCCATGTCCCCATTGCCTTGTTGGAGGTCCACGAGCCTGTTCTGCAACACTGGGTAGCGGGTGCGCATGAGATTGTGCAGGATGCAGCAAGCTTCCACGATGCTCCTCATGGTCTGTGGGTGATGCTGCATGGTGGTGAGAAGTACCTGGAACCTGTTGGCCAGGATGCCAAAGGTGTTCTCCACCACCCGCCTTGCCCTGGACAGCCTGTAGTTGAAGATCCTCTCTTCACGGGAAAGGCATCTGGAAGTGTATGGCTTCATGAGGTAGGTTCTGAGGGAGAAGGCATCATCCCCCACGATGAAGTAGGGCACATCTTGTGTGTCATTGGGCGGGGGTCTGGATCTGGGAAGCCCATGATGAGGTTGCGTTCCAGCCCCTCCATCCAACTGGCGTTGTGTACCTGGGCATCTGAAGATGAACCGTTGTCTGAAGCATCGATGTACATGAACTTGTTGTCAGCATCGACCATGGCGAAGAGGATGATGCTGAAGAAGCCCTTGTAGTTGTGATAAGTGGACCCTGAGTTGTGTGGAGCTTTGCAGGCCACGTGTTTGCCATCTATGGCTCCAATGGTGTGGGGGAAGTTCTGCTTCTGATACCACTGCTCTGCAACTTTCTTCCAGCCTCCTTCAGTGGAGGGGCATTGGAGGAGCTCCTCCAGGTATTCTTCGATGATGGCCTGCACCACTTCTCTGACCACAATGCTCTTGGTGTTGTGTGGCACCCTCCAGTCGTACTGCATGCTCATGTACGTGGTCCCTGAGGCCAGGTGGCGCAGAGTCAGTGCCACCTTCAGCCCAGGGTCCAGGCTAGGCCGGAAGTTGGTGCTCTGCTTAGTCAACCTGGGTCTCAGCCGCTCCACAACTTTGTCAAACATGGCTGGTGGCATCCTCATGAAGTTCTGGAATGCTTGAGTGTCTTTGTTCCTCAGCTCCACCATCAGCTTGTTATACAGTCCGTACTCTGCTCTTCTGGCGATCCATCTTCGGACCCAGACACTTCTTGGCCGCCTCCTTTTCTTCGCGCAGAACAGGTGAAAGACCCTGTAGATGGCTTCGCACTGTTGTAGAATGATGGCAGCTACCAAAAGGAGTGTGTGACGATCCATGGTGGAGATGACTGGATGCTGTGGAAGAGCAAGAGCCAGATGAAGGCTGAAGAGGTCTGCACTGCAGGGCTGCTGGACTGAAAGTGAGATCCAGGTGAGTTCCTCCCCCTTTTTATAGGAAATATAGGTTTTCCGCTCGGTGTCCTTTTGCATCCTCTCGGCATCCTGCAGACATCCTAAATATCTGAGATTGGTCCCCTCTGCGAACGTTTTTTCCGTTTTAATGCTTTGTATGCGAGCTGCATCTGCTTTCATCCTTTCTCCGTCCGTGCTACTAACGCTTTGTGTCCGTTCCGCGTCCGTTTCGCTTCCTCCCTGTGTCCGTTTTCCGCTGGAGCGGATGCGAGTGGCGCGGATGTGCAGCGAATGCCTACTGGATATAGCGGACGCGTAACGGATGATGACGGATGTAGAACGGATGTTCCCTGTATGCGTTGTGGATTCAGAACGGACGCGTTGGATACATTTTCCGCTCAAAAAGTTTTGTGCACTCAAAAAGTTTTGTGCAGCTCAAAACTTTTTGAGTGGATGAAATGTCAGTCGACGGATGCTGGACAGAGAGGATGAAAAACGGACGCAGTGAGTACAGAATGGAAGCATCGCATTAACCAACGGATGGCAAGTGTTTTTCTCCATTTTACATCCTCTTTCCATCCGTTGGTGCTGTGTGACAGGGGCTTTATCTTGCCTGGTTTGTGTTCCTTTTTTCCTTCTTTGTGTAACTGTGTGGGAGTTTTTTTGTCTTCCATCAAAGATATTTGAAGCTTGGAAGCAAACTGAAGGAATAAAAGGGACTTCACCTGTTTTCTGTGACCGTGTTTGTTTTATATCCCACCCTGGGTCATCACAGTGACCTTCTGACAAGCAAAGTCAATGGGGAAACCGGATTCACTGAACAATCATGTTACTAACTTAACAACTACAGTGATTCACTTAACAACTGTGGCAAGAAAGGTTGTAAAATGGGGCAAAACTCACTTAACAAATGTCTCATTTAGCAACAGAAATTTTGGGCTAATCATGGTCATAAGTCAAGGACTACCTGTACTATAGTTCTAAATGAGACTTCTGCTAGTTTTCAAAGTTGTTGCAGCATTGCCTAGTTAAGTGATTGCCATTTGCAATTTTCTCTGCTGGCTTCCAACAAGCAAAGTCAATGAAGGAGTTGGTAGGAGGTTGCAAATGCCAATTGTATAATATCATGCTTATAACCTATGTGGAATTTGCTTAATAACAGCAACTGGGACTGCTATTGTAAGTTGATGTAAGTTGCCTCAGATAGAAAGTCCATTCAGAGAGTGGTAAGGACAGTCGAGAAGATTATAGGAAACTTGCTTCCTGTCATTCAGGATACTGCTTATAAGTGCTATATGCTTACAGCTCAAAGCATTGTTAGAGAACCCACACAGCCACTTCATAGTCTGTTTCTGTTGCTCCCCTCTAGGAGGAGGTTTCAAAGTATTTCTAGCATCTGGAGGACTTCCAGATTTCTAGCATCTGAAAGCAGGACTTCCAGATTCTGTAACAGCTTTTTTCCCTATGCTATTCATCTGGTAAACTTGCAAGATTTGTTTCTCTCACCATGTACATGTATACATCCGAACTAGACTGTGTTGTTTCTCCAATGTCATATAATATATATGGGTATGTGTTTTGTTTATTTATTATTTTGTCATGTTTATGTTTATATTAGAGGTAGAGACCCTTTGAGAGGTGTATGCAACTACTTTTGATGTATGCCGATTAGTGTACATTCAAAGTGACAATAAAGCTATTGTAAGTCTAATTATGGTCATTATGCTTTACCATTGCATTGCTCAGTGACAGAGTTGGAGGTCCTGATTACAGTTGTTAATCGAGGTCTACCTGAACTTCTATAGTTGTCTTTTAGGTTTTTCTTTTTAAGTATGGAAACTCTTTCAATACAATCTACCAGCCCAGTCATTGAAGGAGGGCCAAATGTTTTGCACAAGGATCAGGCAGGATTATATCCAGAGCAGTGGTGGTATGCTCCTGGTTCAGATTGGTTCAACCAAACTGGTAGTAAAAAAAACAATCAGCTGAGAGGAGAAAGCAAAGTGCAGGATGATCCCTCTCACCCACACCTGCACTTTCCTCTTCTTTATCATCTCAGCTGATTGGCGCTGCAGGCCTCAGCTGCAGTGTGGGGAAAGCTGCATGTGTGCATTAAATGCATGTGCATTAGGTTTGCACACACATGCGTACGATCACTGAACCAATAGTGGAACAAGTAGGATTCTACTGCTGATCCAGAGCATCTGTGTTTGGTCTGTGTAAAGACTAGGGGCAGCATATTCTGGAAAAGCTGTTTCGGATTGACAGACAGTGGGGAGAAAGGGCCATGAATGGCAGCAGAGCGTCAAGAGGCCCAGGGGGCAACTGAAAAGTGGTAGGGGAATCAGAGTACTTGGTGTAGAGACATAGGGCAAGGTCTTTGGATGGGTACATGGGCGGTGGTCAGTAGTGGGATTCAAATAATTTAACATCCAGTTTGCCAAGGTTCAGGTTGGCTGTTGTGGGAGGTGTGGCCAATCCCCATCCTCCAGCTCTGCTGCACATGCAGGACAAGCTTCCCCCAACAGCCAACCTGGCTCTTGGTGAACGGGTTGTTAAATTACCCCCCCCCCAATCAAAATGGATCCTGGGTGCTGCGCTGCACTGCAATGGAGAAACGGGCAATGGAGCAGCCAACATGAGGGAAGGAGGAGAGAAAGCGGCCTTCTCCATTACAGCGCAGCACCCAGGATCCACTTTGATAGCGCGGGATGGGTAATTTAACACCCAAACTGGTGTGAACCAGCTGAATCCCACCACTGGTAGTGGTGAAATGTAGCATCCATGAACCCTATTTCCTTTTTAAAATGCCTTTGGATTTGCCTCAGTGGATCCCGAGACCAATCTAAATTGTCTGGTTTCACTTTAACCGCATCATGACCCACTGTAAATCCTATCAACATTTGAAAGCACAGAGTGTTTGCTTCATGGAGCAAAATGCTTTTTTTTTTTTTTTTTTTCATTTCTGGTGTGGTTTTTATGCCGATGGCTAGCCCTCAGCCTGCAAATCTACAGGAAATTATTTATTTGAATTGCAATTTTATTCCTGATTTAATAAGGCAACTAAAATTGCCTAAATTTTTAGGAAAACCTGAAAAGAGGAAAATTTATTTCCAAGTTAAAATAAAGTTGGGATTGTCGAGAGCTGCTTCCCTGGATTTGCCCACAAGTAGATGCGGTTAGGATGTTTGTCAGTATGGAATATTGTATTGAATAGTAGTTCTAGTGCCCAAACAGTCCATTTGCTGCTTGCCAAATACCTCCTGGTACAATGCCAAGAGGAAAATTTTTGTTATCCTGCCTTTATTATAACTCAAGGGAGCAAACACATGTAATATTTCTTCCTCCCCCTCCTAGTTTCTCCACAACAAATCAGTTTGAAGATCCAGCTTGAAGGCCCATCTTGCTGCACATACATCTTTCATCATCAAGCCCTTTTGCTTGATTTGTACTTTTTTAAAAAAATAAATTTTATTAATTTTTTTACTAATTACATTTCTTAGTGCTTAATAAACATTGTGTTGTCTGGGTATTTGTTTAGCAATACAGATTATATTTTTAATTTCTTCCCCTTTTTTCCAACCACTGATAAATTAAGTTCCATGTTTGATAATATTCTGTGTCTTCTTTCTGTTTAATTTTCAATGTGTCTATCCGTTTCTGCACAATCTAGTATCTCTTAATTATCTCTTTGTCTTGCGGTGTTTCTTCACTTTTCCAATATTGTGTGAAGATAATCCTTGCTGCTGTTAAGACATGTAACATTAAAAACATACTTTTCTTATCCCATTTTTCTGATATCATCCCCAATAAAAACAGACCAGGTTTAAAATCTACA
Organism: Laticauda colubrina; assembly: GCA_015471245.1. NCBI lineage: Eukaryota > Metazoa > Chordata > Lepidosauria > Squamata > Elapidae > Laticauda > Laticauda colubrina. The sequence continues at coordinate 16,673,278 of BLBF01000032.1, forward strand.
TGTTTCCCTGTTATCTTTTCTTGCCATCTGTGTATCATCCCCAATAAAAACAGGCCAGGTTTAAAATCTACATGTTTCCCTGTTATCTTTTCTAGCCATCTGTGTTTTTTTGCCCAATTCTTTTTTTTTTTTTTAAGACAAGTCCGCCACATATGATAAAATGCGCCCATTTTTAAAATTACATTTCCAACATTTGCTAGACATATTTTTAAACATTTTAGCTAATCTAGCAGGTGGGTAAATGCCACTTATAAAACATTGTATATGATTTTTTTTTTTTTTTAAAAAGAAGTTGGTACTGTTAATCTGTAGTTCCCTTTTCATACATTTGGCCATTTCTCTAGATCTATGTTGTAGCCAAAGTTTTCCCCCCATTGTACCATTGTGTCTTCTATTTGTTCATCCATTTTGAAATTTAGTAAGAAGTTATATACCTTCTTAATTAGGATTTAATCAGAGTTCATCGGTGTCTTAATTTGACTTGTACTTCTTGATCAGGAAGAAGTACTTTCCTCTGAAGTTTCTTTAAAGTGGCCTCTTTGTATTCCATTTCCAAACCTGGGCCGAGAGCGGACGTCTCTCGGTCCCTTACTGCCCTCTGCGGGTCAGCTTTCTCCCGCAGCCTGAAATCTTCGGCCTTTTCCTTTTGCAAACGGATTGCCACAGTGCCCACCTGCGCTTTGCACCGACGAAGCAACGAAAGGGAGTTTATCCAACTTTCTGCAAGCGCCCGTCGTTCTCTCAGGGCACCAGAAGACCCCCCCCCCCCCCTCCCCCCCCCCCCCCCCCCCCCCCCCCTTTGGCCTAGGTCACGTTTGCACTCCCTGGAAATTGAGGAGGTCGGTTTTTAGGCATTTATTTATTTGTCCAATTTATATGGCCGCCCCTCTCAACACGAAGTGACTCCAGGAACCGTAATATAAAACCCACCAGTTAAGAACGTTCTGTAAAACTTTTTTTTTTTTTTGTTCTTCCCCAAAAATAAAACAACAAAGTAAAACAAGACCGCGGAGGGTTGAAAATAACACACTGAAAAGAATGTAATAACGAGGTCAAGAGCAAGTCCCCGGGTTTGCTGGGGGGGGGGGGGGGGAGGGAAAAAAGTATGG
>BLBF01000032.1:16674486-16694180 GCA_015471245.1 Laticauda colubrina
GTTCCGGGGGGGGGGGGGGGGGGGGGGGGGGTGTCCCAGCAGAAAAACGGACGTCCCGCTGGATGGAAATGTTTCCCTCTCCGCCGGTCCTCTCGGGACAGGTAAAGGTAATCGGCCATTAAACGGTTTAAACGCCCGTTTTGCACCAGCAGTTACAATGCATTTAAGCTTTGCCCTTCGCCATCCGCGTTGCACACGCACGCTTGGAGGAGTGGAAATGAAACACCCCGGCGGCTTCTCCCTCTCTTTCCTCTTTCTGCCACCCGTCTATAAATCGGCCCGCGCCGCCATTCCTGGGTGGAAAAGAAAAAAAAAAAGAAAAAAGAAAAAGAAAAAGAGGGATTAATTCCACACAGACGAAGCGGTCGTTCCAGGGCGCAGAAGCGGGAAAAGGCAAATCGAGGCAGCAACGGCAGGGGACATCTTCGCTGAGGATGAAAGCGGTGAGGTAAAGCTCCGGAGTTTTATTATATTTGTCAAATTGTAATCGAGACAGATGCGCGCCATTCTCCAAACCGGGCGTTGAGTTTGTGGGCTGCAACGTTTCGCAGGCGCCCAGGTTCGCCTTCTCGTTCACTCGGAAGGGGCTTGCGGGCGACAAAGTGCCGCGTTGAACTCCTCAAAAGAGGAGAGTTGACATCAGCCCGTTGTGGGGCAGGCGGCCCCCTTCGCCGGCTTGGCTTGGCTGGCTGGCTCCCTCCTTCGTTCTCCGTCTCCTCCCCTCCTGATGGAGAAGGTTGAAGCGATTCTGATAGGAGAGTGGACGGCTCCTGGCTGGAAAAGGAGGGAGCGAGCGAGCGGGAGGAGGAGGGGGAGGACGGCGACTCCCGGGCGACTGCAGTTGGCGGTGGGATATTGCCCGCTCGCTCCGGGTTTTCGCCTCAGAGGGGAACGTCAAAGGTGGCTACTGGGAGCACGCGGTCGCCGCCGGGACTTTCTTGCTATTTCTTCGCTTCTTCTTCTTCTTCTTCTTTTTTTTTTTTGTGTGTCCTTCTCCTCCTCCTCCTCCTCCTCCTCCTCCTCAGCTCCGGTTTGAGAGGCTTTGGTTTCAAAAGATGTGCGGGTGAACAGTTGTGCGCCGTCGCCCGGGAGACATCACAAAGGGTGAGTTGCATGCCATCCAACTCTTGTCTGCGAGGCGGGTGGGAAGCTCTCTCTTTTCCTCGCCTTCTCTCTCTTTCTCCCCCCCCCCAAAAAAAAAAGAAAAAAGAAAAAAAAGAAAGTGGAGGAGGAAGTTGTAAAGTTTAGGAACTTGAGTTTGGTGGGGGGGGGAGGAGGAGGAGGAGGAAGAGGAAGAAGGGAGGCGTAGTCTGTCTCTGGGTAAGGGATGGAAGCGCAAAGCATTTTTGTCGGAAGCGCGATTTGGGCGAAAAAGGTGGCTGCCGGTTTTTTTTTTTTTCTTTCTTTGCTGGATGTTGTTGCGTCGCCTTTTCTCGGATCGTTGGGAACGAACAAAGGCATCGGAGGAGAAAGGATGGACGGATGGATCGGGGTTTTGTTTTTGGTTTTCCTTTTTCCCCCCCCCCCCCCCCCGAATGATGATTCCTGGGATGCGTTGCGATCCGGGGTTGCAATGCATCTGAGCAACGGGGCCCCGCGGCAAATTCCCCTTCGGGTTTAGGGGAAGAAAAAACAAAACAAAACCCCAAAAGCTTTAGCAATGGTCATCTTGCAGCCGTTGTAAGACTCCCCGATCCGCCGGCAGCTTGGTTAGCGCTGCCTAATTCCATTTAAATCGCAGGATTCTCTCTCCGTCCGTGAATTCGGGAAGGGCGGGGAGGGGGGGGGGGCTGCAAGCAGTAAGAAAGCTTGAGGGGATGCTGAGCAGAAAATGCCTTAGGGGGAGAAAAGTCGGCTCTGAAGCAGAAGATTTTTGTTTTGTTTTTTTGTTTTGTTTTGCTTTGGGTTTTTTTTTTTTATTTGTTGGGTTTTGTTGTGTTGTGTTCTGAAGGTAATTTGCCTTTGTGGTAGGGCTGGCCCCATTAACTTTCTGCTCACGTCCTGATGAAGATCAAAAGCAGAGGGAAGCAGAGAAGCTTGCATGGTTCTCTGGTTTCATGCATTGTTGGAAATAAGAGGAAGGGGAATTGAAGAAGGGAGTGGGGGGAATAAGAAAATACCACAAATGGAGTCTGATACATTTAAGTCCTGCACCACCTTCCTCTCCCACTCCACACATGCATAAACGTGCTCCTTCAATGGTCCACAAGTGCCTTTTTATTTCCTAATAAACATTCTCCTTCAATGGTCCAGGTGCCTTTTTATTTCCCTGACTCCTCACCTAAGAAATCTGTTGGTCTTCATTCCTGAACAGTTCCACTTCTGACTTGGTATGTCAACACACCATGCCTGGTGGTGGGCAGTTAAGAGCTTTCCAGTCTGGCAGGAAAAAAAATAAATAAATTGCTTTTTCCCAAGACTTGGTTGATTGGAGTGATGGGAGAGAAAGTGGGAAGTTTGAGGCAACGCAATCCTGCTTTTTAAATTAACATTTCATTGCTTTTGTGTCCTTCAGTCCCAGCCCTTGATTTTATTTTACTTTTTTTTTCTGACCAGGAGTGTTGAAACTGAATCTCTGTTCCAAATTAACCTCCTTTTTCTGTTTCTGATTGGAAGGTAAAAATCCCTCCTCCCACCCATCCAAACTATCCTCCTGTTCTCTTGTCATAGAGGGGGGCAGGAAAGACAACTCTGAAGTTTGAGCCAGAGGCTAGCTAACCTGGCTGAGCCCTTCCTCATCTCTTTTGAAAGAATCCAACCTTGGCTGTTGAATGGGGACAGAGATCTTGGAAAGAAAAGCTCTTGATAGCTATGAGGGGGTGGACTTGATGAGGCTTCCTTCATCCTCACTGTTCCTGGAAGAGTTAACTTGCTCCTTATGTCAGATCAATAAGGCAACCAAGGAAAAGTATTGCAGTTACACACTGGAAGCGTGGGGTGGGAAGTGAATTCTACTAATGCTCAAACAAATTACTCAGAGTTTTAAAATAGATGCAACATCTTTTTGAATCATTTGTTTTTCTTACTGACTCCTCTGATGATAACTTTTCCTTCCCCTTTCAGATTGTTTTATGATTAATAGTCTCTGGAGAATAAACTAGTCCAGGGAGAGCTGTGTGTTCAGTCTTGCAGTGTGTGATGTTGTAACAGAGAACAGCAGAGCCCCAGTAAGAGTATCCCAGGTATCTTAGGCTGTGGTTAACCTTACATTCCTGCAAGGGTGCTTTGGCTCTGTCTTGAGGAATTCTAAAATAAGATTTTGAATAAGAGGTAGGAAACAGATTGGAAGATGATGTCTATTGCTGTAGACATTCTGTGTTAAGAGTTGCTTTAAGGAATGTGCTTTTTAAAGGGGCAGCTCTTAGCTCCAAACATAAAATACCTTTAGTGGCAATGCTACTCTGCCTCAAGGTATTTACGTGGAATATAAAGACTGTCGCTTCTGACAAGATTGTAAGCTTGAGTTTTTTCAATTTAAGTTTTTAGCCAGTAGTCATATGTTTTCTTGTATATCACCATCGCATTTATAGATGTGTACATTTTATGAAGCAAGAGGTCGACTAGTTTATAGCTTGATTTAAAAGCTTTTTTCTTAATGTTTTGTTTCGTCTTTTGTGTTGCTTTGTTTTAAAAAGTTGCATACCTCTTGATCCCTATTGCAAAGGTTGTGTGAGTTATAAAGTTTATTTTTTGATGGTGTCATAGTCACTGCAAACATTATCTTGGGAGTGCTGGCATCTTTTAACAGGAGTGTATGTGCATCTTTGTGTTTGTACTTCAGTTACAACTTTAGACAATATCTGAAAATATTTTTTCCCCTCAATCTTGTTTTTGATTTTGAAGGAAGACAGTTTTGCTTTTTTGGAATACAGTGTATTTCCTGAGAACTCTCTCTCCTTACTGGAAGTATTATTTTTCTGGCTGGGGAATTCTGGGAGTTGACATCCAGACTTCTTAGAGTTGCTGACACTGGAATTTGGATTTTATGGACGTTGAAACAAGTTTGCAAACATTCTACTAGGAGATGAGGATTCTTTGTGTCTTAGGGCAACTTTGGCCATGGGATGGTCTTTCGGGAAGGTTTCTGTAGTTTTCAGGGCATTTAATAAATCTACTTTTGCTCAGTCTTTGCAATTAACAATAAATGAGTGCTACAGACTCATAATCTGGTGAAAGTGCTTTGACACATTACTAGTGCTAAAGGGATTGTTCATCATAGGTTTGTGTATGGTATTTACTGTTTTCTTTAAATGTGAGTATGGGTGGAAAACTTGTTACCTCAGGCACATTGGTTCATACCATCAATTGCTGAGAATAAAATTCAGTGTTATCTGGTTGGCCTCAGGTTTCTTGTGTCTGATGTAACTGTTCAAACCTGGAGAAAATGCATTTGTTTGAGTAGTGGCAATAATGAACTTAATTAATATGATTGTGGAAGAAATAGTGGAATTGAACAGTAATCCTGGGCAAGACAATGAAGCGAGACAAGCTTAGAATTGAAAGCACCACTTTCAAGTAAATGCCATTAACGTCCATGGGACTTCATTCCAGGTATACAAGCATTAATTACTTGGTGTTGCAATTGATGCTTGTATACATTATTGCATTTAGCCAATCCCCCCTTGCTTCAGTGGAGAAGATTAGCTCAATGCAATAATGAAACTCTTGCACAATGTTCTAATTTATAGTGCAATCTTTGGTTGCAATGGGCAGAGAGATGGGACTTCATCCGGAACTACAATGACAAAGGATAAAAATCTTTCATATCTAGGTTTAACTGTGACTCTAGATTCTCAGAATTGTGGTTTATCATCCCTTTCTACAGTTTTGGCATGGCTTCACATTTTGTTCAATACACTTCTGGGGATTTACACAACTAAGGAAAAGTTTGAATGTAAGCCTCAGCTGTTGGCTTCGCTTGACATAAGGGGGCAGTATCAAACAGTGCCTTAGCAATCTGTACATGTCGATATGTGCATTTTTTTTAAAGTCTTGAAAGATGTGTAATTCTTATCCTCAGTTTATGATTTTGAGACAATGTAATTTGTGGAAATGCTTTCTTTTAAAATAATACTGTTTGCCTGATGCAAAGTTGCTTGGAAAAGAAAAACATTACATTTTTTAAAAAAGAAAAAAAAACAGCTAATTACAGAGTGGAATTTTTCCCCTGCTAAATGATTTTGTAGCAAGTTTTAAATTCTGTTGTGGATGCATTCTTGCTGAAAGCTAATATCATTTGGTTTGTAGCCTGATTAAAAATTACTCCTTTATTGTCTAACATAGTAAGGTAAGGAAGATATAGTTCAGACTCTTGTTTCATTCATCCTGACTTAGGATGGACTGAACTACAAACCAGTCAAGCCAGAGGACTTTCCAGTTAAAGCACTTTCTACTTTTATGCCTACTCACCTAGGAGTAAATACCACTGGACTTTCCACACAAGAAAGAGAGAGAAGGCTGATGTTAAAAATTGCTATGTTTGAATGTTTGGATTATATTTAGCATATCCAAAACAAAATCCTTAATTTGGTCTGTAATACCTTTCAAGTAATTCTCACCTTTTAAATTTGGAAAGTGAAATGACCATTTTTGCTCTTTAGAGCTTTTTTCCTCAACTCATTTCAGTCTATTGAGATGTGAGTAATTAGGCACAGAGATTTTGTGTGCCCCATCTGAAATGTATTACAATTCCCCTTTTGCCAATAAATTAAAATAATAAGGAGGAGAACATCTTTTAAATTTTGCAAGCAACACATTTTATAGGGCACAAGTTAGAAAAAACAGAAGGGTAGATAGAATAAATGTATCAGCAGAATGTTTTGGAATACAAAGCTAAACTTTTGTAAAAAAAAATATTTTTTCAGGCAAGGGCCCAATAATTTCAGGTGGCTTTATAATTTGTGCCAAAAGATTCTTCACCTCCCCTCCCAAATGGGGCTTCAGTGTTTTAAATAATGTACCTTTAACTCTTATATATTGACAATAATAAGAGAAGCTTTACATAGATGTTTTATTTATTTATTTCCTCTACTATTTGAGGAACAAACTTTTATGGATACAAACTTGTACTTGGTACTTGAATTTCTTTAATCAGATTAAAGACACATAATAAATTGAAATAACCAAAATGTAAATTTATGTGTTGATTTTCCTCCCCCCCCCCCAATGTCTTAGACCAGGGTTGTCAAACTTGCGGCCTGTGGGCTGGATGCGTCACATGCTGGCCACATCCACGCCCAGTTTAGCAAAGGGAAAAAAGTTACAACACGTCACGTGGCACCACTGTGATGATGCAAGTTTGACACCCCTGTCCTAGACCATTAATTGACTTGTCTCAGTGAATTTGAGGGCCATATCTTAATGGTGAGTTTAAAAAAGCAATAGTTTTTCTTTTCTTTTTTTTTCCCATTTGGCTAAGGTCAAGTTGTAATATCTTTTAGAACAACTTTACTGCAGTTATATTACAAGTAATCCTTGCTTACCCATTGCTCATTCAACAACCATTCAAAGTTATGACAGTGCTGGTAAAGAAGATTTACAACTGGCTCTATCATGGCTGTTGCAATGCTCCAGAGTCGTATGATTGTAATTGGGACACTTGGCAACCATTTCACAAATATAATGGTCACATCTTCCTCTGGTCATGTGGGTACTTTCACAGCTGACTTCTGACAAGCAGAGTCAATGGGGAAGCTGGCAAGAAGTTGCAAGTTGTCACCTGGTGTCATGCTAAATGACAATGCATGATTTTCTTAACAAGGCAGACCTAATGTCATAAATTGGGTGCAGTCACATGATGATCGGCTTTGCTTAGTGATGGAGTTGCTGATCCCAATTATAGTCAGTAAGTGAGGACTACTTGTATTTTAAAATGAGTTCAACTTAACTACATAGCCTTAGCATGGCACATATTAAGTAGTGCAAACACTTGTTTCTGTTTGGGTTACGGCTGTACTTATCCAAATTATTTGGGAACATGGCATCTCATAACTATCTGTTTTAGATTTCTCTTTAGTTTGCTAGGCTGACCTTCCCAATCCTTTCCTGCTCTGAATGTTTTGGGGCTGCATCTTCAAAAATTCCCAATAATCATGGTAATATTGTTTGGGGAATACTGGAGATTGCAGTTCTAGCTATACATCTGCAGGTTTTCATGGCTATTGGATTCTGGTTAACTTATGGGGCACTGTGTGATACCTTTAATTCCAGATGTGGTGAGAGTCTAGAACTGAATCCAGCTTAAAAGCAGTACACCATAGAATGAAATCACTTTCAAGTGGAGGCACTTTACCAGAATCTACTCTTAAATAAATGCTAGTTATAGACAGAAAAATGTGACAGCAATACACAATCTTACTTTGTATTTTGTTTCTTAAAAATAGTGTTAATTCCTTGAAGGAGTTTTTCTTCTCAGTTATCAGGTGTGTTCTCATTTATCATATCTGTTAACAATATCTGTGCTTGTAACTGCTGAAACCTACTTCTGAATCCATATAATGAAGTTTCATATATGGCAACAGTTATATAAAAAGTGTGCCACTTCTTTAAGTTTACTTTCATGTGAAAATGGAACGTTTGTTTCTCAAAAAAATGTATTTTTCTGTTTTCTTCAGAATTATTTTTAAGAACTTCACAGAATCTTGCGCTAGAAATTGGCACTATAAAATGTAGTTAGAATTTCTATGAAAAGTAGCTTTGGGGAATTGATAATACAATTTTTATACAGTTGAGAAATTTACATAGAAAAGCTCCATATGTTGTGGCAGTTTCAAGTGAATCTGATTAAAATTTCCAAATGCACCTTTTAAAAACTGGAACGCTACTTTACTAACTGGGGCAAGAAAATGCTTTGAATTAAGTACTGATTTCTTTGTCCTTATGGGAAGCCAAGGAAGAGGACAAAAAGCAGGCCTTTTTGGCACAGGGAATACCTGGAAAAGTCCAAGTCCTGCTTTTGCAAAGCAACAGAACGATCTGTTCTGAGCTTATATGCATTTATTAAGTCATGCATTTTTCACAGTTATGATCCTGTAAGACCCATATATACAGCAAATAGTTCTCACACTGGTTTGTACTCTCATGGCTGCTGATCACACATACCTTTCTCGCCAATTCATGTTCTATTTTGTCATGCTAGCATACTTCCAATATGTTTTTATTTAGTATTCTCTCCAGTATGTTCCTAATGCTTCTCTTGCAGAGATGTGTGATGTTTTTTTCTCTCTTTATGTGGGATCTCGAGATTTGGGTACAAAACTTGTACAACTCTTGCATCTGTTTTCTTTTGGTGTGAAGAAATGATAGCTGTAGCTCATGGTTGTCCAATCTTTTGGCTTGCCTGGGCCTCATTGAGTGAAAAGGAATTGTCTTGGGCCACCCACCAAATATAGTTAATATATACAACCTTCTTTATTTTTTAAATATTTTTTTTATTATCTTGTGGAACCATGCTACCAGCTGTCCAGGGCCACATGCAGTTTGTAGACCATGGGTTGGAAACGCCTGCTCTATTTCATTGTTATTGTAGACTCTCATACACATTTACTGAATATATGAATATGTAACATTTTTCAACTGTATGAATATTGGGGTGTGTACCGCTTCAGGTTTGAAGGCAAAAAGATATTTGTTTCCAGTACTTGTCTGCAACGCTGTAAACCTAATTTATCTTTTGACATGATCTGACCCTGGAAAAAGAAACAGATGCTTTTAGAAAGTTGTTAATAGATTATCTGATCGCCTTTTTGGTCTGAAGTGCTGCAGAGCCCTACCATGGTGGTGTCTGCTGCATAGAAAGAAGCAGCATGAGTGAACTCATTGGCTTCCTGTCTCATCATATATTCTTCGGATCTTATTAAAGCATAATGATATGGTGAGCAATTACCTGGTCATTTAAATCTGTACTTCATTGAATAGCTGGAGTTCCTCCTATAATTAGTCCACAATTGCTGATGTTGGGGGAAAAAGGATATAGAAACCTATGCTATGAGGTCCTACAGGTCATATTTTTGTTTCAAACATTGCTGCTTTCTAATTTTCATTTTCCTGATTTACTGCTTGACTGCCTCTCTGGAGGTATAGCAGTGTGGTACTGCTGTCCTTGCAAATTATTGTATATCAAAATATATGCATGTTGCACTTGGGACCACAGTATCTAGTTAGAATTTCAAATGTCACTTTTGTTGTGGATTTATACCCAATTTATCTAAGCAAAAATTCTACAACTCTGTTTAAATGCAAGCTGCACACACTGTACTGAGTCATTGTAAGTTTTACCTCTAGCTTATGACAAATGGGGACATTATTTCTTCCTCCAAGGTTGATAGTAATATCCCATAAATGTATTCCCGTTTGGTTCCCTTCTGCCTGCTGCCAATTGGTTTTCCTGCAATTGACTGTTGACTTACTGTATTCAAAGGTAATTATCTTATTCGACCTGAGATGCGTTCATTGCTTCATTTGCCTTTTGGACAGCCCTTGTAAGCAGCTAGATGAATTGCAAAATTTTCCAATTTATATGTGGTGCTTGTGGATTGCTGAGATAAGAAAGACTGAATGGTTGGGGCCCTTCAGATGCTGTTAATCTATAGCTCTCAGCATCTTCCCCTATGGGCAATGCTTGGTGGGGAATTATAAATCTCCTTATTCTCCCCTTTTCCTCCTCTTCCTCCTTCTCTTAAAGGTTTAATACCTGGTGGATGGCATGAAGATTTGCCTTTTATTTTTTGATTGCTAATTGTGAAGAAATCTCCTATGATGGTGAAGTAATAGATGATGAATACATTATCATATTGAGTCATACTTGAATATTATTTGCCAATCATTCTCCTTTGCCCCTCATATTGAGTCATATTGAATATTATTTGCCAATCATTCTCCTTTGCCCCTTTTGATTATCCAGGACTTCTCCTGCATCACATAAGAAATGTGCATCTAATTTTTATTGCATAGGTTTTGATACAAAAATGATAAGAGATGGATGAATTATATGAAGCATATACAAGATGGAAGATATAGAGTCATTTCTACCAGTGGAATCAACAAAGGCAGCTGGTAGATACAACAATAAGAAGTATAGAGTTGGAATGACTTGAAACAGATTTAGATTTTAGATTTTTGAATAATGTTCTGTTATGAATATACTCTTATAGCACACAGCAATAATTCTTCAAAATATGTATTGATAGGACCACAAAACAAGTTACAGGTAGTCCTTAACTTTCAACTATTTATTTAGTGACTGTTTGAAGTTACAGTGACCCTGCAAAAAGTGATTTATGACTGGTTTTGGGACTTAGAACCTTTGCAGCATCCCCACAGTCATGGGATCAAAATTTGGGGACTTGGCAACCGGTATGTACTTATCACAGTTGCAATGTCTGGGGAGCCGTGGTGGCGCAGTACTGCAGGGCTAACTCACTCCTGGAGATCCTGAGTGGTTCAAGGTTGACTCAGCCTTCCATCCTTCCGAGGTGGGTAAAATGAGCCAGATTGTTGGGGGCAATACGCTGACTCTGTAAACCACTTAGAGAGGGCTGAAAAGTACTACGAAGCAGTATATAAATCTAAGTGCTACTGCTATTGCTATCATGTGATCATCATTTATAATCTTCCCCGCTGGCTCCCCACATGGAAGGTCAATTGGGAAGCCAAATTCATTTAATGACCACATGATTCACTTAATATCTGCAGTGATTTGCTTAACTATAGTAAAAAAATTCCTAAAATAGAGCAAAACTCACTTAAGAACTGCCTTCCTTAACAATGTTAATCTGGGTTCAATAGTCACCATAAGTTGAGAACTATCTTTATGTAATAACTAAATGTGACAGAACTTTTTTCCTAAAAATGACTCAGGCCTCACCAAGTGCACTTTATGGTATCATCTTGTTTGAACCACATCTTTACCAAGTTCTTGCCAATTTGGGATAAATTCATCTTGGCTGCTAATATCTGGCATGAATCTGCTGTTTTGATACATTTAGAATCCCATTCAATCCTTAGTATGTGATGTTAGAGACATAAAGTCATATCACTTCATATGCAGAAGACTGAAGTTTTCTTAAGAAAACCAGAGAAAGCATGTTTCCTAAGTCCATAATGTTACAAGCAGTATTTTGATAACTATATCTGTGATGTACTTTACTTTCTTATTTATTAGTATATTATTTCATATATTAGCTTTCTTGAATTTTTAGGAAAAAAATGGAATGTTAAACTTCTGTATTTTTAAATCTTTTGCAATTTATTCTAGTAAAACTGTAACAGCCTATTGCTAGTCACAAGTGAATTTACAGAGATCCCTTGTTAGCTCAGAAACATTACTTAGATAAATGACTTTCTTTCCATCAATTATGGCATTTGGCCACAGTTAGAGAAAGGTTCCTGCCCACCGAACCATTCGAAAGCATGCAGATGCAAATAGATTAATAGGTGCTACTTTGGTGGGAAGGTAACAGTGTTCTATGCACCTTTCTATGCACATGGTCACAGAAATTATCTTCGGACATCACTGGCTCCTTTGTCTAAGAAATGGAGATGAGCACTGTGCCCGAGAGTCAGACATGACTGATCAGAGAAATTTTTACCTTTGCCTAGAGAAAGATGAGGTGACTTTAAGTCTTTTGATTTTAAGGTAAAGATGCTGTTGAGTCAAGCTGGACTTCTGTGGCTACATGAAAGCATTTTTCCCCCTTGCTAACAGTACAGAAGTTTTTTTGCCTTTGTCTTCTTCCAAGATGTCTTTTTGGCTGACCTTGAATCCAAGTTCTGACTAGACTTGACTCTGCATACCTTCTGAGCAGAGACAAGGTCACTCAAGTGCTGCTACCTGCTGAGAACCCCTCCCCAAACTAAGACTTTATCATCTTCTTTTTAGGGATGGCAAAATAGCCTATGATGTACAGTATGGCTTTTCTTTGGAAGATTTGTATATGCTTTTACATGCAAGAAGGTGCAGGGAGGCCTATCATATTTCATTTTTTCTGTTCTGTTTAAAATGAACTATAAGAACATAAGAGACTCACAGCTAGCATGATTACTCATGGGCCAATCTGAGCACAAAGCAGTTCACTGTTGTGCCTGTGCAGATACACTTTTGCTTGATGTTTAATTTTCTTTGTTCAAGGATTAATTTTTTTTATAAGTGGTAAGGGGATAATTGAAAATATAATCATTTGCCTGTGACTGTATTAGACTTCTCCCATACATTATTCTTTCCTCATACTGTCAAATATAAAACTTCTCCCCATGTACTTATAGCATTGATGGGGTAATGCTGTGTCGTGTGTGTGTGTGTGTGTGTGTGTATGTGTGTATGTGTGTGTGTGTACAGGAACGCACTCCTAGGTACGTATGTGCACTTGAGTCTGTTGGCAAGCTCAAATCTTACCCTTCACTTAAGCCCATGTCACACTGAACCAATGGATGCAAAGAGGATGTAAAACGGACAAAAAACCTTGCCATCCATTCGAAAACGGGATGTACTTACTGCCTCCGTTTGGCTTCCTCTCTATCTGTCCAGCATCCGTTTATTGACGTTTCATCCGCTCCTAAAGTTTTGGGCTGCCTAAAACTTTTGCGCGGAAAATGTATCCAGTTTGTCTGTTCTGCATCCGCTACGCATCCATTACGCATCCGTTATATCCGCTAGGCGTCCGCTGCGCATCCGCGCAACTCGCATCCGCCCGGACGCAGGGAGGAAGCGGAATGGACACAGAACAGATGCAGAACGGATGCAGCATGGAAACAAAGCGTTTAAAGCGGAAAAAACATTCGCAGAGGGGACCTATCTCGGATATTAAGGATGTCTACAGGATGCATAGAGGATGCATAGAGGATGCCTAGAGGATGCAAAGGGACACCTATACTGCCTATAAAAAAGGGGAGCAACTCACCTGCATCTCACTTTCAGACCAGCAGCCCACCTGTGCAGACCTCTGCAGTCTTCATCTGACTCTTCCTCTTCCACAGCATCCAGTCATGTCCACCGTGGATCATACCATAGTCCTTTTGGCAGCCACCATCCTTCTGCAACAGTACGAAGCCATCTACAGGCTCTGTGAACTCTACTACAGGAAGAAAAAGAGGCGGCCAAGAAGCGTCTGGGTCCGAAAATGGATCGGGAGAAGAGCAGAGTACGGACTGTACAACAAGCTCATGGTGGAGCTCAGGAACAAAGACACTCGGGCGTTCCAGAACTTCATGAGGATGCCTCCAGCCATGTTTGATGAAGTTGTGCAGCGTGCAGCGCCTGACACCCAGGTTGAGCAAGACAAACACCAACTTCCCATCCAGCCTGGAACCTGGGCTCAAGGTGGCACTCACTCTGCACCAACTGGCTTCAGGGACCACCTACAAAAGCATGCAGTACGGCTGGAGGGTGCCACACAACACCATCAGCATTGTGGTCAGAGAAGTGGTGCAGGCCATCATCGAAGAATACAAGGAGGAGCTTGTCCAGTGCCCCTCCACTGAAGAAGGATGGAAGAAAGTTGCAGAGCAGTGGTATCAGAGGTGGAACTTCCCACACACCGTTGGAGCCATAGATGGCAAGCACGAGGCCTGCAAAGCTCCAGCCAAGTCGGGGTCCACTTATTTCAACTCCAAGGGCTTCTTCAGCATCGTCCTCTTCGCCATGGTTGATGCTGTCTACAAATTCATGTACATCGATGGTTCAGGCTATGGCTCATCTTCAGATGCCCAGGTATACAACGCCAGTCACCTCAAGGAGGGGCTGGAAGGCAACCTCATCGTGGGCTTCCCAGATCCAGACCCCCTGCCCAACGACACGCAAGATGTGCCCTACTTCATCGTGGGGCCCTTCTCCCTCAGAACCTACCTCATGTGCCCTTCTCCTTCAGAACCTACCTCATGAAGCTCTACACCTCCAGACTCCTCACACGTGAAGAGAGGATCTTCAACTACAGGCTGTCCAGGGCAAGACGGGTGGTGGAGAACGCCTTTGGCATCCTGGCCAACAGGTTCTAGGTACTTCTCACCACCATGCAGCATCGCCCAGAGACCATGAGGTGGATTGTGGAAGCTTGCTGCATCCTGCACAATCTCATGCGCACCCGCTACCCAGTCTTGCAGAACAGGCTCGTGGACCGTCAACAAGGCAATGGGGACATGGAGCCTGGGGAATGGAGGCAATGGCAAAACCTGATCGACACTCAGGATGTGCATGGCCAGAACAGAGCCTCACGGGAAGGGAAGAAACAGCGCAACCTCCTGAAACACTGGTGCAACTCCCCAGCTGGAGCGGTGGAGTGGCAAGGCAGGATGGTAGATGCTTAATGGATGCTTCCTTCAGCCTGTCTCATCACACGGATGAGATTGGGCCATGTATGTTGGGTGGGCCGACAATGAACAGGGCGTTTAATAAAGAGTTGTGTTTGTGTTCAAATGTGTGGATCAATGCTTACATTGTTACTGATAAAAAAGGGCCCTAGGTGTGGCACCTGGGAGGATAGACCATACAGTCCCATTACGCTTGCACTGGAGGTTTATCTATCCCACAGCTATTAGCCATCCCAAAGATATCCCTGCTCATTCCACAGGTATCCCTGCCCACCCCACTGCTATCTTAACCCATCCCACAAGCATGCAAAGGCTTAAGCCAATTCTAAAAGTTTCCACCAAGACTTTTGTTTTAAAAAACAAATGAAGCAAGTGTGTGAATCAAAGATAAACTTTATCGAACAACAAGCTGTAAAAAAAAATGACCCAAGTCAAGTGTCCAAATAAAGTCCACAGGTAGCCAGCTACCCGGTCTCTGGCACTCTTCTTGGTCACTCAGAGGTGTGCCCGGTCTCAGGGGTGAAGGGTCCAGGTACTGTGGTGGTGGGTGGTGCTGGCGTGCCTGGCCTCGAGAGGACAACAGGGGACGGTGTGTTGAGAAAGCTCTCGGACAGCTGGCTCAGCCCCGTGATGCTGAGAGGTCCTTCCTCCATGCCATGGGGTGTCAGCCCCAGCACTGATGACAGATGTATTGAGGCCGGGCTTGGCTGTGGGGTGGAGGAAGGAGTAGTGTAGTGGGGCTGTCTGCTTTGCAGCTGGGTGAGGACTGGCGTGGGTGGCATCATTGACGTGGGTGGCATCGCTGTCGGCATCATTGGCATGGGTGGCATCGCTGTCGTCGATGGCATCATTGTCGTGGGTGGCATCGGTGGCATCAGTGAAACAGGTGGCAACGGTGTCGCCCGATGACTCTGTGCCTGGACTGTGAAGGGCTGCTGCCTGTGCTGCTGAACCTCCTGGTAGCCGTAGCCTGGTAGGTGAGGGCCTGTGGGAAGCCTTGGAATGAGAGGGACATCACCTGGGGTGGAGGAGCAGACCTGGACTGGGTGGGATCAGGTTCCTCTGGGTCTGGAGGGTTGTGAAGCAGCTTGGTGATCCGGTCCTTCACCAGCTGGTACTGTGGATCTGCCATTTCCTTGAGGGTCTGGTTGACATAGGCGAGGAAGGGTTTGCGGTTGGAGGATGAGGAGTCGGTATGGACCAGCTGAGAAAGGAGATCTATGCTCTGCCCCTCCAGCTGTCCGGCTCTCTGCCTTTCTGCGGAGGCGGAGCTGGGGGGTGGGTGGATGCGGCTACGACTGTGGTGGACTCGATGTCTCCTTTCTCCCACCGCACCAGGGAGTCCTCTATGCACTCCACCACGCTTACCACACCTGTCCGCGGGTTCTCTGCCATGGCACGCTCCACAGAAACCTGCCTGGAGACAGGGACTGACTCTCGGCCGGAAGAGGACTGGCTCTCAGCAGGCTGCCGGAGAGAGAGGGTCGTGAGAGGGGCTGCTGGTGCTCCTCGGTGGCGGACCTCACCCTCCAGGAAGCTGCACCTGGCCATGACGTAGGTCTCTCTGTCTGTCAGCTTCACAGTGGACTGGCCAGATTTCTTCAGGTGCAGCTTCCCATACCAGGTGTGCATGTGCTTCCACCAGCCGAGGAGCACCTCCAAAGTGTAACCCATACTCTCTGCCCTCTCTCTCCAAGCAGCCTGCTTCCGCTTGGTGTCCCTGTACAGCCGGTGTCCCTTCCGCCACAGATAGTCGTTCTCTCTCAGCCACTCCAGCACCTCATCCTCGTGCGCCTCCTCAATATAGTATTGCCTCCTCTTCCGTCCCCACATACGCGTCTTCCTCCCTTTGGCTGGACCAGATGGGCCCTCATCAGAGGGGCTCCCAGGTAGTAGGGGCTGCTCCTCCACACCACCACCAGCAGCAGCAGCACCAGAATCATCATCATCATCATCATCATCATCCTCACCAGCAGGATCATAATCATCATCATCATCAGTAGCAGCAGCAGGATCAGCAGCAGCAGCAGGACCAGCAGGACCAGGATCAGCAACAGTAGAGTAAGCACCAGCAGGGCCAGCAGGGCCAGCAAGTCCAGGAGCACGAGCAGGACGAGCAAGACCAGGAGCACGAGCAGGATGAGCAAGTCCAGGAGCACGAGCAGGTCGAGCAGGACCAGCAGGACCAGGAGCAGCTTCAACAGAGTAAGCCCCAGCAGAAGCCCCAGCACCAGCAGAAGCACCACCGCCAGGAGCAGCTTCAGCAGAAGCCCCAGCAGAAGCAGAGTCAGGGGCAGGGGGTGGGAGGTTGGCCCTGTCCCTCTTGCCAGGGATGGCGGCAGGTTGTTGAGGCTTTCGCTTCCTCCCCATGGTTGTGGGGTTGCTGGCTGGTAGGGAGGCTGGCAGGGAGGCTGGCAGGCACCAAGGCTGGTAGGAAGGCAGGCAGGCAGGCAGGCACCAAGGCTGGCTGGAAGGCAGGCTGGCAGGGCAGGCAAGGAACTCAAAGTGTCCAGCAGCAGGTCTTTCCTCGGAATGCTGGCCACGTGCGAGCTGCTTCTCTTTATATCCGGGGGGCTTACGTAATACTTCCCCCCCACATGCGCAATTAACGCTCGACATCCGTTCCGCTTCCGCTGTGCATCCGCTTTATCCATTCGGCGTCCGTTCTGCATCCGCTGTATCCGTTCCGCGTCCGCTTCGCTGAGGCCCCCCGGAAGCCCTGCGGTTGCGCCATCCGCTTCCATCCGCTGGGCTTCCGTTCCGCATCCGCTTTGCATCCGCCCTGCGTCCTCCCCGCGTCTGTGTTATCCGCTCCGGTTATGCAAATTTTTGCCCCTTTTAAGAGCGGATAACAACAGATGGAACATTTTGCTTGTCCGCTATGTCCTTTTTGCATCCGTTGGCCAGTGTGACATGGGCTTTAGGTACACAGTAAAACAAACAATTCAAGGACTGGAGTGTAGCAATGTGATTTTTCTGCTTGAATCCTTTAGTAAAAGATGAGGATTTAGTAACTACTTGTCAAGCAGAGAGATGCAGTTTAATTTTATTGTATGGTTTCATTTTTCCCAGATGCCAGAACGCCATGCTGAAGTTGCTTTACAAATGGCTTTGTAGTTCTTGCTATCTAAAAAAGGGAGCAGCATGATGCAATTTTTAAGTATTTTGACTTGTAACACATGCAGTATTTTTCTCTTGGAGTCAGATTTACTAGCTTTACATTGTAGTTTGTGTATAGCTTGGCAATGGAAAAATAAAACAGCATTGAAATGTTTATATCTTAGAAATACTGAAGCATCTTCTACTTGGAATCAGCTTTTCACATCTATATATCTTTGAGTTGACTTATGAGCTAGGCTGTGCTGTGTTGCCTTTGAAAATTATGGTTTCATTATGCTAACATCATGCTAATGGCATTTGTTTTTTTGCTTTTTTTTTAAACTTCATAGATACAGTTACTGATTTTTCATTTGGACACAATTTTTCAGTTAATGATGTGTTTGAGAAAACTAGAGCAAACTAAAGTGCTGAATTTTAGCGATAGTGTACTGCTTTTAATTTTTGGTCAAGAAAAAAAATTATTAGTAAGGCTCTTGTACTAGTGAGGCTTGAAACAACAGTGAATAAAGCAACACTTGGCTATGGCCTTGCTCATGGTCACTCATGTCTTAGTCATCTCCTGTCTAGATTATTGCAATGTTCCTTACCTGAGCTGCCCTTAAAGACCAATTGGAAACTTCAGCTGACCCAGAAAACAGCAGGATGCACAGTAATAGGTTTTCTCCTAAAACAATCTGATGTGCAAGCTGCACTGGCTTCCAGTTTCATTCTGCATGTAATTCAAAGTGCTGATAATCTCCTTTAAAGCTCCACATCCATCCATCCATCCATTCATGTCATAGGGCCAGGTTATCTGCAAGACTGCCCTTCCCAAAGGATATCTATCACCGGTTCAGATAATGTGGGCATGTTCCTAGTCTATTTCCCTAAATATAATCATCTGACTGGAGCTAGGAAGCATGTCTTTTCCCTGGCAGCTTCTGCCCTATGGAACACTCTGCCCCAAGGTATTTGGCACATCTCCACCCTTCTACCCTTCTGTATTCCACTTCGAAGATCTGGTGCCCCCAAGCACTGAGAGATGACTAATCAAACATTACAATGGATTGATGCCAGGTTTTTGTTGTGTTTAATGTTTTAATATATTAATCAATTGAGTTTTACCATTTTAAAATGATTTTATATGCCTTTTAATTTTTGATCGGGAGCTGCCCAATGTTGGTTTGAAAGAGGGGCAGCTATATAAACATTACAAACATACGTTTTAAAAAATTGTAATATTGGTTCTTTGATGCAAATTCATATCCCATGCTGAAAACCCAATATGCTTCTCTGTGCTTATAAAATGGAGAGTGTTACTTTTCTCAGGTGGGAATTCCTGTTCCATTTAGCAATAGCAATAGCACTTAGTGCTTTACAGCCCTATCTAAGCAGTTTTTACAGAGTCAGCATACTGCCCCCAACAATCTGGGCCCTTATTTTACTCACCTCTCAAGGATGGAAGGCTGAGTCATTTAGAAGTCCCTGATTGGAAAAAAAAAATGCATTGCCTACACCAATGCTCCTATTTGTATTTAAAGCTATTTGAATAGGTAGTTAGAATCTAATGATAATGATTATGCTTCTGTTTATCACTCTACTCAATCAGTAAGTATACATTGATCCTGTATTCCTGAAGGGATTGTTTTTGGAGGAGAGGTGTAGGTGTTAAATTTTAAAGACTTTGAAAGGATTTTTCTGTTGAAATCCAAAGAACAGAGGAACTATCATGTTGTGGAATAGACTGAGTCAGAAATGATTGACTTGACAAAGATAGTTTTCTCCATGTTTTTGTGTGGAACAGGAATTAAATTGGATTTGTTCTTTTGAAATAGTGCCACATTGAAAGAATTTATACTGCTTGATAGAATGAATTCAGATATTCTGCTAGGTAAGAGCTCACATGCCATAAACAATGATACATTGATCTGAACCTTAAATAACTAGTTTCCCTAGATCACACTTGCCTTTTAAAGTTTTTCATTGTTGAAATGGAAGACCTATTGTTGAATAAAAACGACTGACAAGCTTGTAACTCTCAGGATTTTGTTAGCCTGCTATCTTCCTGTCTTTGACAGCAGTGCATAGATCCTAAAGCCCCTGTCACACAGCACCAACGGATGGAAAGAGGATGTAAAACGGAGAGAAACACTTGCCATCCGTTGGTTAACGCGGTGCATCCGTTCTGTACTCACTGCATCCGTTTTTCATCCTCTCTATCCGTCCAGCATCTGTCTACTGACATTTCATCCGCTCAAAAAGTTTTGAGCTGCACAAAACTTTTTTTTTTTTTT
>BLBF01000032.1:16699180-16715818 GCA_015471245.1 Laticauda colubrina
TTATGCTTAATTACATCCAGTTTCAATTTAATATCTTTTTTCTGTGGCATTTTCTGCAGTTCTTTTTCAAGTCTTTTATATTCATCTTCCAGGATCTTGGAGTTTGTCTTTTCCTAATATTCTTTTTTCTTGTATAATCTATTATCAAACCTCTAGCATATGCCTTCATTGTATCCCAAACATTCTGTATTGAAATATCTTCTTTTTTGTTTTCTTTAAAGAAAAAAACCAATTCCTTCTCCATCCATTGTATAAAGTCTTTCTCCTTTGAAATAGTATTGTTTAATGTCCATCTCGATCTTTTTTTTTGTCCCTTCCATTTAATTGTCATTGGACTATGGTCTGCCCAAGTACTCATTTCAATACTTGTTTCTTGAATAATGGATATTAATTCTGTTGAGATCCAAATCATATCTAATCTGGACCATGATAAATCTCTATTAGAGTAAAAAGTATATTGTTTAGCTTTAACGTTTCTTTCCCTCCAAATATCTTTTAAAGTTAATTCATCTGTCATTTTAAAAAAAGATTTAGGGAGAACCTTTCTATTTTGTTTTGTTGTTGTTGTTATATAGTCCAATTTATTGTCCACAATTCCATTAAAGTCTCCCATCATAATTATGTTAACATAGTCCAATCTAATTATTTCCATATGTAGTTTTTTATAAAACTCTTCTTGTTTATCATTCGGGGCATAAATTGCAATCAAGAGTATTTTTTTATTGTTGTCCATTATTTCCACCATTAATACTCTTCCATCTTCATCCGTGTAAATCAGTTTTGCTGGGATATCCTCTTTAATGTAGAGAACCACTCCCCTTTTCTTACATTGAATCAAAGAAGTAAATATTTTCCCTAATTTTGGCTGTACTAACAATTGCTCATGTTGTTTTTTAATATGAACTTCTTGTAAACAAATTATATCAAATTTTAATTTCTCTAATTTATGAAAAGTTTTTCTTCTTTTAACAGCTGAGTTAAGTCCATTTATATTCATTGTAATCAGTTTTTTTTCTTCCATGATTATGCTTTATATTTAGGTCTAACAGCTATCGTAGTTCTCACTTCACGTTGCTCTTTACTGTCTACCTGTCCACCTACAACTCCTTTCTCTTTTTCAATCTCCAGTTGTTCCTCCTGAAGCTCAATTAATGAGACCTCTTTCTCTGCCTCCTCTTTTCTTCTTCCAAAAAATTCTGCGTAGAAAAGTTCTGCTTTTTCAATCGAATCAATTCTATGTCTCTGTTCTTGCCACGTAAAGATTAGTCCTTCTGGTATCAGCCATCTATAGTTCACTTCATTTTCTAATAGTATTTTGGTCAGAAATCGGTATTCTCTTCTCATCTCTCTCACTCTTCTAGGTATTTGTTTTAAAACCACAATCTCTTTACCTTTATATTTCAATGTTTTCTCTCTTACCACTTGCAATATCTGTGTTTTGATGGATTTTTTGGTAAATCTGATATGAACTTCCTTTGGTAGTTTATTTCTCATCGCATATCTTGTATAAACTCGATATATCTCATCTACTCCATCCATCATCTTTTCCTCTGTAATTTCCAGCAGGTCTGCCAGCATTTCTATCATTATCGCAGCCAAATTTTCTCCTTTTTCCTCTTCTATATTTTGGAATCTAAGATAAAATTCTGACCTTTCCATCTCCCACCTCAACATACCATTTTTTTCTTGTTCTACCACTGTTAATCTAGTGTCAATATTTCCAATCTTCTCCTCTCTTTGTTTTCCTTCTTCCTCAATTTTTTGGAATCTCTCCTTATACTTCCCCATCATTTGTTTAATATTTTCATCAGATTTCTCTATTCTTTGATCCATAGCATCTATTTTTATCTTAATATCTTGAATTCCTTGCATAATCGTCTGTAAATTTACTTTTTCTTGTTCTTTATCTTGCTTCAACATTGTCTGAATTAAATGTTGTCCTTCAGATGGTGGGGAAGCAGAGGTAGAAACAGAAATGCCAAATGATTTTGGTTTCCTGCTCATTTTTATGCTTCCAAAGCTTCAGGTTCTCTTTGACTTTCAATCCAGCTAATATAGTAACCAAATATAGTATATAGTAACCATATAGTAAATATATAGTAACCAAATATAATATAAAAAATCCAATAGTAAAAAGCCCAAAACCAAAGAAAAAAAAGGGGAAAAGGAAAAAGAAAGATCTTCAGGTTCTTCTAGACCCAAGTCCAATTGAAGTAATCCACCATAAAAAAAAAATAGAATAATAATAATAATAATAATAATAATAATAATAATAATAATAATAAAAACAAAAACAAGGTGGTAGATGGAAGAGGCAAAGAAGCATGAAAAAAAAGAAAGAGCTCTAAGGCTTTCCCTTTAAAATAAAAAGCAAAAATACTAGAGTTAAAATTAACAAAAAGTCTGGCGAGTAGGAATTTCAGAGGTATATATATATATATATATGCACTGCACACTGCACTTTATTTCCTTATCCAAGGCTCTTATTATGACTGTCTTCTCCAGCAGCTTCAAAGCCAAGCCTCAAGTGTTGAAATATTGATAAGAGTCCAAGAAAGCACCTGTAATAATATTTTACTGCGTTCTCCCTCTATCTTATCACATTAAAATGTCCTTGAAAAGGAGTGCTTTTCTCCCCAGTTCAAATAAAATTTTTTCAAGCCTCTAGTTGGCAGTGTTGCAACATCTCTTACTACTCTTTCCCCCCCCAGCCAGAAAAAAAAATATTTATAAAAAACTCAATCAAGAAGAAAAAAAAGATAATCAAAGGGAGCCTCTATCCTAAAAAGAAAATTAAAAAAAAATAAAAATAAAAATCAAGAGAAGCATAAAAATATATATAAGAGAAAATTCAATCCGGTTACCTACAAAATCATATTAAAGTCCTCAGAAAAAAAAAATAAGGAAAGAATCCAAGTCTCAATTTGACATCACTTAAACACCGCTCAGCCAAGTTTCAAACAAAAATAAAGTCACAGATTTCTTCTTTGTTCAGGATGTCCTTTCAAGTCTCAATCAATATACTATACCAACCGATACACGCTCATTTAAATCACTTTCTTTCCGGAGCTGTCCCGACTTCAGCAGCTTTGGAGGCTGCCTTTCTGCTGCCAGCAAAAGGGCTTCTCCCGGATCAAACCAGAGATTTTGCGATATCTCTGGGATCCTGGGACTGTGCCCTTCACAATCCCCGTCTCTACGGGACGGTTTAGGTCCGTTGGGACCGACCAGGGGCGAAAATATCAGCTGCGATCTCAGAGCCCCGAGATCGCAGCTGTAACACCGAGACGAAGCTCCGCCTTCTCCAGAAACACTTGCCATCCGTTGGTTAACGCGGTGCATCCGTTCTGTACTCACTGCATCCGTTTTTCATCCTCTCTATCCGTCCAGCATCTGTCTACTGACATTTCATCCGCTCAAAAAGTTTTGAGCTGCACAAAACTTTTTGAGCAGAAAATGTATCCAACGCGCCCGTTCAACATCCGCTACACATATGGGGAACATCCGCTATACACCCGTCGTCATCCGTTACGCATCCGCTATATCCGCTAGGCATCCGCTGTGCATCCGCGCAACTTGCATCTGCTCCAGCAGAAAACGGACACAGGGAGGAAGCGAAACGGACGCGGAAAGGACACGCAGCATTAGTAGCACGGACATAGAAAGGATGAAAGCGGATGCAGCTCGCATACAAAGCATTAAAACGGAAAAAACGTTCGTATAGGGAACATATCTCGGATATTTAGGATGTCTGGAGGATGCCTAGAGGATGCAAAAGGACACCGAGCGGAAAACCTATATTTCCTATAAAAAGGGGGAGGAAATCACCTGGATTTAACTTTCAGTCCAGCAGCCCTGCGGTGTAGACCTCTTCAGCCTTCATCTGGCTCTTGCTCTTCCACAGCATCCAGTCATCCCCACCATGGATCGTCACACACTCGTTTTGGTAGCTGCCATCGTTCTACAACAGTGTGAAGCCCTCTACAGGCTCTTTCACCTGTTCTACGTGAAGAAAAGGAGGCGGCGAAGAAGTGTCTGGGTCCGAAGATGGATCGCCAAAAGAGCAGAGTACGGACTGTATAACAAGTTGATGGTGGAGCTGAGGAACAAAGACACTCATGCATTCCAGAACTTCATGAGGATACCGCCAGCCATGTTTGATGAAGTTGTGGAGCGGCTGAAACCCAGGTTGACCAAGGCAAGCATCAACTTCTGGCCCAGTCTGGACCCTGGGCTGAAGGTGGCACTGACTCTGCGCCACCTGGCCTCTGGGACCATGAACAGGAGCATGCAGTACGGCTGGAGGGTGCCACACAACACCATCAGCATTGTGGTCAGAGAAGTGGTGCAGGCCATCATTGAAGAATACCTGGAGGAGCTCCTCCAGTGCTCCTCCACTGAAGAAGGCTGGAAGAAAGTTGCAGAGCAGTGGTATCAGAAGTGGAACTTCCCCCACACCGTTGGAGCCATAGATGGCAAACACGTGGCCTGAAAAGCTCCAGCCAACTCAGGGTCCACTTATCACAACTACAAGGGCTTCTTCAGCATCATCCTCTTTGCCATGGTCGATGCTGACTACAAGTTCATGTACATCGATGCTTCAGTCAAAGAGGCATCTTCAGATGCCCAGGTATTCAACGCCAGGGACCTCGAGGGGCTGGAACGCAACCTCATCATGGGCTTCCCAGATCCAGACCCCCTGCCCAACAACACACAAGATGTACCCTACTTCATCGTGGGGGATGACGCCTTTTCCCTCAGAACCTACCTCATGAAGCCCTACACTTCCAGATGCCTCACCCGGGAAGAGAGGATCTTCAACTACAGGCTGTCCAGGACAAGGCGGGTGGTGGAGAATGCCTTTGGCATCCTGGCCAACAGGTTCCAGGTACTTCTCGCCACTATGCAGCATCACCCACAGACCGTGAGAAACATCGTGGAAGCTTGCTGCATCCTGCACAATCTCATGCGCACCCGCTACCCAGTGTTGCAGAACAGGCTCGTGGACCTCCAACAAGGCAATGGGGACATGGAGCCTGGTGAATGGAGGCAAGGGCGAAACCTGACAGACACTGTGGATGTGCAAGGCCCCAACAGAGCTTCACGTGAAGGGAAGAAGCAGCGCAAACTCCTGAAAAACTGGTGCAACTCCCCAGCTGGAGCAGTGGAGTGGCAAGACAGGATGGTAGATGCTTAATGGATGCTTCCTTCAGCCTGTCTCATCACACTGATGAGATTGTGCCATGTATGTTGAGTGGCCCTACAATGAACAGGGCATTCAATAAAGAGTAGTGTTTATGTTGAAATGTGTTGATGAATGATTAAATTGTTATTGATAATAAAGGGCCATAGGTGTGGCACCTGGGAGGGTGGACCATACAGTCCCACTATGCTTGCACTGGAAGTTTATCTGTCCCACAGCTATTATCCATCCAACAGGTATCCCTGCCCATTCCACTGCTATCTTAACCCATCCCACAGCTATTACCCATACCACAGGTATCCCTGGCCATCCCACTGCTATCCTTACCCATCCCACAAGCATGCAAAGGCTTAAACCATTTCTAAAAGTTTCCACCAAGACTTTATTGACAAAAAGAACTGAACCAAGTGTGTGAAGCAAAGATAAACTTTATTAATAACAAACTGTAAAAGCAAAATGACCCAAGAAAAGTGTCCCAAACAAAGATAAAGTCAACAGGTAGCAACCCAGTCTCTGGCACTCTTCTCAATCACTCTGAGGCATGCCCTTAGTCTCAGGGGTGAAGGGTCCAGGTGCTGTGGAAGTGGCTGCTGCTGGAGTGCTGGTCTGAGGCACCATTGGGGTGCCTGGCCCCGAGAGGACAACAGGGGATGGTGTGTGGAGGAAGCTCTCAGAGAGCTGGCTCAGTCCTGTGATGTTGAGAGCCCCTTCCTCCATGACATGGGGTGTCAGTCCCAAGACCGATGACAGATGTTCTGAGGCCCGGCTTGGCTGTGGGGTGGAGGAAGGAGGAGTGTAGTGGGGCTGTCTGGTCTGCAGCTGAGTGAGGTGAGGCGTGGGTGGCATCTGTGGCGTGGGTGGCATCTGTGGTGTGGGTGGCATCGGTGGTGTGGGTGGCACCGGTGGCGTGGGTGGCATCGGTGGCATCAGTGGCATACGATGTACCTGTGCCCGGACTGGGAAGGGCTGCCTGTGCTGCTGGAACTTCTGGAAGCCATAGCCTTGGTAGGTGAGGGCCTGTGGAAAGCCTTGGAAAGGCTGTGACATCACCTGGGGTGGAGTTGGAGCAGACCTGGACTGGGTCTCAGCAGGTTCAGCTGGGCCTGGAGGGTTGTGCAGAAGACCAGTGATCCTCTCCTTTATCACTTGGTACTGTGATTCGGACAGGTCCATGAGGGTCTGGTTGACGTAGGTGAGGAAGGGCTTTCTGATAGAGGATGGTATGTCGGTGTGTACCAGCTGAGACAGGAGATCTATGCTGCTTTTGATGGTGTCCCTGATCTCCAGCAGGACAGTGTGGCTCTTCCCCTCCGGTCTGGCTCTCTGCCTGCTTTCTGTGGAGGTGGAGCTGGGGGTAGATGTGGGTTGGTCTCTGGTGGAAGTGCCCTCTCCTTGCTCTCACTGCGTCAGGGGGTCCTCCACACGCTCCGCCATGGGGAGTGCAGCTGTCGGAGGATCTCCGTCGTGGGACGCTCCACAGATACCTGCCTGGACACAGGAGCAGAAGAGGACTGGCTCTCTGTGGGCTGCCTGAGAGAGAGGGTAGCCAGAGGGGCTGCTCCTCGGTGGCAGATCTCACCCTCCAAGAAGGTGCACTTGGCCATCATGTAGGTCTCCCGGTCGGTGAGCTTCTTGAGGTGCAGCTTCCCGTACCAGGTGTTCATGTGCTTCCACCACCCGAGGAGGACATCCAAAGTGTAGCTCAGGCTCTCCGTCTTCTGTCTCCAAGCCGCCTGCTTCCTCTTGGTGTCTCGATAGAGCCTGTGTCCCTTCCACCAAAGATACTCGTTCTCCCTCAGTCATTCGAGCACCTCATCCTCCTGTTCCTCTTCGATGGAGTATTGCCTCCTCTCCCGTTCTCGCGTATGCCTCTTCCTCCCTCTGGCAGGGCCATCTGGGCCCTCATCAGAGGGGCTTCGAGGTTCTAGGGGCTCCACCACCACCACCTGCAGCAGCAACAACAACAGTAGCACCAAAAGCAGCACCAGAAGCACCAGGAGCACCAGCAGGACCAGCAGCACCAGGAGCACCAGTAGGACCAGCAGCAGCAGAGTAAGCACCAGCAGGACCAGGAGCACCAGCAGGACCAGCAGCAGCACCAGCATAGTAAGCCCCAGCAGAAGCCCCAGCACCAGGAGCAGCACCAGCAGAGTAAGCACCAGCAGAAGCACCAGCACCAGGAGTAGCGCCAGCAGAGTACGCCCCAGCAGAAGCCCCAGCACCAGGAGCAGCACCAGCAGAAGCCCCAGCACCAGCAGAGTCAGCCCGAGCAGCAGAAGCCCCAGCAGAAGCAGAGTCAGGGCCAGGGGGTGGGATGGTGGCCCTGTCCTTGCCAGGATTGGCAGAAGATGGCACAGGCTTCCTCTTCTTCCCCATGGTTGTTAGCTGGAGATGTGTCTGGCAGCAGGTCTCTCCTCTGAATGGTGACCTGCTTGCGAGCTGCATCCTTTTATATCCAGGGCTGACGCAATGCATCCTCTCTGCATGCGTAGTGAACGCTTTGCATCCGCTAGGCATCCGTTAGGCTTCCGTGATGCATCCGCTGTATCCGCTCTGCATCCTCTCCTTCCGCTGCGCATCTGCTTTGCTGTGCTCCCCCGGAAGCCCTGCGGATGTGACATCCGCTTCCACCCACTTCCATCCGCTAGGCTTCCGTGGAGCATCTGCTTTACATCCTCGCTACATCCTCTCCCCGTCCGTTCCTTTCTGTTGTTGTCCGCTCTGTTCATGTAAATTTGGGGTACTTTTGAGAGCAGATAACAATGGATGGAAAATTTTCTCGCCCGCTGTGTCCTTTTTACATACTTTTTGCATCCGTCGGCCTATGTGACAGGCCCTTTAATGTGTTACCATCTTCAATCTGGGAAAGAGGAATGAATAAGAAAAGAAAATCTAAAACTTCTCCTTTTATGGGTGATGCTGTAAAAGGGCTTGTGGGATTTGAAGTATGACTGGACATCAATCCTGTAACCTCTCTCCTGCCTACTCCGAGATTGTCAGATGAGGTTGCTGTATCCTGTGAATAATCAAGAAATATTTCCAATCAAATAGTCTTTTTCTCTGGAGGAATCCCCACAGCAGTCGCCCAGCAGATGAAAAAGATCCTAAAGTGAAATGCATTGTTTATTCATAAACTTGCCATATGTCATTTAATCTCTGCCAGGTTTATGCTGCTTGCATCAGGCACAAGAAGATTTGTGCATTAAAAAGCAGATAAATTATAACCTACATTGCAGGTCCCACATAGTCATGTTTGATTTCAAAAAAATGGGACTTCTCAAGAGAAAGTGGAAAGGCAAGATCCCTTCAGAAAGCTTGGTATTATTTAAAACCATGACAACAAGAGGTTCAGACACAGTGTATCACCAAAATTAGGAATATGGCCACAAAGTCCAAGAAGAGAGTGTGCATGGTTGATTAATATATGTAGTCCTCGAGTTATAAAAACAATTGAGCCCAAAATTTATTTTGCTAAGTGCAGCATTTGTTAAGTGAGTTTGTTTCAGTTGCCAAGCATCCAAATGTAAATCTCATAACTATGGGGATGCTGCAATGGTCATAAGTGTGAAAAATGATCATAAGTCACTTTTTTCAGTGCTGTTTGTTCTGTATATAAATAGTAGAATCCAAATAACCCATTCTGATTGGTCACAAAAACTAATGGGGATAGGTTCAAAAAGAACCAATCCCCAAAGCCGCACAAAGGTGGCAAAATCAAATGAATGTCATTGGCTACAAGCCGGCAGACAGAAAAGTATAAAAGGGCTGTCGCGGCTTGAGCCAAGGTTACGTTTTGCAACTGTACTATAAATAAAGACTTGTTGTTGGAACCCGGTCTACCTCGCATTTTTCCGGACGGAACACTGGCGACGAAGGTGGGATCATCCTAAACACGAGACGGAGCACGCGGTGACAGACAAGCCAGACAAAGAGAAATGGCTGGAAACAATGCGCCGCCCGCACCCTTCCACCCCAATGAAGAAAATTAGGAATCTTACGTAGACCATTTCCAGATGTACCTAGAGAGCAATGAGATGGAGGAAATCTCAGACCAACGAAAAAGAGCCGTCTTCTTGACACACTGTGGGCCCGCGATTTTTAAAATGGCCAAGGCTTTGGCAAAGCCCCGAGATGTCAAACAACTGACGTGGACCGAGCTCCAAAGAACATTAAAGGCCCACTATGCACCAGTGGTGTCAAACTTGATAAAGCGGCACGAGTTTTATCGGAGAGACCAGAAAGAAGGCGAAACCATCGCTGATTTTGTAGCCACACTACGCCAAATAGGGGGAGCATGCAAGTTTCTTAACTTAGATGAAGCGATGCGGGATCGAGTGATATTGGGGTTAAGAGACTCAACCATGCAGAGCAAGCTACTGAACAAACCCAACATATCAGTAGCCGAAGCTATTGCAGAAGCCTCGGCTGCTAAAGCCGCCAAAAAATCGGCAGATAAGATGAAACAAATGAATGCAAGTAACGATGAAAAAAGCCCGGGCAGAGGAAAAAAACAACCTCCCACAACCACTCATTACGAAGAACTCGAAGAGACATCAGAATCCGGGGAGGAAGACGACGAAATCCACCGCCTATACGCTAACAAGAAAGGGCGCAAAAATAGAAATCAGCGGGAATGTGCTGGCTGCGGGGGAAACCATCCCCGAGCCGATTGCAGATTCCTCGATGCCATTTGCAGAGCATGCAAGAAAAGGGGGCATATCGAGAAAGTCTGCAGAAACAAAAAGAATTACAGCCCAAAGAGACGAAATGACTCCCCAGCAAAGCCTGAGCCAAGACTCTCCGAGAGAAAGTGGCAGCGAAACAGGCAAGCCACTAACCGGGAGAAAGCATACCAAACTTTCACTATCGGAAGCGCTCAGACGGAAAGCAGGAAGAAAGTAAAAATAGTTGTAAAGATCGAAGACAGCCCCTGCGAGATGGAAGTTGATTCTGGATCGTTCCTATC
Organism: Laticauda colubrina; assembly: GCA_015471245.1. Lineage (NCBI taxonomy): Eukaryota > Metazoa > Chordata > Lepidosauria > Squamata > Elapidae > Laticauda > Laticauda colubrina. Next base: position 16,709,350 of record BLBF01000032.1, read on the forward strand.
CATGATGTCGTGGGACACCCTCAAAAAACTAATTCCTGACATCAGAATTAAGGAACTCCAGAAACAAAAACTAACCCTCAAAGATTATCAAGGAAACCGAATTCCTGTAATCGGCCTGGGACATTTTCAAATTGCTTACAGGCAACATGTCGCAGTACTACCACTAACAATAGTCGACTGAGATCAACCAAGCCTCCTGGGTATCAAATGGTTCGCACCATTGGGCATCGGGATGACCGGAGTAGACCGGGTGGCCGCAACTGACTGGGAAGAAGACCTGATCCGAGAATTCCAGGACGTCTTCGACGGCTCCCTGGGCAGGTATCGGGGAACCCCCATTTCGTTTAGTTTAGACCCACAGATAACCCCTAAAAGACTAAAGGCCAGACAGGTCCCTTTTGCTTTAAAAGAAAAAATAGAGGAACAACTAAATAAATTGATCGATCAAGGGGTTTTAGAACCGGTCGACCACGCTAAATGGGAAACACCAATTGTGACACCAATTAAGCCAGACGGGTCGGTTCGAATCTGTGGCGACTACAAGGCTACCCTGAACCACGCGTTGCAACAGAGCACGTACCCGGTGCCAGTTGTGCAACACCTACTGCACTCTCTTGGGGGAGAAAAGGTTTTCGCCAAACTAGACCTGGCATAGGCATACCAACAGCTCCCAGTAGATCCCTTAACGGCGGAAGCACAAACAATAGTGACTCACAAAGGGGCATTCAAATGTAACAGACTCCAATTTGGAGTAAGCGTAGCCCCAGGCGTTTTCCAGAGCCTCATGGAACGCCTGCTAAATGGCATAAGAGGGGTCGTGCCATACTTTGACAACGTCCTAATTTCAGCCAAGGATGCAACACAACTAAAGAAAAGACTTAAAGAGGTCCTAAATAAATTCAGAGAATCTGGCCTTAAAGTAAAGAAAGAAAAGTGCTGCCTAATGACTGATCGCGTCGAGTTCTTAGGATATTTAATTGATGGAGAGGGCATACACCCCACCGAAAAAAAGTAAGAGCTATAAAAGACGCACCAGAACCAAAGAATAATACTGAGCTGCAGGCATTTTTGGGACTGATAAACTTTTATAATGTGTTCCTACCCCAAAAAGCCACTATAGTGGAACCATTGCATCGATTACTGGACAAGAAAACAATTTGGACATGGGGGCTTAGAGAAAAAAAAGCTTTCCAAGGAATAAAAGACTTATTAACATCAAACACCGTTCTTATCCAGTTTAGCAACACACTGCCATTGACGCTGACCTGCGACGCCTCGCCATTCGGAGTCGGTGCTATCCTGAGCCACCAATTGCCTAATGGGAGAGAGGCACCCATCGCATACTATTCTAAGACCCTGTCCAAAGCCGAGCGTAATTACAGCCAGTTGGACAGAGAAGCTCTAGCAATTGTCGCCGGAGTGAAACGCTTCCACGAGTACCTATATAGAAGAACTTTTCAAATCATAACAGATCACAAACCGCTACTAGGAATTTTGGCAGGAAACAAACCTACACCGAATATTCTGTCCCCACGAATGACTAGATGGTCAGAGTTCCTGGCAGCCTATTCCTATACCCTGACACATCGCCCAGGGAAACAAATTTCCCATGCAGATGCTTTGAGCAGAGCACCATTGCCATCAACAGAGGAAGACCCGGCACCAACGATGACAGCATTGCAAATAGAGACTTGCCCCGATCTACCCATATCTGCAAATGATGTCACCAGAGCCACCGCAAAAGACCCATTGACTGGCCGTGTACTTAACTGGGTAGGTAAAGGCTGGCCGGAAAACCAAAAAACTGAGAACTTTAAACCTTTCCGGACCAGACAAACTGAACTCTCAATCCAAAAAGGTTGTTTATTGTGGGGTGATCGGGTAATTATTCCTAACAAATTACAAACCAAAGTACTGGGTATGGTTCACGAAGGTCACCCAGGGATAGTTAAAATGAAAAGCCTTGCTAGAAGCTACGTTTGGTAGCCGGGTATAGATAGAGACATCGAATACTGGGTAAACTTGTGCAATAAATGCCAAAGAATCAGGCCATCCCCGCCAAAAGCACCCATAAGAGACTGGGAAACCCCAAGAGGCCCCTGGTCACGAATCCACATTGATTTTGTGGGTCCTACCAAGGGGCATACGTTTCTGATTGTCGTGGATGCATACTCTCATTGGCTGGAGGTAAAAATTATGCCATCTACGACAACAGAAGCCATTATAAAACAACTTGACAAACTCTTTGCAACCCATGGCCTACCGGACGTCCTAGTGTCCGACAACGGGCCACAATTAACCAGTCTCCAATTCGAGCAATACCTAGCCTCCCTAGGTATAAGACATGCCCTAACCGCGCCGGCCCACCTGGCTGCAAATGGTAGGGCAGAGAGAATGGTCAGGTTTACCAAGGAGGGTTTAGAAAAAATAGACACTGGGGATATCCAAAATAAAATAAATCGATTACTCACCCTCCAACATATCACACCCAGTACTACAACCAACAAAACCCCAGCAGAATTACTGATGGGAAGGAAACTAAGGTCGCATCTAGATAGATTGCACCCAAATTTCACACCAGAAAACCCCCCTGACTCCTCCATCCGATGCAGGACTTTTGCAATAGGCGACTTAGTTTATGCTAAAAATTTTACTGGGGACCCATTATGGCTACCCGGACAAATTACACAAATAAGAGGCCCCAAATCCTACCGACTAACGGTAGACGACGGCAGGGAATGGAAGCGGCACATAGACCAGCTTTGCTCCTGAAACATAGAACGAAATGCAAACACACAACCACACATAGAAAAACACGACGAAATTCAAACCAAAGAGGGGGGGGGGAAACGCGAGAAATCAATAAAGAACCGTTTAAATTAAACTCCGAAAACAATAACAATCAAAAAGAGCAAATAAAAGACTCACTGTTTGAAGAAAGTTGCAAGAAGAGTCCATCCGAAGGGACCAGCCAGGCCAGGTCGACCTGCCCGGAGGAAACGGGAGGGAGCGGCAAAACCGCCGGCCTAAGAAACTCAGGCGGCAGTAAAATGGCTGACTCACCCTTCCAGACGGTTCCATGGAGAAGGACGGAAGACACAGCAACCCCATCCGAACCGGTCGAAGTCTCCAACAGTAATGAACCGCGCAAGTCCAGTCGAGTCAAGAGAAGCCCCACCTACCTGCGCGACTACGTCACCACGTAGGACTGAACTAAGAGGGGAGGGGTGTTCTGTATATAAATAGTAGAATCCAAATAACCCATTCTGATTGGTCACTAAAAACTAATGGGGATAGGTTCAAAAAGAACCAATCCCCAAAGCCGCACAAAGGCGGCAAAATCAAATGAATGTCATTGGCTACAAGCTGGCAGACAGAAAAGTATAAAAGGGCTGTCGCGGCTTGAGCCAAGGTTCCATTTTGCAACTGTACTATAAATAAAGACTTGTTGTTGGAACCCGGTCTACCTCGCGTTTTTCCGGACGGAACACTGTTATAACTTCAAATGATCATTAAGTGAATTGTTGCAAGTTGAGGACTACCTGTACTGTGGAAGGAGTTAAGATCAAACAAGAACCATTTACAAAATGGAAGATGACCTAACCTAGCATAATGGGCTGGAAGAATAACCTTGAGCAACGGGAGGGAGCCCCATAATCTAGGCTCAGATTGTGATGAAAGATAAAATCAGATAAAACAAATTTGAGTCCAAAACACAAATGTAATTTTAAGAAAATGTCTCAGACCTGACCCTTCCTGGTATTCATAAAGGTAAGGCAGAGAGAAGGGGGAGGCTCAGACTTGCAAGTTTCTACTCGTGTAACCCTATAATAAAAACAGTATTTATAATGTTTTGCTAATCTGGTCTACCTCAAAGGACTGACATCTAATGAAGAATATAAATGACTGGAAAAAGAAATTCAAAGAGACAGAGAGGGAAGCAAATAATAATAATAATAAATCTGAGCAGTATATAGCCAAATCTGCGAAGATAGATAATTAATTATTTGTCAAATATAGTAGAACAGGAAGCTACTCAGGGAGGCTGTGGCTTATTTGGGTGGAGTCAAAAGTGTGCTACGAGGAGAAAAGGAAATTACAGAGGAGCTGAATGCATTCTTTGTTTCCATCTTCAAAAGAGAAAGATTGAGAGATCTGTGCGCTTGAGCTCCTATTTTCAGGAAGGGAATCAAATGAATTGTGCCATTTGGTGAGGAGAAGAAATGCTAGGCCAGGAGTCTTCAAACTTGACAGCTTTAAGACTTGTGGACTTCAACTCCCAGAATTCCTCCTACAGTCATGTTAGCTCGGGAATTCTGCGAGTTTAAGTCCACAAGTCTTAAACTTGCCAAGTTTGAAGACCCTTGTGCTAGGCCTTACTGACAAATAGAACCTAAAAAAAATCACCCAAGCCTCAGTGGCATCCACTCAAGGGTTATTAAGGAGCTTAAAACTGCCCAACGGATGCAAAAAGGACACAACGGACGAGCAAAATGTTCCATTCGTTGTTATCCGCTCTCAAAAGGGACAAAAATTTGCATAAGCAGAGCGGATAACACGCAAAGGAACGGACGTGGGGAGGACGCAGAGCGGATGTATAGAGGATGCAGAGCGGATGTATAGAGGATGCGTAGAGGATGTGTAGAGTATGCGTAGAGGATGCAGAGCGGATGCAGAGCGGATGCGTAGAGGATGCAGAGCGGATGTAGAGCGGATGCGTAGAGGATGCAGAGCGGATGCGTAGAGGATGCAGAGCGGATGCAGAGCAGATGCAGAGCGGATGAGCTGCATCCGCTTTCATCCTTTCTCCATCCGTGCTACTAACGCTGCGCATCCGTTCTGCTTCCTCCCTGCGTCCGTTTACTGCTGGAACAGATTTGAGTTGTGCGGATGCACAGCGGATGCCTAGCAGATATAGCAGATGCGTAATGGATGCAGAACGGATGTCCCCCGTATGCCTAGAGGATGCGGAACTGATGCATTGGATACATTTTCCACTCAAAAGTTTTGGGCAGCTCAAAACTTTCTGAGCGGATGAAACGTCAATAAACGGATGCTGGACGGATAGAGAGGAAGCAAAATGGAGGCAGTGAGTACATCGCGTTAACCAACGGATGGCAAGCTTTTTTGTCCGTTTTACATCCTCTTTGCATCCGTTGGTGCAGTGTGACATGGGCTTAAAGCGGAGTTTGTGGACCTTTTAACTAAAACATGCAACCTCTCTCTGCTATTGATCTCTGGAGTTGAGGAGTGGAAGGTAGCCAATGTAACTCCAATTTTTAAGAAGGTCTCAGAGGGAGATCCAAGAAATTATAGGCCTGTCAGGTTAATATCTGTTCCAAGGAAGATAATAGAATCTGCTACGAAAGATAACATTACCAGATTTGGAGACACTGGCCTTGCTCAAGAATACCTAACATGGCTACATTGAGGGAAGACCCTGTCTAATTAATTTACCAGAACTTTTTTTTTTTGAGTGTGTTAAATAAACTTGTGGCAACTTCATTTACTTAGATTTTTAAAAAGTATTTGATTAGGGGAGAAGGCGGAGCTTTGTCTCGGTGCTACAGCTGAGATCTCGGGGTTCTGAGATCTCAGCTGATATTTTCACCCCTGGTCGGTCTTAACGGACCTAAACCGTCCCGTAGAGACGGGGATTGTGAAGGGCACAGTCCCAGGATCCCAGAGATATCGCAAATCTCTGGTTTGATCCGGGAGAAGCCCTTTTGCTGGCGGTGGAAAGGCAGCCTCCAAAGCTGCTGAAGTCGGGACAGCTCCGAAAAGAAAGTGGCTGGAGCGAGGGTGTGTCGGCTGGGTGAGAAACTTCCTTTGTATTGCAAATTGGCTGAGACCTGAAAGGATATCCTGAACAAAGAAGAAACCTGTGGCTTTATTCTTGTCTGACTGGAATCTGGTTGAGCGGCGTTTTTTAAGTGATGTCAAATTGAGGCTTGGATTCTTTCCTTATTATTTTTTTTTCTCTTTTCTGAGGACTTTAATGTGACTTTGTAGGTAACCAGATTGAATTTTTTCTTATATATATTTTTATGCTTCTTTTGATTTTTTAATTTTCTTTAGGATAGAGGCCCCCTTTGTTTCTTCTGAGTTTTGTATACATTACTCTTTTTTCTGGCTGAGGGGGGAAAAAGTATTAAGAGACCTTGCAACACTGCCAACTAGAGGCTTGAAAGTACTTTATTTGAATTGGGGAGAAATGTATAAATACTCCTTCTCAAGGACATTTTAATGTGATAAGATGGAGGGAGAGCACAGAAAAATATTATTACAGGTGTTTTCCTGGACTCTTATCAATATCTCAACACTTGAGGCTTGGCTTTGAAGCTGCTGGAGAAGAGAGTCATAATAAGAGCCTTGGATAAATAAATAAAGTGCAGTGTGCAGTGCATATATATATATATATATGTTTTGTTCGGAAAACACACGAGGTAGACCGGGTTCCAACAACAAA
>BLBF01000032.1:16715828-16731948 GCA_015471245.1 Laticauda colubrina
ATACCATGGAGAGGAAGGACCCCGAGTCCACTTCCATCTTGCAGTGTTTTCCTTCGATTTTCACGATGACTTTAATTTTTTTTCCACTTTCCGTCTGAGCGCTCTGTATAATGACAGTTTGGTGTGTATTGGCTCGCTTCTCTTGTTGCCACTTTCTCTCGGCTTGTTTAGGCTCGGCTCGTGTTGGGGAATTTCTGCGTCTCGTCGGGCTGTAGTATTTTTTGTTCTTGCAGACCTTCTCGATGTGCCCTCGTTTTTTGCAATGCCGGCAGATGGCATTGAGAAATCTGCATTCGGCTCGGGGATGGTTTCCTCCGCAGCCAGCGCATTCCCGCCAATTTCTCCTTTCGCGCTCTTTTTTGTTCGTGAGCAAACGGTGGACCTCGTCGTCCTCTTCGCTCGATTCAATTGTTTCGCCCGACTCTTCGTAGTGGGTTGTGGTGGCAGGGTGCTTTCTGTCTTTGGTTGGTGTTTCTTCGCTGTGTGTGTTCATCTTTTTAATGGCTACGGCAGATTTTTTCGCGGCTTCAGCGGCTGTGGCTTCCGCGATGGCTTCGGTAACGGTGATGTTGGGCTTGTTGAGCAATTTACTCTGTGCGGTCGAGTCTCTCAGGCCCAGCACCACGCGATCCCTCATTGCCTCGTCTATGTTCAAAAATTCACACTCACCCCCTATTTGTCTGAGGGCAGCGATGAAATCGGCGACGGTCTCTCCCTCTCTCTGGTCTCTGCGGTAAAATTCGTGTCGCTTTATTAAGTTAGACACCATCGGAGCGTAGTGTGCTTTGAGGAGTCTTTGCAATTCTGTCCACGTTAGTTGTTTAACGTCCCGGGGCTTCGCAAGGGCCTTTGCCATCTTAAAAACTGTTGGCCCGCAGTGCGTCAGGAACACAGCTCTCTTGCGTTGCTCTGAAATGCCTTCCATTTCATTGCTCTCCAAATACATTTGGAAGCGATCAGCATAGGAATCCCAATCCTCTTCGTTGGGATTGAAGGGTGCGGGCGGTGCGTTGTTTCCAGACATCTTGGTTGTAATCTGGACTTCTTATCACCACGTGCAGGTTTTTCCGTTCAGGACGATCCCACCCTCGTCGCCAGTGTTTTGTTCGGAAAACACACGAGGTAGACCGGGTTCCAACAACAAATACTTTATTCTTCAACTAGTTAGTAAATAGGAACACTTGGCTGAAGCTGAGGCCAGCCTTTTATACAGGCTGGCTTGCCTGCTTGCAGCCAATGGCAGTTGTTTAGATTTGCCGCCTTTTAGCAGCTCTTTGGATTGGTTCCTAGTGAACCAATCCAATGTTCATTTTATTGACCAATCAGGTTTGTAGATTTGGAGTCACCCACTTTACATATAGAACAATATATATTTGTGAAACCTCTACTCGCCAGCCTTTTTGTATATTTCAATTTTAGTAATATTTTTATTTTTGCTTTTTATTTTATCCCTTTTCTTTTTTGGCTTTTTGGGCCTTTTTATTATTGGATTTTTCCATTTTGGATCATAATTGATTACTCTATCAGATGGATTGAAGGTCAAAAAGAATTTGAAGTTTTTTGAAGCATTAAAATGAAAAAAAAAGTGAGAAAAAGAAGAAAGTGTTAAATGAAATAGATTGTGTGTATTTGGATTGCTTGGTGACTTTGGGACTTTTGGAAATTCTTATTTGAATGATTAAAATCATTTGGGTCGTTTAAATTTTTTCTTTTTTTTACAATGGCATTACTTATGGATGAACTGAAAATGGAATTTATAAAATATAATCAAGAGAAACAAGTAGGGAAGGATTCTTTTGGCTCTATTTTTCATTTTTTAGAAATGGCAATTTCTACATATGAGAAACTACAAGAACAAGAAGATTGAGATGAAGAAGAAACCATCCTTAATGAACAAGCAACTTTATTTGGGGAAGAAAGGGAAAAGAGGAGAAAGAGAATGGAGAATTTAAGACTTAAAAAAACAACCAAAAAAGGGAAAAACAAGGTGAAAAGTGGACATAATATCAGAAAGCAACAGAAAAGAGGAATACACAAGAGGGTGGAGATTAAGAGAGAAGGGGGTAAAAAGGGTAGAGGGGAGAAACAAGGGAGGAAAGAAGGGAAGAGAAGCTACAAAGGTTTGAAACTAGATGTAAAGAAACAGATTTTATTTAGAGATAATGGGTAAACATATAACTGAAAAAGAGATTCTGCAAAGGTACATAAGATTGTGTTGTTGTATCTGTATTTGAAATAATGTTAGAAAATTGGAATAATATATGATTATAAAATGGGACAAAATATTTAATGTAACTTAGCGAATTTTTTTTTTAAATAAAATAAATGAAATTAAATATGAGAGAATTGAATTAAAGAAAGTAACTAAGCAAAATCTATAAGTGTTCCCATAGAAGTATGATATTTATTTAGAAAGGATTGTGTAAAATGTTTAAGACTTAAATGAATATTAATTTTAATGATATAATTTCAATTGCTATGGATTGTTGTTTTAATTATATTATATATAAAAAAAAAAAAACTTTTTTCTTTCTGTTTTAAAATATTGAGTTTATTTTTAGAATGTACTACGCAGAATCCGAATGAAAATTATGTGTTATGTTAAGCTTTAAAATTAGGGGAAGGATAAGTATGACAAGGCATTATACTCCAATCAGTCATTACAGAAGAAATTTTGTGTTAATGAGAAAAAATAATAGACAGCTGAAACAGGACAGACAAAAGATATAAGTATAATGATTTAAATTGAGATGAAATAAATATAATAGAATTAAGAGAGTGAAAAGAGGGGAGAAGCTATATAGAAAATGTAAAATAAGAAATAAGAAATGGAATTGCTATATAAAAGTAAACATGAACTTGAATTTATGTCTGTACAAAAAGATGTAACTCGGGATCAAACTGCCATCCAAAAAGATATTTTATGTTTTTCTATGTTTTGTGTTTTGTTGGTATATGTTTGTTTGTTAAAAAATTAATAAAAATTTTTTCAAAAAAAATAAAAATAAAAAGTATTTGATTAAGTCCCTCATCAAAGACTTCTCCATAAACTGAATGTTGTACAGTTAAAAAAGCAGAACCTCTTGTGAATAAGCAGCATAAGGAGATAAACAGTTTCTAAACTTGATAAATAAAATAAGTAAACTGGTTAAAAAATAGACAGCAAGAATACATTGGAGGAATGTAACTAATTAGGTCTCCCATGGTTCCATTCTAGGACCAGTACTTTTTAAACATATTCATAAAATATCTGGCACCAGTCATGACTAGTAGAACAGTTAAGTTTAATGATGACACTAAATTGTTCAGAGTGGCAAAAAACAATAAAGGGGTTGTGTTCTTGCAGTATGAGTACATATAAAGTGATCAGTGGTGGTATTTGACTGGTTTGGCCCGGTTCTGGTGAGCTGGTAAGAGCGATGAGCAGTGGAGACTGACCTGGTTCTCTCCCGCTATGCTGTTGGGGCCACCCACCTGCCCGGGCTCCCATACTCAGCTTTATCCTCTGAATTTGAAGCGCAGCTGCTTTGCGTGGCACAGGAGAATGTTGCGCGGCAGCTGCTGAAGCGACTGGGATCGTGCAGGCTTGCAGGAGGTGAGTTAGAATGCCTCTGCGCCTGCTCAAAGTGTGTGTTTGGTGCGCACATGCACGCAGTGTGTGCATGCACGCAAAGCGCGCCCATCAAGCCACACTCACCAAACCAGTGGCAATAATATTTGAATCCCACCACTGAAAGTGATGTACATTGGTCCCCAAAATCCAGACTACATATACCGGCCAATGAAATCAGAGCTAGCAGTAGCCGATGAGAAAAGAAACCTGGAAGTAACGATAAACAGTTCAATGAAGACATTGACATAGTATGAATTCACTGTCAAAAAGGCCAGCAGCGTGTTGGGGATAATAAAAATTATTGAAAAAAGAGTTGCCAATATCATGAAGCCCTTATATAAATTAATGCTGCAACAGCATCTGGAACATTTTGTGCAATTCTGGCCACAAAAGGATATAGTGGAGCTAAAGAAGGTTCAGAGGAGGGCAACTAAAATGATAAAGGGGCTGGAGAAGCTTCTCTTTGAGAGAATATTGTAATATTTGAGACTTTTTAGTTTAGAAAGGGGGTGAATGGGAAGGGATATGATTGAAGTATACAAAGAGAAGCTATTTTTCCCTTTCTCAAATGCAGGTAATCCTCGACTTAAAACCATAATTGAACCCAGAATTTATGTTGCTAAGTGATAAATTTATTGAGTGAATTTTGTCCCACTTTATAACTATTCTTGCCACATTTTTTAAGTGAATCACTGCAGTTGTTATATTAGTAATGTGGTTGTTAAGTGAATCTGTCTTCCCCATTGACTTTGCTTGACAGAAGTTTGCAAAAAGTGATCACGTGACCCCGGGACATCACAACTGTCATAAATATGAACCAATTGTCAAGCATTTGATTGTAAATCATGTGACCATGGGGATGCTACAACGGTCATACGTGTGAAAAATCATCAGAAATCACTTTTTCGATGCTATTGTAACTTCGAACAGTCACTAAATGAACTATTGTAAGTCAAGGACTACCTGTATTAGAACCAGAGGTCCCCCAATAGAATTATAATCTGGAAGAATAAGGACAGATGAAAGGATTTTTTTCCCACAGTGTATAATGCAACTTTGGAATTTGCTACTATGAAATGTGCTTGTTGCCAGCTTAGCTGGCTTCAGAAAAGAGATGGACCAATTCATGGATTTTATGGTGATCTCCACTTAATCTTGATGACAGTATGAAAGCTATCTGCTGCAACACCATTAGGTTTCCTTGTGCAGTTGGTTGGCCACTATGAGAATAGAGAGCAAGACTAGATGGATCAGGGGTCCAATTCAGCAAGGCACTGCATCAGTGGTAGGATTCAAATTTTTTTACTACCAGTTTTGTGGGTGTAGTTTTGTGGGTGGACATGGCAGGGGGAGGATACTGTAAAATCTCTGTTTCCCCCCCACACCCCACTAACCTGCTTTCCAGCTCCGTTCTCCTGTGCAGGGCAACAAAAGAAGACCCAGCCAATCATCTGGGACTTGGGAGGCAGAGAATAGATGGGGGCGGGGCAGTCAGAGGTGATATTTGCCAGTTCTCTGAACTACTCAAAATTTCCACTATTGGTTCTCCAGAACTGATCAGAACCTCCTGAATACCAACTCTGCACTGCATATGATCTTAAGTATCTGCTGCTCTTAACAAATATTAACTGTTTAGGAAGAACAACTGATTTTATCTGACTGCTAAGCTATCATTCTTCCCAATAATAAGAATTTTTGTTAAAAGGTTGGGCATAATTCTGGGTTTTATTTTATGGTACAGTATATGAAATTTCAAATTGTTGTTGAAAAAAATTATTTTATCTAATGTGGGGCGGGGGGAGGTATGACCTGTTTTGAAAAAAATAATTTTATGAAATAATTTTAAATCTTTCTATATCAGAAGTTCATATTGTGAAGTTCTTCTCTGTCTGAAATTATCAGCACATTAGTCAAGTGTACCAATGAGACTATATGCCTATATTTAATCATCAAAAGCTTTGGAAGCAGCCATCAAACCCTCAACCTATTACCAAATTGTAATTTTTAATGTGATAAATGGAAGAAATTACCTGAGGACTAAGCCCATAACATAACATTCATATTTGTATTTCATTAAGTTAATTGAATTTAATGTTTATACTGGCTCTATTTACATTTTGCAGTGTAAACTGAGGCCTGCAATTCAAAGGCAGAGTATTCCCCCCTCCCCAAGTTTTTGTATTCCTACCTTGATTGGTTATAGAAGAGTATATTTATGATTGACCATAAGTATATTTGGAAAGCTATTATGATGTGACCATTCAGTTCTTTCACCCCAGATAGTATTTAATCGTTCAGGTTTTGCTGGTGATCCTCTTAAATTATTATTTTGAAATTATACTTTCTATCTCCACAATAATTTTGATTCCTTTGAATCCAGGTTTTTTTTCTTCTTCATGAACTAACACACAAATCATAGTAATATGATGATTATAAAAATGAATACATGCTGAAGTTCAGCTGTTAGATGAAGTGAACTGTTAAAATTTATAAGAAAATATTTTTTTTGATCAGAACTTTTTAAAAATGCAATGAAATAATTTAACCCTCTTTTATTTATTTTCTGTGGAAAGCTAACATCCTTCCTGGTTATGCTGTGCTGATTACGTCTAATTAAAGATTAATTTAATTACTCATAGAACATGAAAATTGCAGAGCTACTATAGCCATCCTAGCTAGATTAGAATAAGTGAAGCCAGGGCATATTTGTCACTGAGGTATTGTAGAAAGGATATTTGGAACTTTGCTTCATATGCTGCTTTGAAATAGTGCGATTCTCATGACCAACTTCTGGAACAGATTGTTAGGATTATAGAAGGTGGTCAAAAGCAGATTGATATGGTTAAGATATTTTTATTCTAGATTCCATTTTCCTCCACAGAGAGGAAACTAGGGATCTATTTGCACTCTCTATGGGTCCAATAGCAACTTTAAAGAGTGGGGAAATGGAAGTCATGCAGATTTGAAAAGTGTAAACCTAACACTATCAGATATATGGAAAAGAGATGGTTGTACTTTACTGCTGAGTGACAGGAGAGGCCACAATAGTGAAACCCAAGATAGATTCCCTTTGTTTTAATTTAGTTTTAATTAAAATTAAATATGGTGAATATGATTGCCTCTAGTTGTGTACTATTTCTTCTCTTTTATGACAAGGTAAAGGTTTCCCCTTTTATCTGACTCTTAGGAGTGTTGCTCATCTCCATTTCTTAGCCAACAGAGTCATTAGAGTCCAAAGACATTTCCATGGTTATGTGGCCAGCATGACTACCTGTATATGCTGAGGCACACAGAACTCTGTTGCCTTCCCACCAAAGTGGTACCTATTTATCTACTCTCATTTGCACGCTTTCAAACTATGAGGTGGAGAGGAGCTGGAGCAAGGAATGGAGCTTGGGTTTTGAACCCAAGCTAACAGCTTTCCAGCTGATAAGCTCAGCATCTTTTTACCTGCTGAGCCATGATGCCCCTTTACCACAATACAAACTATAATTTGGTGGCCCATTATCTCCTCGGGCAATTTCAGTCACACGGCTGGCTAGGAGTAGAGTAAATAAAAACTGAGAACTATACATGCAAAACCTATGTTTTTTCTTTCAATTAAAATCCCTTGTAGTGGTTGGTTATCTCCTCAATATATTCTTGTTTTCTTAATGGGCAACATAGAGTTGGTTACCTGAGTTAAGCCCATGTCACACTGAACCAACGGATGCGAAGAGGATGTAAAACGGACAAAAAACCTTGCCATCCGTTCGAAAACGCGATGTACTCACTGCCTCCGTTTTGCTTCCTCTCTATCCGTCCAGCATACGTTTATTGATGTTTCATCCGCTCCTAAAGTTTTGGGCTGCCTAAGACTTTTGCACAGAAAATGTATCCAGTTCGTCCGTTCTGCATCCGCTACGCATCCGTTACGCATCCGCTATATCCGCTGGGCATCCGCTACGCATCCGCGGAACTCCATCTGCCCGGATGCAGGGAGGAAGTGGAACGGACGCGGAACGGATGCAGAACGGATGCCTTGCGGATGCAGAATGGAAACAAAGTGTTTAAAATGGAAAAAACGTTCGCAGAGGGGACCTATCTCGGATATTAAGGATGTCTAGAGGATGTCTAGAGGATGCCTAGAGGATGCCTAGAGGATGCCTAGCGGAAAACCTATACTGCCTATAAAAAGGGGGAGCAACTCGCCTGCATCTCACTTTCAGAACAGAAGCCTAGCGGTGCAGACCTCTGCAGCCTTCATCTGGCACTTCCTCTTCCACAGCATCCAGTCATGGCCACTGTGGATTGTAACAAAGTCCTTTCGGCAGCCACCATCGTTCTGCAACAGTGCGAAGCCATCTGCAGGCTCTGTGAACTCTACTGCGAGAAGAAAAGGAGCCACCCAAAAAGAGTCTGGATCCGAAGATGGTTCGCCAGAAGAGCAGAGGACGGACTGTACAACAAGCTGATGGTGGAGCTCAGGAACGAAGACACTCGGGCGTTCCAGAACTTCATGAGGATGCCTCCAGCCATGTTTGACGAAGTTGTGCAGCGTGCAGCGCCTGACACCCAGGTTGACCAAGGCAAACACCAGCTTCCGGCCCAGCCTGGAACCTGGGCTCAAGGTGGCACTCACTCTGCACCACCTGGCCTCAGGGACCTCCTACAAGAGCATGCAGTACGGCTGGAGGGTGCCATCCAACACCATCAGCAATGTGGTCAGAGAAGTGGTGCAGGCCATCATCGAAGAATACAAAGAGGAGCTCCTCCAGTACCCCTCCACTGAAGAAGGATGGAAGAAAGTTGCAGAGCAGTGGTATCAGAAGTGGAACTTACCACACACCGTTGGAGCCATAGATGGCAAGCACGTGGCCTGCAAATCTCCAGCCAAGTCGGGGTCCACTTATTTCAACTCCAAGGGCTTCTTCAGCATCATCCTCTTCACCATGGTCGATGCTGTCTACAAGTTCATGTACATCGATGCTTCAGGCAACGGCTTATCTTCAGATGCCCAGGTATACAACGCCAGTCACCTCAAGGAGGAGCTGGAACGCAACCTCATGGTGGGCTTCCCAGATCCAGAACCCCTGCCCAACAACACACAAGATGTGCCGTGGGGGATGACGCCTTCTCCCTCAGAACCTACCTCATGAAGCTCTACACCTCCAGACTCCTCACCCGTGAAGAGAGGATCTTCAACTACAGGCTGTCCAGGGCAAGGCGGGTGGTGGAGAACGCCTTTGGCATCCTGGCCAAGAGGTTCCAGGTACTTCTCACCACCATGCAGCATTGCCCAGAGACCGTGAGGAGGATCATGGAAGCTTGCTGCATCCTGCACAATCTCATGCGCACCCGCTACCCAATCTTGCAGAACAGGCTCGTGGACCTCCAGCAAGGCAATGGGGACATGGAGCCTGGGGAATGGAGGCAAGGGCGAAACCTGATCGACACTGAGGATGTGCAAGGCCCCAACAGAGCCTCACATGAAGCGAAGAAGCAGCGCAACCTCCTGAGACAATGGTGCAACTCCCCAGCTGGAGCAGTGGAGTGGCAAGACAGGATGGTAGATGCTTAATGGATGCTTCCTTCAGCCTGTCTCATCACACAGATGAGATTGGGCCATGTATGTTTGGTTGGCCTACAATGAACAGGGCGTTTAATAAAGAGTTGTGTTTATGTTGACATATGTGGATAATTATTACATTATTATTGATAATAAAGGGCCAAAGGTGTGGCACCTGGGAGGGTGGACCATACAGTCCCACTATGCTTGCACTGGAGGTTTATCTATCCCACTGCTATCCTAACCCATCCCATAGCTATTACCCATACCACAGGTATCCTAACCCATCCCACAGCTATTCTTACCCATCCCACAAGCATGCAAAGGCTAAACCATTTCTAAAAGTTTCCACCAAGTCTTTATTAAAAAAAAGAAATGAAGCAAGTGTGTGAATCATAAATAGACTTTATTAACAACAAGCTATAAGACAAAAATGAGTCTCTGGCACTCCTCTTGGTCGCTCAGTCTCAGAGGTGAAGGGTGCAGGTGCTGTAGAGGTGGCTGGTGCTGGAGTGCTTGTCATCAGCTCCTCTAGAAGCAGAAGCAGCAGAAGCGCCAGCCCCAGAAGAGTGAGCCCGTGCTGCAGAAGCCCCAGGAGAACCAGAGTGAGGGCCAGGGGGCGGGATGGTAGCCCTGTCCCTCTTGCCAGGTCTGGCAGCAGATGGCTGAGGCTTGCTGTGCTTCTGCATGGTTGTGGGGTTGCTGGCTGGCAGGGAGGCTGGCAGGAACCAAGGCTGGCAGGGAGGCTGGCACCAAGGCAGGCACCAAGGCTGGCAGGCAGGCTGGCAGGCAGGCACCAAGGCTTGCAGGAAGGCTGGCACCAAGGCTGGCAGGGAGGCAGGCACCAAGGTTGGCAGGAAGGCTGGCAGGCAGGCAGGCACCAAGGCTTGCAGGCAGACATGAACCAAGGCTGGCAGGAAGGCAGGCAGCAAGGCTGGCAGGCAGACCGGCTGGCAGTAAGGCTTGCAGGCAGGCTGGTAGCAAGGCTGGCAGCAAGGCTGGCAGGCAGACATGCAGGCAGGGCAAGCAAGGCAGTCGATGTGCCTGGCAGCAGGTCTTTCCTCTGAATGGCGATCTGCTTCCGAGCTGCTTCCCTTATATCCGCGGGGGTGACGCAATGCATCCTCCCCGCATGCGCAATTAATGCCAGGCATCCATTAGGCTTCCGCTGTGCATCCACTGTGCATCCGCTTCATCCGTTTGGCGTCCGCTCTGCATCCGCTGTATCCGTTCCGTGTCCGCTTTGCTGAGGCCCCCCGGAAGCCTAGCGGTTGCGCCATCCGCTCCCATCCGCTTCCATCCGCTGGGCTTCCGTTCTGCATCCACTTTGCATCCGCCCTGTGTCCTCCCCGCGTCCGTGTTATCCGCTCCGGTTATGCAAATTTTTGCCCCTTTTGAGAGCGGATAACAACGGATGGAACATTTTGCTCGTCTGCTGTGTCCTTTTTGCATCCGTTGGGCAGTGTGACATGCGCTTTAACTCAGTTACCTGAGTTGGTAACTTTTGGCGCATTTGGTACAGGAGGCTTGGATCACTTGGCAGTATGCTCTGCATGAAATAAATCCCTGCACGTCAGAAAAGAGCTTGTCAGGGAGGAGGCCTGATTAGAATGCCTCCCGCCACTTCGATTTATGGCTCCATTGAAAAATAGGATGCCAGCCCAAAGGCACAGAATTTCACTTTCTATTTTACATATTGCAAAATCTGCATAATTGAATCTCAGCTTAAAAAGAAAATGGGGCCTTGCCGTTTTGAGTGAAAGCCAGGTAGCAATGCTAGTGGCTAATGAAGAATGGAAGAATTGGCTGCTGTATGATTTGTTAAGAAATGAAGGCAAATGAATGGAAGAAACATATTAGTATATTTATATATACTCCATTCTGAGTAAAGAGGTGGATGGAAATTGTACAAACATAATTTACTGTGGTGCTTTTTTTGCTTCTTGTACCGACATGAAATATGCTTTGGGATGTTTTGCTGAAGCAATTTTCTAACCTTAGCTGTATCCATTAGGACCAATATTTGTGGGTGGGAAGACAGTGGAAATTACAGTTGCTTAAAGGATTTGCTCATGGCGACCCTTGGTTCAATGGCAAAGAACTGGGGAAGGCACATTTTCAGCTAACAATGGAAGGTAATCTAGCTGTTTTGGTTTGATAGAACACTGGATGAATTATAATGTTTTATTATTTATTTATTTATTTATTTAGTCAGACAATTATCAGATTACAGGTATAAGTATAAACATGGTTATAAATACATGAAATGGGTATGAATAAAAAAAAAAAAGAAACAATAGGACAGGGATGGTAGGCACATTTTGGTGCGCTTAATTGGTTGGTTTGCTGATTGTGGGTTGTCGCAGGTTGCTTCAGGGACTTTCCTACACAATCCAAAACATGGCAACTGATGCCTATGAAGCAGATTGATAATGTGCCTGGATTGAAGAGCATACCTTAATGTTCATGCACCTGTTGTGGCCTGTTGGCCACTGGCCCCTCCAGCAGCTGAATCAGAGGAGGAGGAGGAGTGGAAGGGTCACCATCTGGACAACTTGGGAGCTCTGAGGGGAAAGAGGGAATGGACCTGGGAGAGAGAGAGACAGAGGCAGAGCCTGGGCCATCCGTCAGCCCTCAGATGGTGAGTCAACCGGACCCAGGTCTGGAGGTGGTTGATGAAGAAGAGGAGGAACAGCTGCATCTAGTGCTTTCCATTGTGCAGAAGGCAGAGATGAGAGCAGTGAAAGCTGTGAACTGATCCTGAGAAAGAAAGAGCCACCGCTGCTAGCAAGGCCCCACCCTAGCTCTGGGGATAAAAGGCAGGGGGCAGAGATCAATAGGTGTGGCAGACATCAATTTATCTTCTGGCCGGCTGGACTTGTTAGCGAGAGAAACTTTTTGCTGGGGCTGCTGGAATTCCTAAGAAAGGAAAGTTTTGAGTTCATGTCATAGGGTTTGTCATATTTGGGGAACTGGGCCAGAACCACAAGTTTTATACATGAATATGTATGCAATTTGATTTCTCTTTTTAGTTTTTTTTTTACTTCACCACTGTTTTAAGCCTCATATGAGTTTGTGTGCTGTGAAGCTAATTTTTCAAATATTTTCTTATGGAATCCATATTGTTCCTGCTTCCGTTGGGTTAAAGTTCATTTTTCCTTGCTTTATTCATCAAAAACGAGTACACTCCATAGGTCTGCCCTGTCCAACTGGGAGAATAGAGGTTGATTAATTCAGCTTCAGTTAATAAAGGCATGGCCACTTGTTTTCAAAACACTTGAAGCGTATCATTCTGCACTTACAGATGCAAGATAGCTTAATTGTAAGTTTCATCTCCAAGAATTCTGGCAATTGTATTTTGGAGAAGAAAACAGAAGTCACTCATAGCAGCTGGAATTCAAATACACAGAGTTTTCTTATCTGTGAAGGAAACTGTAGGTATTAAACTTGGTATTTTAAATTACAGATCAATTAGATGTTGACTGTTTTGATGCTTGTTTCATCTTGACTGTATCCCCACAGTATGCTAAGCCAGAATTGTGTTTTGCATTTTCTGGGGTGTGAGGTTGGATTGAAATAAGGTGGGAGCTTTTTCATTCCTTGCATGGAAAAACCTTCCTACAGAAAAACAAATGCTTGATTTTATCCCTTACTCAGCAGTTTTTCCTGATCAAAATTGTAGCTTTCCATTGTAACGTCTGCCCTATTTTGCCAGGATAAAAAAAAAAAAACAATGCAAGAATTTCAAAGCCCTTATTAATACCATTTTTAAAGGAGCAGATTTCACTGTAGTGCTCAGTGAAGATGGATTAATCTGCTGAATGCATAGCTGTCAATTACAGCGGCATAATTCAGATTTATCTAGAAGGAATCCAGTGCCTTCAAGAATGACTTAATATTGTATATTAAGTCATTCTTGAAGGTATATATTAATACTGTATATAGCTAAATATTTCTCAATAAGAAAAAAAAGGAGATAGGCAGCAACAGCCATGAATGGAAGCGGTTAACCTTGAGTTTGTATCTATTGTGTGCTCTTTTATTGTTTTGGTTGAAGCTGAAGTATTCATTGACAGGTAGGACATTGCAATGTATGATTTTATATCCTATACTTAGATCAGACTGAAAGCGGTGTAGTTCTAGGTTTTCTAGGTCTAGCATCTCGAATCTGGTGGCATAAGGTATTCTACAACGAGTAGAGGAGTAGAGAACTTTTCTTGTGAAATATTTCTGGACTTTCTCAACTATGTTAATATCAGATAGGTAATGTGGGTTCCAGACTGATGAGCTGTATTCAAGTATTGGTCTAGCAAATGTTTTGTATGCTTTAGTTAGTAGTGTGCTATTACCAGAGAAAAAGCTACGCAGGATGAGGTTAACAACTCTTAATGTCTTTTTGGCTATGAAGTTACAGTGAGCTCTAGTACTTAAATCATTAGAGATGCATACTCCAAGATCCTTTACAGAGCTTGGATCATCAACAAGATCTTGACTATTCAGCTTGTATTTTATTTTCTGATTTTTTTGCCAATATGTAAGAGAGCATTTATTTGTTGAGATTTGAAGTTGCCATTTGTTTGACCATTTTGATACATAGTTAAGGTCTTTTTGAAGGGTAGCAGTATTGTCTGTGGTATTGAACAGCTTTACATCATCAGCGAAGAGAACACAGTTGCTCTTGATATGATAATAGAGGTCATTTATGTAGAGTATGAAGAGAGTTGGTCCGAGAACACTGCCTTGGGGGACACCACTATTGACAGGTACAGAATTTGATAGGACACTTCCAATTTTGACCATTTGTTGTCTGTTTGACAGGAATGCTTCTATCCAGTTATGCAGTTGTCCAGAGATACCATAAGATTTTAGTTTTAGGAGTAATTTGTCATGTACCACTGAATCAGAGGCTTTGCAGAAGTCTATGTAGATTGCATCTATTGTTTTTCCCTGATTGAGTTTTTCCCTGATCGAGTTGTGTAGTCCATATGTTTTTGCAGTGTAAGAGTTGCAGATTGTAGGATAGTTTTTTTCTGAAACCAATTTATTAGAGAGTAGGTTGTTTGTCTCTAAGCAGAGGATAATGGATTGGTTAATAATTGATTCTATGACTTTACAGGTGACGCAGCATAAGGAGATTGGTCTGTAATTTTCAACTTGGCTGGGCTCTCCCTTTTTGAAGATGGAGGTGACCATGGCTTGTGACCATAGGTTAGGCAAGGAGTTGGTCCTGAAAGATTTTTCAAAGATTATGCTTAGAGGTTCTGCTTTGGCAGTGGATAGCTTTTTTAAGAAGTAGGCACATATTCTGTCCGGTCCAATAGATAGAGATGGTTTTAGATTGGGTAGTGCTATAAAATCGATATGTATTAGATCATTGTAGTTTTCTGTGGTTCGGCTAGGAAATACTGGGCATGATGCATTGCTGTTTACAAATACTGAGCCAAAGAATGTGTTAAAGATGTTGGCTTTAATGGTGTCGTCACTGCAGTCTTTACCATTAGGTCCGATCAGGGGTGGGATGGACCTTGAGTCTTTTATTTTGTTGTTTACAAAATTGCAGAAAGCACTGGTAGAATTGGTACATGAAGGTTTTCCTCTTGTTTAATGTGATAATTGGTGCATTCAGTCTTTATCTGGTGGCATAAATTTTTGTATTGACTTTTGAAGTTGGCAACGTGATCAGATTTGTTTTTCTGCCAGAGTGATCTCTTTTTGGATTGAAATTTCCTTATTGTTATGGGTAATCTGTTTTTTTGTTTTTGTTTTGGGAGTTATTGGTACATATACTTTGATGACTCTTTCGACTTCAAGTAAAAATATCCTGTAATGGTCTTCAACAATATTGCATCCCAGTGAATAGAGATTGCCAATCAAGGGATGAAAGATCCCAAGGGATGATCCCAAGTTGGATCAGGTTTTGTGACAACAGTAACAGAAACCTCAGTGAGAGGCTTGACATTATCCTCATTCTTCAGAATGACTACTTGGTCTTTTCAGGAAGAGTTCCTGATCTGTGAACATCGCAGTATTTGCAAAGACAATTTTAGCCAAAGCAAGGACTTTCACCTTGTCCACTCAGATTAGTACAACAATACTAATTGTTGTGCAATTAGTGCAAGAGAGCCCTCCCCTCCCGTCTCCTCTGAAGCTTTAACTAGGGAAAGTCACTCCTTGACCTCTATAGTTTGGTGAAGAAACTATCATTGTGAGAATTGCAAAGTTACAGGAATACTCTCCTGTTTTTTTAAAAAAAATATCCTCAAACAAAAGACACAGTGTGACCTGGCCCATTTGCCAGTTGGAGCTCTTTGTCCAAACTAGAGCAGCAAAGGTTCCCCTTTGCTTGACTTCACCCATTGTAAACCAACCGCCAGGGCCAGAAGCAAGAGACCAGAGTCAAAAGAGTAACCATTCTTCAGCCTCATTAGCATCTAATTTTGTATCATTAGGAGGCAAGTTTAACCAGGATAGACAGTTGTATGCATTAATTGCTTCACATCTGTCAAAATAAAGCTCCCTTGGATAGCAAATGAGCTTATTTCCAGAGTAGAGCTCTTTCTTATCTACGGTATCAGACTCAGCAGTCCCAGAAGCTAAGCTTTCAGTAAAGCCTCTGTGGAGGAGCTGACAAAGTATGCACAGATTCTTCTCCTGAATAAAGTAGATATGAACACTTAATCTCATCCCTTCATCGCCTCCAAAGATCTGCAGAAAAAGTTACATGTTCGTAGGAGACTAAATTAAGAGAAAAAATAGCAGATCACGTGAATATTGGCACACTATGGATATTAGCACACACTGGTAGAATTGATCTTTCAGTTTATTAATTTATTTATGTCCTAGGCTTTCCTTACTGCTCAGAGTGGCCTATAGACTCCTCTGGGGTAAAACAACAATGATGACAACAATAACTGTTAAGCCTGGGTTCCCCAACCAGGGTTAGGTAGACAAGCTAAACA